>CM022487.1:26163508-26189276 GCA_011952105.1 Coreoperca whiteheadi | reverse complement strand
CGAGGGCGCCCCCCCCCGCTCCACCCCATCCCCACGTGGTTCTTTGACGTTTTTCATGCTCGTCTCCATCAAGGAGATTAGCTCCTGAATCGTCACCGTTACTTTGACCCCCGTACTGTTCGACGTTGATAATGCTGCCAATCTGTCCGTGGCTCTCCCGGAGCCTCAACAAAGAGGAAAATCACACACCGAGAGGAGGCAGATTGGCCCCTCCGCCTCCATTTACAAAGACGACAGGCAGACAATGGCACCCTGTGATATTTTCCCTCCTCTCCGACCACACACACACACACACACACCCAGGTCAACCCTCCTGGATCAGTATTATCACATCTGGCGCAGCGCTCAGAAAAATCCCTTCCATATTTTTTTTCAAGTTAGTGTGAGATGAATGAGAGGACGATTAGTGAGCATAAGCCACTGTGTGTGTGTGTGTGTGTGTGTGTGTGTGTGCGTTGTATGCGTGCTGTGTCCACTGCTGTCTGAGTGACTGTGGATGTGAAGTCACGTGTGTGTGTGTGATGGCATGAAGGCTGAAACCATGCTAGCTGAACCACGGCAGCTCGCCAGCAGCAGCAGCTCGTCCCGCTCGATTGTAGAGTGGAGACAAAAAGAAAAATGGAAAATGGGAAACAAACTGCAAGCCAGCAGCTCTCTCTCTCTCTCTCTCTCGGTTTGTGCAGCACAGAAGCGACACAGCTGCTCAGTGAAATCTGTCATTTTCACTGAACAAAGCTGCCGAGGACGTCGTGTCCAGCAGCGCGGCAGTGGTTTTCTTTACACCCCCCCCCTCAGGTCAGAGACGTCCATCCCAACAAGTCACCCTGTCTATAATGGGGCGAGCCCTTCTTAATTTTCAGTTAGATTAATACAAGTTGGTGTGTTAAAGGATCATTCCTGTTTGTTACATCTTGGGTCTTATTTTGGTAGATTCGTCCATCATTTCGAATGGCTGTAACAACATAATACTCCCCAAGGTAACCGCTGAGATCTGGGAGCGGGAAAAAGCTCCGTTCGCTCTACAGCGCCGCCATTATCACGAAAAATCCACACGTTCCTTATTCAGCGTGCTTGGAAACAGAGAAAAGCGGTTCCTGGATCAAGAAACGGGGACAGCAAAGGATCCACTTGATGCAGAAGCGGACTTCTTTTAACGCGTCCCAGAGTATCTGGAGTCGCTTTTAATAATTTCGTTTACTGGACGTCTGGTTTGTGCTGCCTGAGAAGGACAAGAAGAGCCTCAGCAGCTTTGTTCAAAATCTGCTCCACGATCACTGGAGTCCAGTGGACGAAGCGGGCGGTCGGGAAAGGCTCGACCGCGCTCTGGGTCGGGGGTCCTGTTGAATGCCCTCGGGACGGCGCTGCCACAGAAAAGCTCACCGCAAATTCCTTTATTCCTGCTGCCATCAGGCTTCTAAATTATGCTGACGGCGGTAATTAGACATGAGCCAGGCAGTGAAAATCACCGCGTATGTATGTATTTATCGATCTTTTCCTTTCCTTGAACGATGGCCCCTGCTCGGTCCAGGCTCATTGATCGGGGCGGCTCCGTTTTTGTTTCCATGCGACTGCTACAATGAAACTGAATTTCCCTACGGGGGATAAATAAAGCTCTTTGAATTGAACTGATTTACGAGCGAGCAGGTCAGAGGTCACAGTGACACGGTTAGCTTCTTGTCAGGCGCCCAAACAAAGTGGACTGAAATTAAATCGCAGGCTCATTTCTCCGCGGCCGTGCGCTTTCAAGCGATGTTTTTAAAAAGAACTCAATGCTGTGTTCCTAGGGGCTTGGCGTAGGCAGCAGACATCTTTGTATACAGCCAAGTGTTTGCATAAAGCAGAACCATCAGGGTCCTGTCATTGGTCGACTCCGACTAGTAGCCAACAGAACCCTTTTCGGATGTTTTGATTTCTCATACAAGGAAAAGGTGTTACTATCAACATTAACGCTGGCTGCCCCAGACACTGTGACAGTTAGGGTGGCCAGTTCCAGGACTCCAGAAAGGAGGACACTTTGCAGCATTTTGTGAGGCGAGGACAACTGCACGGGACCCTGGTGAACTCGCAGCTACAATGTACTCGTAATACAGTTTAGTCCATCGTGTCGATGGTGTCATGATACAGAGAGTCTGAAACAGCCTCCTCTGTTCATCGCAGACAGTCTGATGTAGAGCTGAGTGCGACAGAAGAGGCACCAAAGGGTTTGTTCAGGGTATCTGTATTTATTCTAGACACTGTGATTTCGGTTTCGAAAAAGTCTCGCAAAGTGCCAGAAAACATGACACTTCTGGACTTCTGGAACTAACAGAAACACAGAAACACAGAAATAATGAATGCGAAAATAAATAAAGACACATTTCAGTTCTTAGCACAGAAGCAGCGTCTCTGCTGCTTTCTGCTGTAAACTCGAGGCCTTTTGTCCGTTCCGGATTAAACGCGGTCTGATGTTTGGGCATGTTAACGTGATGATGTGACGTAGCCTGCAGCAGTGCGTGGAGGCTCGTTTATGTTGTTAACCAATAATACATCAGATATTTATCTGACACCGCTTTCAGCCAATCATGTGTTTGACCGGCGATCTTACGGCAGTAGACGCTGCGCTGCTGCGTCCCGACTCTAGAGACTCTAGAGCGGGTTTTTGTAGGCCGATTCAGAGCAACTCCAACAAGGAGGACAGATTAGTGTCCGGCTCGAGGCTGCGCCGGACGCCGGGCAGGGGGCTTAAAATCCGGACTGTCCGGCCAAAATTCGGACGTACGGCCACCCTAGTGACAGTCGAACATCAGGGCCCTGAAACTGAAGATGCTAAATGGAATTCAGCCATCAATTATTTTATTATTTATGCCTGTGACACGTCAAAATGTGAAAAAGGCCTATTAGCTTTCCTGCTACAAACATGGACACGTCTTGCGTTGCGCCTCGCCTTGTTGTATGGGCTACGAAAACAAACATCCACCTGGTAAAAAGCGCACGGCTAACGTCAGTTTGCAGGCAAAGGAAGCTAAGAAGCTAGTAAGCTACAGCAGTTTAAAACAGCTTAAAAACTTGCCTGCAAAATGCCAACATAACCCGGTGTAGAAGATGGCCTGTATTCTCCAACAACGAAACTTTAGGTCGTAAGCCACGGGTACCAGCAGGTACCTGGGGCCTCGTGCGAGAATCGCTCATACGATCCATTCGCTCGATACGTTCATTCCAGCGGCTCGTACGAGTGATTTAGGAGAGCTTCACCGATTGTCTCGTACTTTTATCTCAGGTACGAACACGATTTAGGGTTGTTCCGGACCTGCTTTAGGAGTCGTGTCCAATTAGTCTGCTGCTCTCCAAACCTACGTTTTTTTCACTAATGGATGAAGCAATTTTGAGTTTGAAGAGCCGATATAAATTACACTCAATAATTATGTTGACGTTACCCTGTTTGACTCTGCAATTCAAATTATAACATCATTTCTCCATTTATTCATAGAACAATATCATCAATTTAACCTGGCTATTGATGCTATTGTAGAACAATCAACACAAACATCTCAAAACTGCAAAACTACTTTCTTTCTTTTGGATGCCTCAGTGCGTGAGGCCCTTGGAAGAGAGCGCGTCGGTAGACAGCGTGCTGATAGAGCGGTAGCTGACTGGAGCTGAATTCAATTTAGATTCAATTAAATGTTATGCCATCTTGATTAGTAAAAAGTCATATTAATACATAACATAAAAATCCCTTCGACAGGAGATTGTGTTTGAAATTTCAGCTTTAAAATATCTAAAAATCACGGTAACTAAATATGTGCAATTTCCTCATTGCACCCAGAGATCTGAGTTGTTGCCTCTCAGATGCTGAGCTGTTTTTATCCTTCTGTTTACCTGTCTAGCTCTGAGAAATAATCTGCTGCTTATAATAACCGCGTGCGAGCAGGACGCCGGGCTTTCAGAATATTACTGAGCCGTTTGACTCCGCATTTGGCGTGTCTGAGGCTGGTTTTAGCCTCGCCCTTGCGTGGTCTAAATAAAAACCACGGGTCATCAGATATTCTCTGAGGAAGATCAACGGCTTTGTGGAGCTTCATTTAACCTCCCATTGTGTGAGCACTTAGTGTGTGTGTGAGTGTGGCTTTAAAGGGATGAGGGCTAGAGTGCATTTAATGCAGACGTCACCTAGCGCTCATTCTGCATCAAAACCGCCTCCCATCACTGAATAAAAGATGACCAGACCTGTATTTTCCATTTAAAACCCCATTTTCCTATTTTGCCCAGTTTGAGGGGTTTAGTTGATGCTCAGACTCTCTTTTAATTCTGATAGAAATGTGGCAGAACTTAGTGGCAACTCTAAAGGAAATTTTAGAACCATTCTTGTTTTGGGGGGTTACATTCCTTGATGTTCTTGATTATGGAGATATGTTGTCCATTAAAGCATTATCACATAAGGTAAGATAGGATTTAAGACTTTATTGATGCCTGAGGGGACATTATATATATGTGTGTGTGTGAATATATCATATATGTACGTATAATGTATTGTATATAAGTACAATATACATAATAATCATCCAAATATTGCATATAATGTTAATGTTATATACATACACTATATATACACCACTATGAAGTATAAATGATAGAAATTGAAGAGACTACTATGACATAGTGTATAATAGAATATAAAAGCACAATAATTTTATTCCTCCAGGAACTCTTTGGTTTTCTTTGAAATTATTTTGAAATCCGGGGTACACAAAAAACGTACACAGGCAAGAATGTGAGCAATGGTGCCCTTGTTGCAGTCGCTTGTCTACGCGTACACCTTGAGTATGGCTTTTACTTTAATTTCCTTCGTTCCGTACAGCCATTGGTTTCAGTTCATCTCAGTTGGATGTGAGAACAAAGCTTGTCAAAGTGAGGATCTGTCTAAGATACGTAGTTAACAGTTACAAAATGTTGCCTCCAGGCTCGCACAAGAGCTTTTGTTCTTGGTCGGACAGCTTTCGTGAAGAAAATAGTGAACTAAATCAAAATAGACGTATATACAGTGTGTGTGTGTGTATGTGTGTGTGTGTGTGTGAGTGACAAGAAGCCAAGGTTACAGCTCTGTCCTGCCTTCAGATCAGCCAATGATCTGCTACAACATCAATACACAGCAAGACACACGAGAGCAAGCGACTCAATTATTCATCGCTAAACTCTTTTGTCCCCAGTTAGCCGATCAATAGCTGCTATAATCAGCTTTCCAATGAAGGAAGGCACACCGCACCGCACCGCGCCACACATCATGTTTCCCTTTGTTATGTTCCTGCTCCAAATGTTTCACGCGAGTGGAAAAAGAAAGCATGAGCGGAAGGCTGTAGCCAGCGGGGCTACGGCCTCGAGGCTGCGGGTTTCATTTCGCTCGCGAAAACAAAACATTTCGGAGGGATGGAAAATGGAGAGAAACTTTCCTGGTTTTTGTCACCACGAGTGGGGGGGAACAGTTGGACTGATAGCTAAAAAGTTGTTTTTTATCTTCTCAACATTTTGACATTTAGAAAAAGATTCTGCTTCCCAAATGTCCTCAGCCCAGACAAGTCGATTAATGGTTTCACTTGTAGGGCCAAAATTTCCTCAGGCACAGGGAATTTAATCCTATATACACCACCCAAAAGCTCTCCACCCCTCCCTCCCTGCACTATTTTCCGCTAGATTTGGTAAAGTCTCCTCTCCATAAGCTGCTGATCCGTTTGCTTAATAAAACTCTAGAGAATGATACTTGGGCCGCGGTTAAGCTTCTTAACTGAGATCCCTGTTTGCAAGCATGACCTTAAAATGTAGAACCCGTCCCTGCTGTTCATGGTTTAGAGGGGGAAAGAGTTCGAATCGCACGTCCCACCTTTACTCTACACGCATTGTAAATATCGAATGTGAGTACAAACTGGTTAAAGCTGCGAAGGCGAGCTGACAACACGCTCACCCAGCTGTCCTCTTCATCCTCCTTGTGTAATGCACTTACTGGTTTTTAGCACTCGTGGTTGTGGCAAGCACACATTTAGGTGGCAAGCGGAAATGTTCCCCAAATCGACCTCGATGGTAGAAGAGCCGAACTGGCTGTTATAAGTCGCTTTATGGAAATAACTCTAAAACCAACTTCTTTTCAAGTAAGCGCTGAAAAGAATACTAACAATAAAAGAAATCCACATTTTCTTGTAAACTAATTTGAGAAAAACTGTTTTAATCTTTGCTTTTTGTTTCTGACATTGGGACTTACTGCGCCTTCAAGGGCGTTTTCACGCCTGCCTCGTTTGGTCCGGACCTTCGACTTTTCAGTCTGGTCCGAATCAAAATCACAGGGGTGAAACCTCCCTCGGACCAAACAGACGAAATCTGGTCCGACGACAAGAGGCGGCCTCGGTCCGGATCAAACTTGACAACGGCTCGGTTCCTTGCGAGTGTGAAAGCATCGTCTGTGTGGTTTGGACCTTCAGACCATTTACAGGAAGTTCCGGCGGTTCCCGCGTGGCCGAAACAACAGAACAAGACAGAACTACCAGACCGGTCACAGAAGAGAGCAGGAAAACGAGCCGTGGTAACGTTAGCACACGGGTAGAGGAGGAGACCAGGTTTTTAATTGAAATATGGTCCGAGGACATAAAAAGACGTCAACTGGAAAAAAAAAAAACGCACCAACATTCAGGATTGCTGCAGTCTTCTCCTCCTCTGCTGTCGGCGCCGATAAAATGTCCGCAAGACGAGGACGTTCGTTTGGCGAGTTTGAACTCGCCTCAAATACAGTTGGTGCTGCAGGTATACGCCACAGCAATGACAGCGTCGTGGCAACAACATGCGTCTGTGTTCATCCATCTTGTCAGAGTCACCCGCCGAGCTGACAACACGCTGACGTCAGACGCACGGCCGCTAACAAGCCAATCAGTGTTAGGATGCAGCCCCACATGACTGATGGCGACAGGACGCAAGCACGTCGCGTAAAGGTCTTTAGTGCGCTCGCATGATTCCAGTGTGAAACCAAACCAGATTGTTGTACCGCTTCGAGGAAGTGCTGCTCGTTGTTGCTACTCCGCTCCTGTAAGGCTTGGTCGGGCCAATGAAAGGTGTGCTGGTGTTTGCGTGTGGAGACAAAGAACCAGAGGACGCGCAGAAATAAACTGGGCTGCCTCCAAATCCTCCTGACTACTACTCCGACACTGTCTATCGGATAAATGGAGCCAAAAGTACGGGAGAAAATAAAGAGATACGATCATGCCACCCCAACTCTGACCTCGCTCTTCACTTTACCTGGCAGTTTAAGAGTTTATTTAAACATTTTATTGATTACATTTTGAACACGTCATGAGTTGGTTCCTGGTTGTGGTTCACATTTAAAACCAACAACACATTTTTCATAGATATGAATCCTTATTTAAAACGCTTCTCCACTTCCTGTGTGTCATATCCGTTTTATGGATTTATTTTATCACAGTTGAAACATCCTTTATATCAGTTTATCATTTTATTTGCTAACAGTAGCTTCATGTGCTTCCTTGTCACTTTGTTTTGAACGGTCCTGTTTGAGCAAAGCGTAATATTTTTGTAATTATGACTACAGGTGCAGGCCCCGTTCTTTAGAACCAAACAATATGCATCTTTTTAATCTGAACCTGTGAATGTGTAGTTCACGCTCTGAGCTAGAAGGATCTTGACTCAAAAGGCTTGCGTTTCTTTTGAAGAAAATGGCTGCAAACACCCTTAAAGTTAATAAACCACAGAATCAGTGCAAACCTGTGTGTGACGTCCTGTTCACGCAGCCTCATTTCAACCCAATCAGACTCTGGTACAAACCAGGAGCATCTCTACAGCATGAAACTCTGGCGTCTCGGCTGAGGAGATGAGTCGGCTCCGTCCAGCGGCTGTGGGGCGACGAAAAACTCCCTTGTGAGAGGATGAAACCTCGGGGAGGAACCAGGGTCTCTGGGGGGGGGGGCCTCTGGCTGCTCCTCGTCCTCCTGGTGGTCTGTCGTCCACCTTCACCAGACTGATGACAAAGAGGTCCGACGACAGACTTACCGGGCGTCTCCCCCGCGGTGGGCCCTCTGGACTCCGTGATGTGAGGGATCCTGGCGCTCTTCATGTGGCTCCTGGTGCGTTCAGGTCCCTGCTCCCAACGTCAGGTCTTCAGTTTAAATCTTCCGGTCCAGAGTCCTTCAGGAAGGTCCCCCCCTTCACGTCGTGTTTGTACACCTGAGAATACAGACAACACGCTTACTGTAAATACTACGTTAGTGCATTTAAATATCTCATCTCATTTTCTACCGCTTGTTCCCGTCGGGGGTGGCGGGTGACTGGAGCCTATCCCTGTGACTTCGGGCCTTAGGTACACCCTGGACAGCTGCGACTCTTCGCAGCATTTAAATATCTCTCTTCTGAAAACAAGATGTAGAAGTTAGGCTGCAGCTGTGTCAGATTTACATATTCAATCAAAATCTAAATCCTCTTTGCTGCAAACATGAATTAGCGCCGTAGTGTTGCTGCCTTCACACCAAACAAAGGGGAGCACAGGAACGAAGTCTCTGAGTTTTACTTATTTATAGCTGAGGGTTGAAGCTTAAATGTTTGCGGGCGAATAACTATAGCTATTTTAACGAATAATATTCTGTCCCTACGCAAATGGGGTCAACGAAAATAATCATCATTATCTTAAAAATGACCACTGCTACAGTCATAATGCTATGGGATTTTATGGTTTGTCATACTAAGCATATGACCCCAACCAATCGATATGAAAGAATAAAAAGTCGACCACAGCTGCAGGACAGAAACAAAGACCCTGAAACTTTCGCACAGCTGCAAATCACCTCCCAGTTATTAACTTGACCGCCGACAACGTAAACAGCATTAGTACAAAATGCAATTACATAAACAGATGGTTATGGCAAACTCACTAATGCAGGGAGGAGCACAGCCGGGTTTAACAGAACAAAATGAAAAGAGAAAACAGAGCTTATATGAAGGAAGGTACGAGCAGGGGAGTGCACAACAGCTCACGGATTTCCACCCTCTAGATCTTAAATTCCCATTCATATGCAACTAATCTGTGCTAGCAAACACATTTTGCAGGAAACCTGAGTCCAACCAGATTTCCCTCATTTGCGTCCCTCCCGCCCTCTCTCGAGTCGTAGTCCCTCCCACTAAAGACTGAGGAGAGAAAGGAACTCCTCTCTGCACGTTTCCCCTTGAAATCAATCATACGTGATTAAAACTGCGTTGGCTATTTATTCCGTCGCAGCAGCTCGTGATTTTTCCTTTTTGCGTGACACTCCGTGTGACTGTCCATGAACTAATGTACTGTATTTCAACTGGAACCATCTTTCATGCCTGCACCACGTTTCCCCCCGGTCAAGTTAGAAATAATAACATCCAGTTAGACTAGACTTTCAAAATAAAGCTTGCTGAGAACATTTTCAGGTGAGGGTCAGTTTGGTTAGGTTTAGGCACCAAAACTACTTGGTATAGGTTTAGGAAAAGATCATGATTTGGGTTAGAATTAATAATTCCTTAAAAAAACAAAAAAAACAAACCCCGCTGACCTACTGGTTTCACTCAGGAACCGAACCTGTCTCAAACCCCAGACCCCCCCTCTGAAAGTCCTGTGTTTAGACCCTATCCTTCCACCCCACTACTGGAGAAAACGTTTTCTTAAAAAAACACAAAGCAAAAATATAATACAGGTAAGTACAAAGTGGGTATAAGTATACATTTAAAAATTAAATAAGTGTAATGTACAAAGTGGGTTTACCGGTTGAGGTTAATATTACAGTACAAAGTAGTAGTGCGTGAACTGTCAAGTTGCGTGTAGCTTATTAACAATATATAATGGGACGGAGGATGTTGCACAGCAGCACTAGAAGTGTAAATAAGTATCACAAATTAAATTTAAAACAGGGCGTATTGCACATTAGTTTAAGCTCCGCATATTCCCAAATTCTGTCCAGTATTGCAGAGATGTTCATGATCGGTGTCCAGTTTAGGGACTTATGGTCATATCGACTAACACTTAGAAGTGTGGAAGTGTCCTTGAGCAAGACACCGAACACCCAAGTTGCTCCCGATGTGCAGGCTAGCGCCTTGCATGGCAGCGCCGCCGCCGCCATTGGTGTGTGAACGTGAGCGTGAGCGAGAGGCAAAACTGTAAAGCGCTTTGTCCTCGAAGGTAGAAAGGCGCTACATTAATGCAGCCCATTTAGTAGTCCTGTATACAATCATATTTTGTAGGAGACCAACTTGTAGATGTGATTCTGGCGAGATACAGCATGTGTGCAGTGCCCTACAGACAATATTCACTCATTTTGTGCTCATGAAAAACTAAAAGCACGCAGAGCAATTCACCCGATGAGCCCTCCATTTCCAGTCCAGACCCTCATCTTTCCATATCACAACATTTCCCATCAGACACGTTAAAAAGGCCATTCCTCCACAAGTCTGAATATTAGCAAGTGTACAGCAGCTCTGCAGAGACCGGTTAAGGCTCCCGCTCCGCTCCCCCATTTCCATCTTTAGAATAACTGGTCTCCCGTCAGAGAACTGCAAAGTCATTTAAAAGCTAATGAGAGAAAATTAAAACGACACAGCGTTTCGTTGGCAAGACATCTGTCTTTGATCGAATGGCCCAATTAAAAAAAGTAAGGAAGATAAAGGGGCCTGCGGGGAGCGCGCCCTTTGTTCGCGCCCGTCATGTGAATTAAAAAGGTGCGGCTCGGTTTGAACTGCAGACCGGAACATCACGCTGCCATTCAAGTTGGATCCAGCAGTCCAATGAAAAGAGGAATCCTGATTACTGAGACCTGAAAGGCACGAGAGTGAAAAAGATTTGGCCTCATTGTGCGTAGCTGAATTAAAATGTCGCGGCTGAGGACGGTGCGACGTCTTCGTTCCCTTCCGTCATGTTGAAGGTTTGAGTTGTGCCAGTCAAAGACACCGCGCTATCCCAATCAGCGAATATTATATATATATATATATATATATTATTTGTGCCCCTGGCAAATACCTTGAGCTAGCGGGCCACAATGTGACTGTTGGGAAGACACAGCGAGCCGCGAAAAAAGGTCAGCTGGAACTCGATTGATATTAAAACCATGATGTTTTAATTGTGAGATTAAAAGGGGCACCAAGCTGCAATCAGGTAGATCTGGATATCAAGATGAATTAATGAAGGGAAAGGATAGCCAATGAATTGATTGAGTCTCTCAAAAATACACTAAACCGTCAATTTGGGAACTCAGCTCAATAGTTAAGTTAACTATAACCAAAATTACAGCTAATAGCCAGTAGGTGAAGGACTCGGAATTCAAACATCGAAGAGGTCGGCAAATTATTAGGGCTGGGTATTGTTAGGAATTTCACAATTAGAGTCGATTTCGATTAGATTCGATATTGATTTATCAGCGTCGAAATCGATTCAATAATAAGTGAATACACAAGTAATTAAGTACTTGTAAAAAGTGCTATTTTGTCAACACAATAAACAACCCTGAACAGCTGACCTTTGGCTTATTTACTGTGCCTATATGTAGGACACATTGGACATTTCCCTCACGTAACGCGTAACGTCTTAGTACAACAACATGTTGACTCTGAAGCATTTGTTATCAGAGTAGTGCACATGCAGGTTTATGTTCAAATAAACAAGCAGCTGGTCGACGCGCCCAGGCGTCTGTGCACGTCTCTGGGCTGGGACAATGTCCCCAGCTGTTGAGAAGACTCCCTTAGCTGGTACACTACGACCAGGAATACAGAGGCGTCGCCTAGCTTGGCGTGACAAAGGAGGGACTTCCACCTCGCGTTCCTGCCACCAGCTGAGTGGTACTGGATTTACCTCTTTCTACTCCATCACCTCATCTAAGTCATTTGAAATGAATCACTCTTGGGAGACATTGTAGAGACCAGCATAATTATACACACGCATTTATTTAAAAAGAGGACGCAAAAAAACACACAATTTGAAGACTAAATACACTAAACTACAGAACAACAGGTGTGTGTGTGTGTGTGTGGGTGTACTTGCTACATGCCCACAGAGTGAGGACACTTTGGCCAGTCCTCACAACTTCAAAGGGCTGTTTGAAGGTTAAGACTTGGTTTTAAGGGTTAGGTTGGAATTTCAATTTCTATTACCCAGTATCACAAATCACAGTTTGCCTCAAAGGGCTTTACAGCATACTGTAAGCCTGTCCTTAGACCCTCGATTCAAATAAGGAAAATCTACCCAAAAAAAAAAAAGCCCTTTAACAGGGGGAAAAAAATAAAAAGTAAAATGATAGAAACCTCAGGAAGAGGAGGGATCCCTCTTCCAGGACGGACAGACGGGAAATAAATGTCCTGCGCACAGAACAGATAGCAGAAGATCAGAGAATCAGTTGTAATGACCAAACGTAGGCTGTACAACATAATTAGGTTATAGTCAGGGTGAGAGTAAGGGTGAGGCCTTTAGCTGCGAGGGTTAGGGTTAGGGGCATGATGTCAATGACGGTCCTGACAAAGATAGAAGTACAAGGATGTGTGTGTGTGTGTGTGTGTGTGTGCGTACGAGACGCTAACTCTTACTAACTGCGCTCCTCCTCAGGGTGGCGGCTGCTACCGTCTGCTCGGCGCCAGCAGCCATTTTGGCTTCCCAGGAGCAGGTGAGAGACTCACACACTGAAAGCTGACTGTGGCCTTCTGCTGTCTCTCCATCCTGCGCTCAGGCAGCCTCTGTCGAAGAGTCAGTTAATGCTTCATTTTAATTGGTCTCATTACTTCAAAAATGCGTCGTTTTTAGAGAAGTGTATTCCTTTTTTGCGTAAGCAATCATTATAGTCAAACACCACGTCATGTTCAAAGTCTTTTTGGTGCCACAGTCTAATACGTTTTAACTAATGGCTTAATTATTGGTTAATAAATCACTCCATAACGCTCTAAAGATCAGTTATAAGCCATTATTTAGAAGAAAACTTGTTTCCAGGTTGTGAAAACCGTTTATTAATGACTTAACCTTTGGAACCGCAGTTTTGTTCTGTTTCATTGAGAAAGAGGGACACAAATAAGAAGTTTTCATGATCTGATAAACACTAAATCACTGGTGTCTGATAACTCAGCGGTCTTCGAGGCGACCGGCTCGCAGGAGTCCGCCTACATCCTCTTCTATGGGAGACCGGTAAGACGACAACACTACCATCCTCAACTCAAGTCCAGAAGAAGAGAGATTTTTAAATGCACTAACAGTGTTTACACTATGTGTGCTGTCTATATTTTCAGGTGTAGAACAAGACGTAAAGGGGGTACCTTCCTGAGGGACTCTGAACAGAAGATTTAATCGCTAATCTCGGGGTTGGAGGTTCGATACCTGACTCCTGCTGTGCTTGGGTAAGACACTGAACCCCAGGTTGCTCTCATAGGTCAGGCCAGTGCCTTGCATGGCGGTTCTGCCAATGTTGTGTGAGAGAGAATGAGCGGCCAAATGTAAAGTGCCACATGCAAGTGCAGTCCAGATTTACTCTTTTGAATGTCGGCCAACACACTGACTCCGCGGTTCATTTAGACGCGGTTTTATGAGCGTGTTTGCAGCCATTACTGAAGGAAAATGCAAGATTTTAGACTCGTGGATCCTCCCCCTCAGTGTGAAATATACATGGAGACATGTAAATATACTTGGACATAGCAAAATAGTCAATGTTTGTTCAGTTTTACAGAGGGCCTGCGATAACAAGTAAAGCTGCAAGCGGCGACGAGCTTTTAATAACTGCACTGTGAAAATCTGAAGTCGATCTGATGGTTGCTCCGGGAGCAGTTCGTTAAACACACAAGCTTCATAATCAAGCAGCTTTTGATGCATCTGTCATTTTCAAAGTAAGAACTGGATTAAGTGCACCTCCAAAAACCCTCAAACGAAATCCGAAAAGTTTAGAAAGCGAGACAAAGACGACAATCTCCTCCTTCCTCCCCAAAAGCAGAGAAAGAAAGGCTCGGCAGAGCCATCCGCCACGCCTCAGCGTGGGTGTTGATTCTGTTTTTAAGAGGGGCTGAGGATGTGTCAAAAGCTCCTCACGCTTGCATTTTAAGTGCATGTTTAAGACGTTGTGTTGGACACAGGCAACACGGGGGGGGGTTAGGACCCAAACGCAGGCAAGGGTGGCAGAACGATGAGTGGAGATTTATGGTTTTAGTGGTAGACAAGCGGAAAACAGGGTACAGGTTGGCAGGGGTCACACAGGTAGCAGGAAGGCATTAATACAAATAAAATAGGCAGACCGAACCAACACAGATACGATGAAGTACGAACTGACAAAGGAAAACCACAACTTATATAATACCCTCAGGTAGGGGAGACAACGAGGCACAGGTGAACACCATCAGGGCAATCACAGACAGGAAGCAAGACTAACAGACAAATTACAAAATAAAACAGGAACCGACCGCAAACAAACCCTGACAGTGTTGCATAAATGGGAAAAAAACACAAAACCACCATTATCAAGCTTTCAGAAGTGCCCAACCCCTAAAAGCTCCCCCCCCTCCCCTTTTCTCCACTGCTTGTCCCCTTCTGGTTTGATTGACGGGTCATGAGTCCAGCAGTTGTTCTGGGTGTCAGCAATCTGCCAATTACAAAGGGGAGCAGGGACAGAAGCGGAACTGGTAAGGCTGTGATTAGATTCAGCCGGGAAGCTTCTACCTCAGTGGGGTGACCTAGAAAGAACCTTATCTGTCAAATCCCAAACACTTGTTTCACACAAAAAGCCCAGTGCGGATGGTACACAGAAGCCAGGTGCCAAGATGGAAATTAGAGTGGGCATGTCGGTCTGACGTCGTCAAAAGAGCTGCTACGAATCGCCTTTGAAACCTCTTTGTAGGTAGTTGCAGGATTGCTCATCAAACCGTGTTCACGCAGCAAGAACGGAAAAATCATTTTGGGCTGCAGCTAATTATCAGTTAATACCTCAGTTACCTGTTTGGATTAATCGCTGAATCATTAAGTCTCGTTTTGTCTGACAAAAAGTCCAAAACTCAGATGGTTACAGGGATATAGAAACAGGAAAAAATACGAGCAAAATACTGACATTTGACAAACTGGAGCCATAGATTATTTGGCAACTGTTTCTTAAACCCCCCCCCCCCCCAAAAAAAAAACACTGTAGTTTTAGAAAATACATTTTATGTCATTTTAGCACTAAAAATCATTGACACAATTCAGTCAAAGGCTGAGTCTATGTATTCCGATCATTCAAAATGTTACTAAAGTAAAAGTACAGGAGTATTGTCAGCCAAATGTAGTCAAAGGAAGAGTACTCATTACGCAGAGAAATGCAATTGTTTTACCATCATTCAGTTTATTATATTATAAACCGTCACCTGAAATGGTTCTCAGTATTTGGAAAGTCTAACCACAAAGGGCATATTGGTTGTAACTTGACCGCAAAAGAAAGAAAGGGGGGGAAAAAAAAGAAAAAAAAAAAAGTGGTCCAGGTAAGAAAGATTCTTCCAATTGAAATACATTAGTTTTAAAGTCACGCATACGACTCCACAGATTACATTTTGTGACTATTTCATGTACCGCCGTGATACTGGGTTGACTGTTCTTTAGCTGGGAGAAACTGCCTTTGCGGTCAGCTTTGTGATCATGTATTTCCAGATGCATTGCGTTGCGTTTTTGGAAGTTGACTGTTTAGCTTCAACCCATTTAAAGGAACTTTCCGTTTCTCAAAATGCGTGAATCGCGTGACTGCAGACAACGTATTGGAAATGCCAGGATGTATTTTAGGAGACCAGATAAATAATAAAATAAAAGTGTATCATCGTAGTCTTTTCCTTGAGAGCTCGTCGCTTATAATACATGGTCTGAAATTCATAAGGGGTCAGCAAAAGAAAACCCTGATTTATCCATTCCTGTCTGGTAACGTAGAAATAAATTGTCCTTTAGATTAATTTACTGTTGTTTTTCCTGTTGATAGATCGACAGACCTGCAACCGCTAGATCACAAGTTCACTACCCACTGTGTCTTTGTCACTGTGTGTAATGTTCCAACTCAAGGAGTTGAATTTTACAAGTGTTCTTCTTCACTGTTGGCAGTGATAGAAACCCGGTGTGCTTGGGTTTTTCCCGGGCAGCTCCCCCCATATTTGTGCCGTCACCTACCAGCGAACCGTGCGCTCTCTTTCGAATCTGTCCACATACATTTTGTTCCGGTTGGAGTCTCACTGCGTCGGAGCCAGCGAGCAGGTGGCTGATTGTCAGACAGATGAAGGCGACAGGCTGCACGGCGATGAAGTGGGAAGAAAGGCTTCTGGAGCAAAACATTAAGGACTCGACGTGTACAGAAAAAAAGAAAGCTAAATTCTGCCGAGGCATCAATCCTCCGCAAATCCCCCATCCACAAATGGCAGCATTTCTCTGCTTCTGTGGATGCAAATTAAAGCAAGAATGGTAGGAGGAAAAATTGCGGATTGAGAATTAACCAGTGATTTTAAATAGAATATTAATATGGCCGTTTTTAACCTGGATGATCGTCGAAATGCAGTTTATGGATCCAATTCTAGTTTTTCCCCCTCCAACAAGATGCAGATTCGTGTCAACATTAAAAACCTAAGCAGATTTTCTCGTTCCCATCTGGACCATCAACCTGGTCTCTTCAATCTGCCCACAAATAACACAAGTATACACACAAACTTGCACGCAGTGCATACGCCAAAGTCTAATTTTGCGTGCAGGTGATGCGCCAATCCTGCCCAGTCATTTGTGGAACGCAGATGCGTCCAAATACCTTGCGTCACCTTGAATGGTCATGACGTCATCAGCGAGGCTCAGATTACCAAGTTCACCTGATGCCGACATCTCCAAGCAGGGGAAACAATCTTTTTTGTAATGAAATCACGGTATTTCTGTTATGCGTCACGTGTCAAAAGGACAGTGTTCAAATTAATTGTTAGTGGAACACTGGGCATCTCAGTTAGCATAGCAAATATGGCTTGGTACCATTGACATTAGCCTAAAGCTAGCTTCTACTCTATCCAGGTTAGTACATAAAAGAAATACTGTACTAAAATGCCACCACAAATGAGAAGCAAAAGCTGTTATGAGACCCTGAACAGAATCTGAGGGTGTACCTGAAGTGAAATGAAGGTTACAAAATTGTCTTTCGTGCATCAGAGAACATTTTAAAATCTGATGAGGCGCACAAACAGAAAGGAGCCATAAAACCTGAAGCGAGAGAACACTTTAGTATGCAATCACATGCAGAGAAACAGAGGTCTTTAATCTTAAGTCGGTAAATTAATTTAGTAAAGAGCTCAGAGAAAAGGCTCAAGCCGTTTAAAGCCGCAATAACGAATATCCGCAGCCGAAACAAGTTGTGAACAAAACACAGATCATCATTAGGGAACTGTTGCATATTTACAAATCCATTTTCATTCATTTACAGTTGGCTAGGAGCCCCAGAAGGGGTCGCGAAAGACATCTGTGATAAGTGTTACAGTTTGTGCAAGCAGTCCAGCAGGAATACAAGGGATTGGACCCAAAGGCAGACACCAGAGGCAGAGGCAGAGGCGGTGCAGTACAATGATTAATCCAAAATCAAACAGTTCGAAAGGCTTAAAGGATGGTGAGGCAGGCAGAGGTCAAATCCAACAGGGAGCAGGCAAAATCCAGAGTCTAGAAACAGGCAAGGGCCAAGAAAAAGCAAAGCTCCAAAAAAACAACAACACTAGGAATGGGCTGGGCACTGACAGAAGGGAACACACAGACTAAATACGCTAGGGAAGGGTAATGAGGGTAAGGTGGAACTAATCAGGGCGGGGCAGACAATCACACATGTGGCCAAACACACATAGGCCAGGAAGTGAGGACACATGGGGAAGGATTCTTTCAACATAAACCAGGAAATAACTAATGAAAACCCAAAACAATAACAAAGGACAAACATTTGGGTCTATCTCAGAGGTTTGCTTCTACTCTTGTGGAATACAATCTTAGCAGAAAATTTCCCTCCTGCTTTCTGAACGTATCACACACTCAACCACGTTGGTTGCCAATTCCTAGTCCGGCCTCAGCTTTACCATGTTTCCCAAATCAGGAGCTTCAGGCATCACTGACAGACGAAAACACCAGGTGTTAAAACAATTCTCATTACTGAAGAAACACAATTCCTTCCCCTGTCTGCTGAGTACTGCATATGTAGAGAAGAACGAAGATATTCTAGGACCTTTAGCCCCCCCCCGCCCCCCATTCTCAGTGGGTACAAACAAGAGAAGCAGAAGTGAAGAATCAGAGAAAACTCATGCATTTTGTGTTCCTGCATGTCAACGCAAACACGTGTGTTCAAACCGGCTGCTACAGTTCTGCTGTTGCTATCGTTACAGTGCATGGGTTCAGGACAGGATTTAAAATGACAGTTATTAACCAAAGGTTATCGAGGCCCAGTGAGGGTACATAACCCATGTTCTTCCTCAGTGGGGAAACCATATCTGTTCACAGGAAAGTCACATGAAATCCTGAGCTTTAAGTGAATTTCATCCCGGCTACTCTGCATCTGTTTCCGCCCAGAGTGAGTGTTAAAAATTGATTAAAAGACACACATGCTATCTGCAAAGTGAGATTAATGTTGTGGCTGACAAACTATATCTGTTCCCCTGCAGTAAATCTGCCCTGTGTGTCATACGCTTAGTCTCATATACGCCCCGTTCATCGACGCAGATCAGCCACGTGACGTGAGCACGCCGGCTGCCGACGCCCTATCGCCGTTTCAGAGATTTACGGCGCAGATGTTTGCTTTTCAGCCTCAGTGTCACGTTCTGGTGTCCCATCCATCACGTTTCCGACAGCGTTTATGGGGGCAGCAGAGCTACAGCATGTGACCTCAAGGAAATGCCAGTGACCATTTTGGCTCTTGGGACTAGTGAACGAATCCAAACTGCCTTCATTTCAACTCAGAACTGAAACAAGGCAAACACTTTCATGCCAACAACAGTCCGCAAATCCTGGCAGATTGAGTCCATTGAGTGAAGGTATTATGAACACAGAAGAAGAACACGTAATAGAAATAAAATAGTAAATATAATAAAAGTCAGATAAGGTTGAAATAAATAAGTGAACGAGTTCTATAAAGTCAGTTCAAGTTGATAAACTGACTTCATTTAAAAACACTAAGCTCATGACGGCTACATCTGTCACAATAAATGTTTCAGCAGGATAGTTTCATGGGAGAGAGCGAGCGAGCATGACGGCCTCTTCTCAAAGGCATAGATTGACATTTCGGGCGTTAGGCTTATTCACTTTCTTGCCAGGACCAAGATAAGGAGATCGATGTCAATCTCATATTTGTACAGTCAGTATTGAGCTAGAGCAGGAGGCGGTTAGCATTGGGACTGGAAGCAGGGGAAACCGCTGGCCTGGCTGTGTCTAAAGGAAACACTGAACACAGTCTAAAGATCACAAATTAAACACTTGGTTTTCTCTCTTTTCCAAAGTGTAAAAACTGTAAAAAGTTGTGGTTTTATGTGGGTTTTTTTTGGTGAGCATTAGAGGTGGCGTGTTTTGGAAGCTTTGACAGAGCCAGGCGAGCTGTCAGCTCTCTGACTATAGCATTATTCAACCTATGTTATTGACATTTACCAGAAATCACCATATTCCGCCAACTTTAACCAAAGGGCTTTTGTTGCCTAACCATACCCACAGAAGTCTAGATGAGAGACCTGGATTCTGGTGTCACAGTCCTGCACTTCGGTTGCCCGCAATCCACCCAAGCTACCTCCTTGCAAATCCAGCATGGAACATAAATGTAGTGTTTCATTCACCTACGGTGCGTTCACACCTCTAGTTCGGTTCATTCGGTCCAAACCGAGGGCAAACAATTATACATTGTAGCATTTTTCAGCTAATTTGGTTCCTTTTCACACCACACTGATCGCTTTGGTCCGAACCAGTTGAAACGAACCAAAATGCAGTCACATGACGACATCCACATCACTCATTGGCCGTGGCGTATTTCCTTAACTGCTTTTCGATTGGTCAGGATTTACGTGGAGGAAAATTCCAACAGAAGAGGAAAAGCCAGCAAACAACACGGCGACAACTGTGGAGAGACGACAGCGCGGGCTGGTTCTGTCCCTGTTCAGAATCTGTTACAGTGTCTTTATCCACCACAATATGCAGACAAGACATTTCTATAAGGAATGCGGATGCGGCTTGAAAACAACGTTCTGATGCAAACGGCGAGCGCGCATCGCTCGTCACTTCAAGCGGAGGCGTGCATTAATTCTTCTTAACTCTGACATGCACATCTTCCAAAAATATGACTACGGCAGCTGGTTTAGTCCAAAAACGATCAGTATTTTTTGCAGTTGGGTCGGTTCGAGGCCAGATCGCGTTCTCACCACAAACGAACCGCTCCAGAGTTCGTTTGAAAGCGTCCCGAGACCGCCTCTTCAGGGAGGCCTCGGGACGCTTGTTTTGCCCGCTTTTGGTGCGACTGCTGCTTTCACAGCTGACCAGACGAACCGCAACAAGGGGCAAACAAACTCTAGTACGATTCAACCGAACTACACGAGGCAGGTGCGAAAGCAGCCTTAAAGAAACTTCTCTGAACATAATCCAGGCGGCTGATTACCGCACGATTAATTATGAAAATATTCTGGAAAACAGATGTAATTTATAGCAGACAGGGTTGCCCATCACTCATCAGACCTGAGTAATGATTGGCAGGTTTTTGGTGACTGAATGCCCGCCAGTTTGGTTCTGACCTGAATTCAGGACGGTGAAGACCACTGGAGCAAACTGAAGCTCTTCCTGCTCCTCATGACCTCGAGCTGCCGCAATTCCTCTAAAAGCCTCCAAATCCTGCCATCATTAGCAAAGCTCCGAGCTCTCCTCTGATTGTTTTTGCGGCTAGAAATGGAAGAGATTTGTTTCAGAACATATTATAATTTCTATTTTGGGAGAAACGTTCCACAAGTTTACTTTGTGATATCCCTAAAACTGGAGGAACCAGGATGCAGGACGGTTTTATTGTCTCAACCAAGGGTGCATCCAATATACTCATAAGTGCTATGATCTCTGGTGATATTTAAGTAGGCCTCCCTTTAATAATTACAGCATATAAATCATGTCAGAAAAAAAAAAGAAGTCACTGCTGTCTGAAACTTTGATGGACAGCAGCTTCATCAGTGCGGACATGCAGCAGGTATACTTCACCTTTGGCAGTATCAAATGATCTGATCGAGTATGATAACACCGCCACTATCAACATCTTTGCTCCAAACTACTTTTTAAGCATTGGTTTACGTTTTTGCAAACTGTGCACACTTTATTTTTGTTGTAGTGATTTCTTTTTAATTGTGAATATCTTTGTATGTTTAAACATTTTCATAATCAGTCAAAGGTTGTGACCAGTGTTTGAAGTAATAAGTGAAGTTGCGACAAACTTTGCAGCACATTAAACCTTGTTTCCATCTTTGTGTTGGTTGTAATATATTTTCCCCCAAACAATTTTTATTAAATTAAATAAAATTATTAAAATTCAGTTAGTCAAAACTAATTTTAAATGCTTGCAATGAAGCACCAATTAAAAAAAGTAGTCTTAAGCTGCTTAGCTACACGAAGGTTTAAACTGAAAACCCCTCATAAGTCTGACTTAAGTAGGCTCACCTATTATTCAGATTTCCAGAGAGAAAACTAAAAACGCACACTTGTTTCCTGTCCGCTACAATCAGATTTAACCAAATCAATTACAGCCAAGTTTCTGCTCGACCCCACCTTAAAGCCGTAAAGGAGCGGACGCGGGCAGTAGCTCCCTGGCTCCCGTTTTTGGACGAAGACGCAGAGTGACGAGTGATGATGTTTTCCACTGTATAAACTTCGAGTTATAGGCGACCAGTTTGGTGTGCAAAGAACCGAAGAAGTCTGCGTACTTCTGCAAGAGCCGGGTGCTGGCGGTATACGATTGAATTTAAGTTGCCTGACAAAAGGAACTACCTAGACTACCGGTTCTTCATTCATTTTCATTGACGAGGCTATGTTCCGCCTATGTAGTGTGCTTGTAGTTAAGATTGTTGGGAGGGCAGTTGTCGAGGTTAGCCTGACTGTTTTGAGATGCATTAATAGGGGTTTAATTTCACAACCGTGACAAACAGTGCCGAGGCTTATGGCAAACACTATCGTTACCTGGCTGTCACCAATGAGGGCTGGTCAGGGAGACGTGGATCATGCTGCTCTCCAGGGCGCTCGTTTTGCGTGCGTTAACTGTGGCGGCTGACACAAGGGACGTCGAAGAGGGAGGGTCAGGGTCTCGCCTTTTAGATTTTAGGGCAGTCGGAGGCCAAAAGGACAGGTGCCTGAGCTCCGCCTGGGGTCTATCTGTGCACATGCCTGTGGGTCATACAGGTTCCTCTGTAGGCCATCTGTCTGGCCATTATTACAGCATGAATCAACTTCCTCTCAAAACTCGTCGAGATGTCCGTGTTTGAACTTTGGCAATTTGTTCACAGTGATTGAATTCAGCCGTCTGGGAGGGAGATTCTACAAACCCCCTGCAGAGTCCGACTTTTTCATTTAGCTGATTTAGAGCCACGCGTATCCATGGGAGACCGTCTCATTAAGGATGCTGGTGGGTCTGATCCGAGGAGAAAGTATTGTTATCCAGCAGGCGTATTCAGCTGTTCCCTAAGATTTAACCTCTGCAGATCGTCGCTGTTACTGCTCCCGTGCACAGTAACACATTACACCGCTGTAGGAAATCAGACATATGCCATGTGTCATACACTTTATCAGCCTTTAAGGTGATACTAGTTTTATTTATTTTTAGGGCACAATCCAAATGATCCATGTGAGACTAATCCATTAATTTACTGACCTGGAAAAAAGGACTTTTGCACAATCCTATACCACTTTGCACAATACACAAGTAAACTATTCACACTATACAGCGTAATAATAATTAAGATAATGTGGTAGTTGGTAGGGATGCTCAGTGGATCAGGTATCAGCCAAACATGACCAAACCATTTTAAATAGTTTCTTTGTCAGAGTTACTATAGAATTCAACGCTTTCGCTATCAGTTACGTACATTCAGCCACGCTGGGCCACAGACTCAGTTCTAGCAGTACAGCGTGGGTCCCTTGGCCTCATGTTACCTTACATTAAAATGATTGAGGAGTTACATAAAGTGAGGTTCATAGACTTTTAGAATTTAGTAGATCCCAGCTGAGACTGGGCGAGAGGCGGGGTATACCCCGGGCAGGTTGCCCTGTCAGTCAGTCAGGGCTTACGCAGAAGAAGTAGGACCATCTTGCTGTGAGGCTACAGTGCTAGCCGCCGTGCTGCCGTGCTGCCCGTCACTGACCAGTTCATAGTCTAGTCATAACATGGCGTCAGGGCCCTACTTTTGTCACCAGCAAGGAAACTGGATTCGCTGAGATCCCTGCCAAATTTGAAGCTTGATGGGAACATATCAGAAAACCGGGGACGATTGATTCAGCAATTCAAACTGTACATGTGTGCGAGCGAGAAAGACAAGAAACCGGAAAAATCACAGTGCTCGCAAATTGCTACGCTGCGCTGCTTAACAAGCGCACGAGCTGTACGGCACGTCCACTTTTGCAGCCCATGAAGTGGGACAAAATCGAACTACTTATTAGCAAATTTGAAACACGTTTTAAACATGTTCATCGAGGTTAAAAAAGGTCAACTTTAGAACATACCTTCCCGGAGACTAACTTGTCCCCTAACCACAATGGACAAAAGGCATCAAGAGTGAGCTCCTGAATGCTACCTTCATATGTAAGCCCTTTATGAGACAATAGTCTCCAGGTGTGTGCCTGCCAGGGAAAGAGGCAGAGGGGGGAGTTTCCATGGGGTGGGAAAACCTGAGATGGTGCATTACTAGGCCAGAAGCCTACCTGTCACACATGCACACGCTGAAAATAAGAAAATAAATCACTTCGCAAAGGCATCCAAAGGCAAAAAAAATGAATGAACTACAGGAAGACAGTGATTCAGATGAGAGCATAAGCTTAGACATAAATGCAGTCAAAAGCAAAACGGAGGAAAATGCCTGGCGTGTGGAACGGCAAGGGAATCCTGTAAGATTCAAAATAGACGCAGCGGCACAAGCAACTGGAATTCCCAGAAGACTGGCCAGGAAAACAAAACAGCCCTACTCATTCCACATCAGAAATGCAAAGAGACGTCTCTCTGGTTATGGCGGAAACAAGCTACCCGTAGTAGGCGCACGTGTGAAAACCTGCCAGCCACAGAAACACTGTGGGGATAGCAGCCGTGCCATGCTGGAGGAGTACCAGGATGTATTCAATGGCTTAGGATGCCTGAAAGAACCATACCACATACAAATCAGACCAGATGTTACCCATGTGACATGCATGCTGTCATAGCTGCAGCTCTCCTCTAATTAATCTGGCCTTTTGTTATGGTGCTAGGGTGGGTTTTAGTGGCTCGGATGTGAGCCCCAAGGGACTGTTAATTTCATTGGCTAGAGTAACCTGTAAGAAGCTTTTAAGATATTAAACACACAACAGCCTAGCATTTTTACCACCATCGATAAATCAAATGTCCACAACTTTAACTGTAGTTTGATTATTTATTGCAATCCTCAAATAAAGACAACTGATAACTGATAATTTCACCAGTTATCTGTTTTTGGAAGAAGGAAAGACCCCACTCGTGCTGCTGGGAGACTGAGAATCTCCTGACTCCGTCCACAGTCCCCGAAATGATCACAGATTCTCAAGACCAGGAAAAGCAGCGAGAGCAAAGAAACGTCACACGACTGTGCAACAACTGTCACGCTCTAGTGTGAGGTTGGGGCAACAATGGAGTTTTTCATGTTAACCTTCTAAAATGTTGTTTTTAACTACCATCGGCGCTCGCTGACAGCTACAAGTCTTTGCATCATCTGCCAGAAGATCATGTTCTTTGTTCATTACTGTTCCTTTAAAATATTAGGGTTGAGATGATTTGACCAACAATACCAACAAATTAGGTGAGTCCCTATACCTCTACATACAGTTATGAACATACAATACCTACTGTTGTTTGACAATGATTAACTATTTAGCTGTGTGCATTGCATTGAATTCATTTGGCAACTGTTTCTGTCCACAGCGACTTACTAACACAATCATGCAAGACCCTGACGTGCTCGTTGGGTGCACTGCGAGGTTCAGTGTCCTGCTTAAGGACGTGAGGACAGGCGGGCGGGATCGAACTACCAACCCTATGACTCATGGCCACCCCCGCTCTGAACCACCAACGGTTTTGTTGGGCCAGAGCACAAATGCCGACGTGACTTTATTCTGTGCTCAGGGTTTCTGCTTTTTAGTCTACAGCACCGTATTATACTATACCAGACTATACTAGTATATGTACTAGTACTAGCTGCTCCATGTCTAATGTGTAAATGTAATGTTACTGTGCTAGAACATGGCAATGTCACAGAGAACAGTCCCTTTACATCCATTTTATTAAACCACCACAGTCACACTCAGAGTGATTCAGCTGCTCTCTGTGATTGTACAAAGCTCTCCATCACGGATGTTGCCAGTGACCTTGTTATTAAAGTTGTGGAATTAATGTGTTCAGAAAAACAAGGTTTTGGATTGGCACGCATAATGATGAATGAATTATCGACTGAGGCAGCTCTCCAGAGTGACTGATTGTTTTTCAGCTGCTAAACGGATGAACAATCTCTGCAGCTGAAATGTTGGTATGAGACCAAGTACTGAAGTATCGCAACAGTGTAGACATTGTTTTCTATTGTATATATATATATATATATA
>CM022487.1:26043425-26163483 GCA_011952105.1 Coreoperca whiteheadi | reverse complement strand
TATATATATATACACATAACATCAGGGAGGTGATGTTTGCCGTAATGTTCTCAATTGTATAATCAACCAAGCACCTATAAGAAGAAAAGCAAGGATTTAGACTTTATTATCTAAAAAGAGACCCAAATACTTTTTACCAGTGCTTGTGCTCATCAACAGCATCTGGAGACACTACTGGACAGATGGATACGTTGTTGTTCATCAAGAAACAGATCCAGCATGTAACTGCCCCTAAAACCCCCTCAAACAGTGCTTTCGTTTCCATTCCTGTGTGAGGTAAAAAAAAAATAAAATCAGACAGCTTCAGAGATTTTGAAAGGCATATTTTACCTGTTCTTAATGCACAGCAGCGCTCTCACTTTTTATTCATATTTAGAACTACTGTTTGCACAAGGAAAATACTGAATATTAGAGCTGCAATGGTCAATGGTCAAAACGCATTGTATCAGAGCCACCCCAATGGGCAGCATTCATAAAATGCTCTATCCGTTTGACCCGCTGCATACCTTATCGCCCCATAAGTAAACTAGAGCACTACTGTGCCCTTTGCTGAACCCTGTGAACTTGACTTCTTGAAAACGTGACAGCCCTATAACGCACACAGACATGACAGACACCAATCGGAAAGAAAGCAAATAATTGTGTTTCCCAAAATGTGGGGCTATTCCTTTAAGGAGGGAGGCCACTCAAGTTACATCAATTTATTTTATGTCTATAGTTATGGATTATTTTGTAATATAGGCCTCACTTGAATGATTTTGAAGTTAAACCTTCACTCCATATCACAATGCAGTGCCACGTATACATGGATCTTGCCATTCATTATTAATGCAAACCCCTCATCAGTTGTTTCCATGTACGACATCTTCCCTTCCCTGTCAACCGAACGACTGTGGAAGTGTTCGCTGATGAAGATGGAGAGGAAAAGCTCAACCGCATTCTAAATGCCTGTGACGTTTAATTACTCGTCAGGGAGGTCGAAAAACCCAGTTTAAAACAAACCTGACGAGGAGCCCCATGGCGAACAAAATGGCGGAGAGTGGCGCACGGACAGCAGGTCAGCGGCGGCAGCTGTCCTGACGAGATCGGACCCTTCCTCTTCTTCCTGCCCGCTGCGTTGTTCTCGTCGTCTCTAATTAAAGAAGTGACATTTGAAACAGAGCCTGGGGTTGCTGCAGAACCAAGACGCTCCTTCTCTAGCTCCTCCCCGTCTTCATTGGCCCTTCCTTCTCCATGTGGCCGCCGGCACCGACAGTGTGTATCAATCACTTCCCCCTGGGTCTTTGGTGGCGGCGACTCATGGTAATGAGCTGTTATTGTGCCAGTCGACGTATACGAAGATCTCGGGTCACCGCGATCAATGTACCATTGATCAGTGGCTCACAGGAGGAGCCGAGGGCGTCGTTGTCGGGTATCGAGTCGAGTGACGAAGCACGCCGTCGTGTTTGTAATGCCTTCACAGCCTCAGGGATGCATACCAAGAGTGACAGTGGCCTCTCAACACTCCGTCCTCTTAATCGGAGGGTGACTGGGTGAGGAGGTTCATTCGTGGCCTTCCTTCAAAGCGTTCCTCGATTCCTAACTAATACACTGTGAGAGTCAGTGGTGACAGGGTCCCATGGGTCCCTCCCTGTCAAAGTGCCCCTGACCCCTGACATCTGACCCCTCCAGTGAAACCTGAACATGTAACTTAGGCTACGTAAGAGAGAAACACATAAGAAAAAAACTTCATAATTACACTGGAAAATACAAGATCGATAGATAACCTGTCCATCAACTTCAATGTAATTATATTTAGTATAAAAAAGTATTTTTGTGCCGCCGATTGTTTTTCTAATTTCAGCCAATCCCATATAGCAACACATCTGTCTGACAAGCAGACAAGAATGTTAATGCATGTGCATGTGTGCATTCGTTTCAGGACCACATTGTTCCATAACTGAACTTTGACTTTGACTTATTTTACGTTTCACGATGCACGTCATTTAAGACGCCTGGCCTGTTTTCGTCAAACATACCTGATACCTGGTTCAAAGGCTGGACGAGACCGGAAACCACACAAGTTGTATGTTAAAATAACTTATTTAGCTGACAAAACAAAACAAAATTACAACTTTGCCTTATAGAGGTGGAAGCCACTGCCACCAGTCAGCAGAGCAGAGATGATCCAACTTTGCCATCCTGTGGTTCATAATTTCTTACATTATCTCGGCATTATTTACATTTGGAGCGCACCTTTTAAGTGCAATGCAGTGGAAAAACATGCGCAACAAAATACTTCGTTAAGCTAAACTTTAACTGTGGTGCAAAATGAAAGCTTATGTGCAGGTCTATTTGTCCCTCATAGATTTCATTTATTTACACTGATTCTAAACAAAGAACCCAGTTTAGCTGGAATGTTAGCTAGCTTGGTTGCCATACGAGGATCTCAACGAAAAAAAGATCATTTAAGAATTTCAGAGGGCTAGCTAACCAACTCCCCATGATAACTATGGGCTAACGTATCTAGAGTTTGCACTTGGAAAGTCAGCTAAGCTAACAAGCTAACCTAAAATGGTTATGTGCCACACAGTTGTTTTTACTTTATTTATGGTTGATTTATGTACTTTGTGGTATTACATTGATAATGAAATGCTTTCTTGTTGAAAACTTGAAAAATGACATTAAATGGCTTTAGAGGAACACGAAAAGAGTGTTGCCAAAAAGTGAATAAGAACAATGTCCCTAAAAAGTAATTAGGGCAGAAACAGCGCAAAAAGAAACGACAGCAGGAAAGCAAGTGTTTGAGAGTTCATTTTTAAGAAGCGAAGGACTGGCAGACATTTAATATGTATTGGTCCTATATTTCACCCAGCGTCGCTGCCTCAGACGTGAGATATGAATTTCTCTGCAGGATCCAGCTGATCGATGTTGTATCCCAGCAGGGGCCGACACTTGGGTGGTAGCTCTCTGCTTCTGGTGATAAACGGCTGCGTGCAGGTGACCGAGCTCCGTGTCCTTCTTCTCGCCACACAACCTTTTTATCAACTGGACTAATTTGTTCATTTTCTGCGACGAGAGAGACATACTGGCGGATGTTGACCTTTCTGTCATCTTGTCGGCATGAGAAATGCAGCTGTAGCTGAATTTTTGAGCTGCATCAGCAACGCAGGTAACAAAGGAATATCACCACATCATACTTGAAGCTTTGGTAAGATTACCACAGCAAATGAGACCTTTACTGGAAAGCTATTGCAGCTTTTCCCCCCTGTATTGCAGTTGTAATGAGAACAGGGATTTCTCAGTGTTTACTGTCAAAATTAAGTAAGAATTTGGTAATGGAGTTATGACGTGATGGAAAGTCATTTGCAGTATTAACTGTAACGCTGTGGTGGTTCTCTGTATGAGTGTGAACAGGGTGACTCTCAAAAATGTATGCCTGGAGAAATAAAGGTTAAAAAAAAAAAGTTCATTCCTCTAAAATTCTTTAACATAAATATGTCAATTTTTTTTAATAATATGCATGTCCAATAAAAATGTAATGGTACTATTTTGCAACTGTATTAATTTGTACCTCTTCTGATCTTTGCTTATTTGCAACATGCACACTTCTCCACATCTTTGGATTTATCCACGGGAAAGGACCATGTCATTATAACAAATGTAGTCACAGAGTATCACTCGCAGGTTTTATGTGTCATATCAAGACAAAGATGCAAAGTTCATTTAAAAAAGGGGATTAACAGTAAGCAACATTTTTATAGTACGTGCCTCTTGGACATATTTGGAAGGCCATATGCTGGACCGCTTTACAGCAAAAAACACATCATAATTCACTTGTGATCCCTAGAATTTCATTGCATTAATACCTTAAAAATATCCCCAGTCAGAATAACATACTATCAGTTTAGTGTAAATAGTATTTATGTACAACATGTTCATAAACCTGCTCTGCGCCAGTCGGCCTTGGGGTCTCCACTCTCATAATCACAAGGTTGAAGCCGCAGATAAATAGATCATCAGCTTGCTACGAACAGTACCGGTGAGCTTCCTTTCCAGGCGCTTCCTTGCTAAGCAGTTCTTTTTCCTTTAATGGAACAAAAGCTAGCGTGGGGGGGGGTGGGGCTGGGAGGCGTTCAGGTGTTGTCCCTCCTCGGTGTGGCCACTGACCCACGGCCGGCGTCAGTAAGCACATCATCCACAATCAGCCCCGCAGTCACCTCGCTCAGGTCAGCCAGGACGTGCTCCAGCTTGGCAGAGCAGCACTCTCTTCACTGTCCACAGCCGAACAGGGGAGGCAAAGCACCTGCGACGATGATGCGGTCACCTTTTGGTTTAATCAGGACGAAGCAGGAATAAAACACAAAAACAACAACCGCGAAACATTGTAGTGCCACTTTTGAGGCAATTTAAAAAAATAAATAAAAAATGACAGAAAGTCATCCTCCCAAATCAATCATTGCACTAAAAACTGACTGTTTCTCAAAAATGCAAAGAAATACAGCATGTAGAGAAACACAAAGATACATCAGACATGTGAAGCTTCAAAAGACTTTGAGACAAATCCAAACGCAGTATTTTACTGGGACAGATAAGAGCTGCAGTCTGGATGCAACAAGCAACCTTAATATGAGACAGCAACTGACTTTTACTACGTTACCCAGAACCCAGAAGTCTTTGTTTCACTGTGACTGCTGCATTCAATATTTCTGACTTGGTTTCAGATCTTTGGAGATTTGTTTCATTAACGATTATCTGTGCCTTTTCCAAAACGTCCTTTCCTAGTAAAGAAGAAATAGCAAAGAGTGAATGTGGAGAGAGGGCGATGACAGGCAACAGTGTCTCTGGTTTGTAATCGGGCCGGTTACACGGAGCATGTCTCAGGGCTCGGTCACAGTAGCATTTCTAACAGTGGCAGAAATCAGTTTATTTCAGTGGGAATGACCCGTCGCTCACAAAGGCAGAGTAGATTCGTGCTGACATTTGAGGGATCGGAGAGACCCGTGACATTGCAGAATAGTGGAAGCTATCATATTAGCTGTATGACCCCGCTCTGCTGTACGCTGCTCCAGGATTCGGCCGCACAGCGTTCCAACCCAACCGCCAGGGTAAAATGTTGCCATTTTACATTTCTGCAAACCACGGATACGTTGAAGTACTTCAAACGTTGAATCTCTACGTTTGGTTAGGGTCGGGTTAGGTTTAGGCACAAAAACCACTTGGTTAGGCTTAGGAAAACATCATGATTCGGGCTAAAATAGCCCAGAAACGGCTACGAATGTCCCGATGACGCGAAGCAAACCGGCGAACTGCTTTAACTTTTGCAACCATCTGACTACGCTATCTCACCACCATCCGCCCCTCCCCCTCTCAAGTGTGACATTTTGCTCTTCAAAAGGGATCTTAACCACATCACAAATGTTTACAGAATACCTTCTCTAAAAATGTTGATACGATACGTATTTTGTGAGTGAAAACGTAGACGTTCAACGTGTCCGTGGTTTGCAGACGCGTAAAATGGCGACGTTTTATTCCGGCGACCGGGCTCAGTGCTCCCCACGCAAACCAAAAAATTCTGTTATTCATTGGGGTCTTCAAAGGTGTGTTTGTGAGCGCACAGATGTTTACAGTCAGCCCCTCGATGATAAAATGTCTGCCTGAGGCATGAAACCAATGTTCAGATCCAATATTTACACAGTCCGCTTTGGTCCCCGTCTTCGCTAGAAAGGTGCGTCCACTCCACAGGCCAGTCTGTGGAAATATTGGATTCAAATGTTGATTTTGCCTCAGGCAAATGGGATAATGAGAATATCTCTGAAAATGCAACTTATTGCTGAATGGTAGGTAAAAATAACGTTTCAATATTCCCCCTCAGGCCGAATCACAGAGCAACTTAGAGAGCGCTCAGGTTACAGATGGGACTACTTTGCTTCCGACAGACAAGTCATGAGTCGCACGGCCAGAGGTCCTAACGCAGGTTGTTTAAGGCCTTTGAGCGAGTGAGAAGTGCTGTTGTTTTTCTTGTGAGGACAGCCTCTATGCGCCTGTGCCAATTTCTGGTTTGATCGGACACTTGGACCACTGGCTCATGGGGACGCTAACGCTGAACGCAGATGGTAGATGTAGCGAGAGGGTTTTTTTTAGACAGAAACAAAGAAAGAAGTAACAAGATGCTGTGGGGCGGCTGTGGCTTTGTGGAAGAGCGCGTCGCACACCGATCGGAAGGTCGGCGGTTCGATCCCGGCTTCCCCCAGCCCACGTGTCGAAGCGTCCTTGAGCGAGATACTGAACCCCGAGCGCTGTCTGTGAATGGTTAGTTCCTCTGTACTCGTGGGCAGTGTATGAATGGGGCGAATGTGATTTGTAGTGTGAAAGCGCTCTGAGTAGTCGGAAAGGCGTCCTACAAATAAAGCCCATTTACCATTTACGGAAGAGAAAGAACTGAAGAGTAGAGAAAGAGTAAGAATTAGAGACCGTGCACCAACAAAGCTTCCTAGGGTACAGAAACAAGATCGATGATGGTCCTCTTTCTCACACAGGTGAATGACTCAGCACTCCTTTTCCCGCTCTCTCGCCCAGCGTCTTGGTTGCCCTGTCAAGGTTTACTCCTTCCTTCCTCTTGTCACTTTATCATTTGTCCGTTAGGTCTGTAGTGGCCTTGAAATTCTCAAAAAAAACAAAACTAAACAACACAGTCATGTCAGTTCAGTTTTGGATTCGGGGTCAGGGTCGTTCTGTTCACAACTGTGGCAAAAAAAGTGTTCGCTGCATAGCAGCAGTGGCTGAGGCTCATGGGTACCGCAGTATTTAGAACCATCCACCATACCAAGTCTGGATGGCATTTGCTGTTGTATGTGTATAGTATGTAAAACCTTAACCTCTACGAGACCGGGTCTTCAAAAGAAGAATTGAAGAAAAACTAATTCAAATTAAACAAAATATTTCAAATGATTTAAGGAAGCGTAATTGTACGGTGTGGAGCTGTAACTTCAAACTTCAAAATAATAATAAATCCAATCAATCATTCCTCCTCCATCCCGATTCTCCAGCGGCGCAGCGGCAGCGTGAGTCATCCCTGCCCTTGCTGCTGTTTCTACATTCAGCTGACAGTAAACAGCTTTACCGGCGTGTGGAGGTTTTCCTCACACTGCAGCAACACTTGTACAACCGCAGAAACAAATGACCTCATCACTCAGGATTAACCAACTGTGGGCCACAGTCACACATTTGATTGGTTATTTAGTAAAAGAAAAAAAGGTAAACATGACATTGAGTAATCGGTCAAGAGAGAAGAACAGGGCAGCACAGCTGAATAATAACTGAGCATGTTGGGACACATTAATGTAGTTTGATACAGGTGCTTGCTTTTTCTTCTCTTCTGTCTTTCTCATGCTGTCTCTCATGAACTACATTAATACTATGCTAAACCTAGTAGTATTAACACTACTGCAGGACTGACGACACAATGATTTATATGTATAGTTGTAGCATTACAGTATATTGCATTAAATACCGGAGTATTTGGATGATGCTGATGGGTTTTCACATATTGGTTCTAGTCTGAATATACATTTTATCCAGCAGTTTGTTGATTTTGTCATGCTGATAGTTGGATTACTGTTGACTGACTTGAGCACCTTTCCAAACCAGCTTGCGTTGTTCTAGCCTTTGTTAACGTTGTTGGCGTTCTGCTGCCCGAAGTGTTCCGGCTGGCTGCCCTTCCAGCATCTATAATACCATTTAAAGTTGTGTAGCCGGTGTTTTGCACGTTGTACAGGCACAAATGCACATTTGCGAGCTCATTTGGACAGATGCTCTCTGGCTGTATCTGAATACGACAACATTTTGTTGCGTCAAACCTCCTCTGTGATCGCTCATTTGAAATGTCAGTGTAGTCAATCTCACAGCACAGCTGCTGCCATTAACCTGTAGTTTTGTTTAGTTGGTTCGATGATGTTATGAAGTTAAAATGATGATTTTATCCGCAGCTCAGCAATGAGTGCTGGTCAACATAGTATTTATGAGCCCCTGGTTTCAGTTGTCCGATACACACAACAGAAACTGAAAATTACGTCATCGAGAACAACTATATTGCGAGTTTGGCAGCATTAAAACCCTATACAGGCGATCTCAGAGGGCAGGAGGAGACCGAACGAAGGTTTAACGGTCCTTCTCTCTCTCTCTCTCAGTAACTGCAAAGCCTTGTTGTGTATGTGTGAAGACAAAGTCGGAAACAAATTAAATTAAATTAAAAAGTCAATTGCCAATAAATTTAGACATTTATTACATCCTCACACCAGCTAGATTGTCTGTTACTTTACTATTTAAACTGTTTATTGGTGTTTGTTTTTTTGTTTTATATGTTGCCTATTATCTTGGTGCTGTTGGTTGCAGATGAAAATTGTAATGTATTTTACATGGGTAATATTGTCATGGTATTTAACCTTTTTATTACAAAAGGTTTGTGCTATTGCACGTGTGTCCACGCACACACAAGCGTGATAATGAAAGTGTTGGGGTGATGATGAGGATGAGGAGTTTGTTCTGGGTGGTGGTGGGGTGGAGGAGGTCTGTTCCCGTCAGGCCCCGAAAAGTAACTGGGGTGTGAAACAGAATTACAGGATCAGTTCTGCTAATGCATCACTCAGAACAAATGACTCTGGCCACCAAGTTTACCAGGCGCTACATAAAAATGTTTCCGTCAGAAATCACTTTTTTGTTATGTGTGAAGGAAATGAACACATCTTGGAACACGTCGCCTGACGGTAAATACATGGCGGTTTTTAAAAAATATATCATGCGACCGTGACAGTAAACCCTTTCGAGACAAGCCAGGCCTCCGCAGACAATGCAGCCGGCTACGTTTCTGTTCGACTTGATCCCATTGCGGAGACCCAATTTAGACTTGAGAGGTTCTTTTCTTCATGTAATATAGATGAAATCCGTCTCCTTTGGTAAATATAATTTTCATGTTGCAATAATATCTATTCAACGCCCGACTGTTTGCTGGTTTACTAAATCCACTGCAATTTCTCAAATTAAGATGATACCAGAGATGTCAAGGTTTTATTTATTCTGATCTATGGGACTTTTCTACACGTTACTGTAAGTTAATACAAACTCACACTTCCTGCATATACTGTGTATACTGTACATTATTATTATTTTGCAATAAAAGCCTTCCAGAGCAAAGCGATGCTGTCCCCACAACTACTGGAAGTGTATTAAAATGGCCATAAAATGGCTTTTTGGGTTTCCCCCTTTCCTTTAGTGTTTTATGTGTATCTAAAAGGTCTGCATAGTTACAAAGCCCAAACCTTACTGTTACTGTCTCCCTCAGAAAACACTGTTCCTGACCTGGCTGAAGCGCCCAATTTTGTTTCTTTTTCCGCTCTTTCTTCTTTTACTCATCTATGTCACTACGTAACACATTCGCATGATGCCTGCCATGGTTACCGTGGCTACAGCTGTGTTTCCAGCGATTTTAAACAGCACAAAATTATCATGAAAAGCAGGAACAGATCAGGAAACTGGAATGCCTCTTCCAAGCCTTTCCAATAATGGCCGGTCTCTAATAAAGGCCTGGCCGTCTCATCAGTTAAGCTAAGTGAAAACCCTGCTCATTATTTGAGAATGAATAAATCAAACCTTTACTTAGAAAAGTATTAACCTTTATACAAAAGTTACAAAAACATGTCCCATATTCAAATATTACAATATTTTTTTTAAAGATTAGCAGTCGAGCATAAACTCATGTAAGAGTCAGTCTCTATGACATTTTGCTCATCACAAATGCAATGTACCGCCTTGCTGACTGGTTTGATAAGACGAGTGTGAGTCAAATCCCTGATGCTGCAGTTTCTGTGTTATCTGGACAGAGATATACCAGGTCACTGTCTATTTCTGTACACAGGACCAGAGCTGGGTGTCTAGACAGTCTACTGACCCAGCTCCTCCCCCTCCTCTTCCTGGACAACACTTAAATATTACCTCTACCGCTCGTTCAGATTTTCAGTCCAAGTGGAGAGCTTTTTTTTCTGAGGGAGGTTAGAAAGGGGCTAGATTGTGGAGGGCGTTGAAGGTGAGCAGAAGGTTTTTATAGTCAATCCGGTGTTGTACAGGGAGCCAGTGTTGAATGTGAGTGGTGGTGATGTGGTGAATGATTTGGTATGGGTAATGATCCGGGCAGCTGAGTTCTGAATAATTGGAAGCCTGTTAAGCAGTTCGGTGGAAAGGCAAGAGAGAACAGCATTACAGTAGACAATCAGGGAGGCGAGAGGAAGGGCATTGGTGGGCTTTGTAGAGGTGTAGAGCTGCGTATCATCATCGTAGCAATGAAGGTTGTCACCTTAGTGACGTAGGATTGTGCCCAGGGGAAGGAGGTAAATGACAAACAGGAGTGGGCCCAGTACTGACCCTTGGGGTACAGCTATTGGAAGAGCAGAACACCTTGAAGCTGTGGTTCCGCAGTTGGACATACTGTTGTCCGTTGGTGAGATATGGCGAGCACCATAAGAGTGTAATACCAATGATCCCAATGTCAGCCAGGCACGCCAGGAGTAGTGGGTGGGAGATGATGTCGAAGGCAGTGGTGAGGTCAAGGTGGATAAGGATTTTCACTTTAGCTAGCAAGTTTCCAGTTACTGGGTCAATTAGCAAATTGTGGAAACTAATTTGGGAACAGTCGTGAGTCAGTATTATTTTGGGGGACATGAATGACGCTAGCTTTGAAAAGGTCATTTCAAAGATTGGTGTATACAAAAAGTATTAGTATGTAGTTTGGAATTTGTACCTGTCTGACAACTCTGATGACCAGGGGTTTGGACTGATGTAGACTATAGTTATTTTTATTTGCTGTTCAGGATTTAGAATTCAGTTACTATCTTCAGCAAACAAACCCTGTTCTTTTAACATGACACGTTTTCTCCATACAGAAAATGAAGGCAGTTGATGAACCAGTCAGGCAGACAGATCCCATTTTAAGTTATTAAACTGATGATTAAAGCTGTATTAGGACACAGTCCGCTGCTCCGCTTCACAGAAATCCCGTGAAGTGGCTTCGGTCAGCTGCACGCAGCACACCTGTCTGTGGTCACACATGGACCAAAATATAGCTTTGGTTGAGGAGAGCTCATTTTGTACATTTCAGATATGCCCTGGCACTGAAAAATATGTATTTTTTTTTTCATTAAAATTCTGCAGTGACATCTGGCAGGGAAAACTGTCCAGGACCAGAGACCAGAATATTTACAGGTGAGACCTTGGTGTGTGTAGATTTATTCAGCAGAGGACAGACTCAGTGTATGCTGCATAAGAAGACACATCTCATCCCCACAGCAAGTCTGTGTGGATCAGTGGCTGAAGCAAGGCACTAACAATGACTGGGCCAGGGGTTTCATTTCCTGCATGGGTCAACAGGAACAAGCAGGGACTTATGTTGCAGTCAACCATCACCACCTTCATTTCTCTACTTAATTTCTTTAGAAATAAAACGAAATTACACATATCCTGCCAGGCCCTAACTTTAATATTTAAGATTTTGTTGGGATGTTAATAATGATCCCTTTTGTCCAGAGTGAAATGTCTCTACAAATTCTGGATGCCTATTCAATTATGTACATTTTGGACATACTGGGCCCCAGGGGATGAATCCTGTTGACTTTGTTGAGCCTCTGACTTTTCATCTAGTGCCACCAGCAGGTGCATGGCAAGATACCTCTGGAACTAAAGACAGAAATCCAGACAGCCTCAGCTGTACTTTGAGATTAATGCTAACATGCTAGATATTAGCATGTGGTTTAGCGACTCCAACCACATCAACAAGACCTCATATAAATTGTCTTCAGCTTTTGGTTTTTTTCTTCTCTCCCAGCAGAAGTTTCCCAAAGTCTGCTACTGGTTTAGAAATCAAGTCACCCTACTAGTTTTACAGCCTGGGTTGAAACCCAAATAGCTGACAACAAAAATATTAGTGGTGCAGAGAGCTGCTGTTCAAGATTTCTGTTAACGAATCCTAGTGCTGAACTGCTATATTTCTAGCCAAGGACTGGCTTTGTCACTTTCTCTCATTTGTCATAGCATTTGTTTGGGCAGTGTGAGAGCGTCAGACAGCATCTGTTAGTGGGTGTCTCCTGCCAAAAGTGTGAGAATCGGCAACCTTGATGTTAAACATGTCATGCTGAACGTTAGCATGTCAACATAATTATGGCCCTACTTGAAATTCATCATGAAGATCATGGTCATGAACAGGGACGTCACTAGGATTGGAAGACAGGGGGGGGGGGTTAGCACCCAGGGTATTTGTAACTTGCGTTTGCAAAATCTTTGCACTCCCATCTAGAGCCACACTTACGTCAACAGCCAGTCAAGAAACCAAGATGTTAACACGTAAAAAGTGACAGACGTATCCTCTTCTTCCATTTCTGCTCTGCCAAAGAAAAGTTCCTGTAATGGATCCTCCAGTTACTTGCAGCAGCGCTCCGGGCTGCAACGCTCTGAAAGCTGCCACAGTTCACCCCGATGCAACTGGACGATGCGATCGACTCTTTGTGCTGGACAGACGCACTTTTCGGCTATTTTTTGCAGCTGGATATATATCATTTGTTGCGTCTAAATATGAATGAGGATACGGTTATTGATAAATCGAATTGTTATTGTTGTTATTATTATATCATTTAGGGGGGCTTAGGGACATTTTGGGGTAGCTTCAGCCCCCCTAAACTAGGCCTAACAATGTCCCTGGTCATGAATGATGGAAAGTAGGAGGTAATTTACTTGATACAGAATTCATCCTTTTCCATACAAGTTTGTCAACTTCAACTGTCAATAGACTTTAATTCAATCAATAAAATATGTTCTGCCTCGATGGGAAAGAGGAAGGAGATGATCAGATAGATAAATAGCAACCATATATTTTAGTAATTACGCATTAATTGATAACCTTGCGTGACCAAGCTCTGCAACCAAGCAATTAACCATGACCAAGAGAAGTTTTAACTGTCTGAACTCAACCAAAACTAAACCCAACCTAATGTAATATTGAAGACATATCCAAATAAAAAGGCTGCTCTCTTGCCATTTCACTAAGAGCATGTTATACAAATGTTACAACACATGCTTGTTTAAATTCTGTATGTTTAGTTATGTTCCTCAGTGTTAGCGTCTGTTTAAGGCGTCACTCACCTTTAACGTGGAGATGTCTGTCTTTTGTTGCTCTGCCGGTGATGCGGGGCAGATCATCAGCTTCATCAGCTTATGTTTAAGCTTCTTTCATACTCGCCTCTGCAGAGCTGCGAGCGTGCACAGAGGCGTTTATGCCCGACGCGCTGTTCGTTGCAGTGTCCGACGACACGCCAGGGGGCGTGCAAACAAAATCTCAAGTGAAGTCAATGAGTGTTACTGAAAGAATGTCATTATCCAACATGGCGATCCCTCATACTTTCCCACAAAATGACTTATCTTTTGCCAGTGTGGCGGTGGCGACCTCTCTTGAGAGGCGAACCTGCTCGGCCACTTTACCTCCGGTGTCCAATTTGAAATGGAAGCGAAAAGTGAAATCATGTAATGTGTGGCCCGTGGACACTCGCCGCCAGTGACGCCGCGTCGAGCATAAACCAGGCTTTAGGTCCTCTGCGCAGTGAGTGACTGCGCTCTGTCAAGTGGTGGAAGGAAGAGTAAAACTTGCTGCACTCAGTGACATTCTGTTGGAATCATTGGAATTGGGTGTTTATTTATGGATTCTCTTTAGCTTTAAGTCATTTTGTTGAATTCCCCACTGCTGTTTGTTTCATTAGCAGTTTTATTAACAATCTATTAATAAAACCCCACCTTTTTAAGTGGACTCCTGTCTACTGTTTAGCTTAATTCAACATCCCCAAACAACATCCATAGCTCTTTATATGGGGTTCTCATACTACAATTCAATTGCAAAGCAGCTCCAGGTGGCATTACTGCACATTTAGTCCCAAACATATTTTCCTAACGCAGATAACAGATAACAGCAAGCCAAAAGCAGTCAGCCCTCGCAGTTTGTTTCTCATAGGCAATCAGGCTGCTGACTGTGTGTCTGATTCCCTCTCAGCTGCTCTGGCACATTGTTCCTGCTGCAGCCGAAGCCGCTAATTACGGCAGCCAGTTCGCAGTTTCGATGGCAGTGCTTTGGCGCTGTGCGACATCCCAACTGTCAGCTTAATCATAGAGCAGGGTCGACAACACCGACCACGCCGGGCTGGCTCCGCCACCGCCTCAGCCGACGCGACAAAAAATATCTGTCACGAAAGGTCTCTGCACCCGCTGTTGCTCAACCTCTTTGACTCGGTTTCAAGGACGTAACACAAATCTGGATTATTATAAAGGAGTAAAATCCCCAAAAGATTGTTTTGTTTATTATATGATGTTCTGCAGTACAAAAATCGCAATTTTATTAAGCGACTTCTGTCTGAAATGTCCTCAATTATTTTATTTGCAGTTGTCATTTACTTGGCTTTAAGATTCTTCTAAACTCAACTTTAGAAAATACTTGAAACCAGTTGAAATATTTGTACAGCACTGTTCAGTCGACTTTAGAGACAACATTAGGGTGAAAAAAAAGAGACTAAATAAGGAGAATCTGCTTACTTTGTTTTTCTAGCACTTTGAGTAGCCTGGAACGATCTTAGCTGCGCATTTATTTATTTTATGTTGAATCTGACTTTTCTTACAGTGGAGAGGGGGACTGGCCCCCGCAGCTGACGAGTCATTTCATCTGGTGTTGTTCGACCTTTGGGTCTCGTGGTTCCCAAAAAACAAGCCCACAGTCCCGTAGAGCACGACACGAAGTGCGGCGTGAGCCAGTAAAAGCAGATTGTAAACAGATACAGATGACTGAGAGCTTCATAATCCCAGTCAGCACTGATTGGGTGACTGGCAGTTTGAAAGCTGTTGCATGTCTAGGTTCAAACTGAGCTTAAAGGGAAACTTCTTCCGACGTGTAAGTGACATATAACTGCTGTCGATAAAGCTTCATGATCAGCTTTATCAAGATACTGAAAATAGGTGAAGGTAGGTCTTTTTTATGCTTGGGGAAATTCTGGCTTCACACAACTCACTTCTCATTTCTGAGGTTTTGTCCATCATTTCTATTAGCTATTATAACATTGTAGCCACAGTGGTTAATCAAACTAACCAGGAAGAGAAAACGAAAGCGAACGGTAAAATGATTACAAATGATTATCTGTCGGCTGTAAACATTCATCACAGTTCACACACATTTCCTGCTTCACCTTTTCTAATTTCAGGTGCACTCACTGCCCTATTCGACCTCCAAATGAACTGGATTTGGATCATCTGCATAAATGGTCTTGACCTGCTGGTCTTCTTCACCGTGTTTCCAGATCTGTTATTAACTTGGTGAGGATAATGTTATCATCACTAATAGAAACGATGGACAAAACTACCCACATAAGAGCCAAGTTGAAATAAATTGGAATTATAGCAGACAGTGCAGGTGTTTTGACATGCTTTTCTGAACAGCTGTCTGTGCAGTATGTTATTAAGTGTTTTTCTTCTCCTGCAGCTGCCACTCGAGGTCGAGATGTGAGCAATCGTACTAAAATAGGCTCAGAACGTGTGAAATCAGGCTGCGCCTCTTAATTTGCAGCGAATCCAGTTTGATTTCGTAAATTACTGTTGGCGTTCAAAGACCGCTCGCTGTTCCTGGAGGGTTATACGCCAAGACCCCCCCCCCCAACCTCACACACACACACACACACACACACACACACACACACACACACAGCAAACATGCCATCAGAAGGGCTGGTCGAATTTCGAAGGTTCATTAACGGTGCATTTCTGTCTGTGTTGATTTTTGACGTGTCCCACCCGCTGCTGTGTTGTCACAGCAAATACACGACATCCTGTCCTGGAGAGGGTCGAAAATAGCTGCTTCTCCTCCCCGCGCGCGCACACACACACACACACACACACACACAGATCAAGAAAGCCGCATGTCTACACACCGACGAACATTATTATTTAAGGATTTTGCATTAGAGCTTAAACGCTCGGGCTCACATGAACACACCCCAGCAGTGTTTTCTCCACACAGATGCGACTCCCTGGCTCATCCTTGACTTGTCAAAAACCCGAATGGTATCACACACATACACGCACACTCCCGGTTATTTTCACACCGGGGTCGATTGAAGAGGATGGCGCTTAGCATTTTGGTGCGTTTGGTGGAGTTTGGTAGGTAAAACCATTCAACACTTAAACTATACTACAAGTATATTATACTATATAATGCTTATGCATGTTTTACCGTAGCCTAATATTTAAATGTCACCATGAGACACCAGTAGGCGCAGTTTTTAAAACAGGTGAGAGTGCATAGGTTAAAATAGGCAAAGGTCCTTATGATGATGTGTTTAATAAGTTATAAATGTGTTTCTTTTATGTTTATAAAAAAAATGGTACATAGGTGTAACCTAATGGGTGTAGACTAATTTGCCTAATCTTCGCAGGTCTTTAGACCGCGGTGGAAACGCAGGCAACCACGGGCTGAAGGAACCTTTTATGGCGCTTTTCTATTACCAGTACCAGCTCGACTCGAGTCGACTCGACTCGCCTGGGCTCGCTCTTTGCTCCGTTTTCCATTGCAGATAGTACCTCCACAATAGTACCTGGTCGTCATAGCGACGCCGCAGGAAACTGCTGTGACGTAATCTTCTAGGCGACACACACCCGCTGCCCCCACACAGCCAAGCACAATGGAGGAAATGAAATGGATGCTGTTTCTCACAGCGAGAAGACAAACGTTGGTCTCCCGAAGTCGCCGTAACGGTAACGGGTACATCACGCCATCTCTGGCCAAACTATTTAATAAAGATGGCGGGGTTATTCAGGCTCCTCGGTCTGGCGCGTGCAACGATGACGCAGTGAATAGTGACGATTCCCTTCTGACCAATCAGCAGCCTTGCCGTGTTTTGACGTCACATTTTAGCATCGCCTCAGCTCGCTCGGAAGCTCGCCGGAGGTGGTACGAAAAAAAAGGTATCTGGAAGGTTCAGGTGCGACTGTTACACAGTGGAGAGTCGAGCTGGTGCTGTGCAGTGGAAGAGTTACTTCCTCGAAAAGTGGTTCCTGGGACTAAAAGCTCCAGGTACTTCGGGTGGAAACGCCAGCTTATGTTTCCTGTGGGGATGCACAGTACCAGTCAAAGGTTTGGACACACTTTCTCATTCAAGTAAATGGGAAAGCGTGTTCAAGCTTTTGATTGGTAATGTGCATCCTTCTGTTGTCGCTGTAACCACGATTCAATACCAGTGTTAGGAAGGTGGCTGCTATAAAGCAAACTAACATTAGCGTGTTTAATTTAGCCGAAGCATAGGTAAGTTACTAAGTTACATAAGCTGCCTCGAAGTGTATAACCAGTTTTATTTCTGCAGGCATCCCGCTTGCTTTCATTCATTTATCAGCCCTTTGGTGAATTACGGTCACTCATTAGCTTACCAGTTCCTAACTTAGCTTGTTGTCACTCAATCCCTGGGCTTTTTGGCGAGTAACGCTATTAGCAGCCACATGTTAGCACACAACCTGCTGTGGGTTTAGATGTTTTTCAGTAATTAGTAATCAGTATTACATGGTCCTGCTTTAGGGCTCATAGGTTTCTTTCCGTGGCCTATTTATGCTGTTCACCATCTACATGGTGAATGCTATTTTGAGCATTTTATGGATTTATAGCAATCTATAAAAATAACATGAAATTTGGCAAATTGCGCTTTCCAAATGAATGTTAGTCCAATAAGAAAAACACTGTGTAAATTGGTGTGTTATTAATACACCAACCTTCCCTAACATCACAGCAAATCACCACTGCTTGTTAAGCTTATTCCTGTGAGTGCAAGGTAATAATGGAAGGCAACTCAGATGGCCACATCAACATTTTTTATCACCTCTTCGCTGTCATTGGGACTTCTACAGCTGGACAGTAAGAGGACAATGTTTCGAGACATTTAAGTAAATCTAACTGAAACCGTGAAATTGAGGGGGACAAAAGTAGGATTTTAAAGTCAGGGGCTTCCAAAAAAAAAAGTTGTTTTCTGCTGCAATTGGATACTGCCAAGCACAATTAGTGTCCAAGATCCGCCGGTGACAAGGAGCTGCAGCTCTTAGATCTCCAAGACAGAAATTACCCCTCCAACACTGCTTTATGCTTTCATAAATCCTCTCCGAAACGACCGCTGGGGGTGGAGAAACACAAGTTACGTAACAGCAGTGAACAGCTTTTAAGAACAAACGATCAGTCAGCATCTCTCAAATGTTCCCTTCAAGAGGAAGCATCTGTTTTTATATATATATATTTGTACCTACAGACGTTTTTTTGGCTTATTTAGGAGTAAACCGCCATTCATTGATTTGGCAGCGGGAAGCTGCGGACCAGTGGCGAGACACAGTGACAGACGGGGAGACCGCCGTCGTTTCGGGAGGCAACACGTTCTGTCAGCTGCGGCGGTCTGAGGGGAAGGAGCGTCAGCGTTGTCCGTGTTTGGCGACGCTGCAGACACATGACATGTGAGACGGTGCGTGAACACTCGGTGACTCCCTGCATCAGCCTGACAGAAAGCATCCAGCCTGGAACGCCGACAGCTGCTGCTGCTGTGTTCAGGCAGAAACGCTAAAGCAGATTGCACCAAAATGGGAACATTTTGTAGTTCGCTTAAAATCGTATTGTGCTTGTATGAAACAGTTTACAAACTGATTACGGAATGGTGAAATGTATCACGAGGCGATAAGAGGACAAGCCACAGAACAGATAGATAAGGAAGAAAGAATAAAACGCAAAAACATTATCATAAAAGTGGGCAGGTCTATAAAAAAAAGTCTTTTAAATATTTTGCATTTATATTTATTAATTTGACATAAAAATGAGGTACAATCCAAGCCACTAAAGATCAAGGAGAAGCCTAATACATGCTACATTGCACCTGCAAAGAAAGGTTGAAGTAAAGGAGATGTATTTTTGATTTGAAGGCAGAACTGGAGTGAGACTTCCTGCCACTCAGTGATATTCACGGACACTCGATAGGCGATAGCATTATTGACTTGAATTGAATGCAAGCAGCAACAGGGAGTCAGTGGGGAGTAATAAGAAGCGCCATATTCAGTCAGATAAGACATGGCCTTTTTCGATATTCTCTGGCGTGCATCGACATGACGACGTGGCAGATGCAACATCTTCAGTGGAAGTTGGTTGGTCGTCGGTCACAATGCGGGGAAGAATGAGAGTCAGTGAAAGGATTTCATTCATAATCGATCTGAGCTGAATTAATCTAAACGTTTCCATAAGGTACTGGCGACCAAACAAAAGCGAAAACTTGGTTTCAGTTTATGTGAAGTGAAGGCGGTGACACCCTGCCTTCTTTTTCCACTCTAAGCTTTGACTTTATTTTCCCCAAAGAGGAATTTGTCCTGCAGCCCGGTGCCACAGAACTCGTCACTTTGTGTTGAAAAGTGGCGGCGAAAAAGGGAAAAAAACATTTTTTCAAACGGTCTTCATGTGCGATTTTAGGAAATGTAATGAGGGGGATCAGCCTGAGGTCAGAACAGATCATTATGGCAGGTCGGCAAAAAAGTGGCATAATGGCACATCAGAAGGGGATAGCCTAGGCTACTACAGGGTCGACGATACGAAAATACTCGGCATAAAACGCACAACAACGTCGCCCTCAACGTGACAAAATAGAAACAACTGAAGGACTGATGTTAGCAACATTAGCTAAAGATAATACATTCAATTGAATTCAGTTTTATTTATATAGCCCAATATCACGCATCACAATTTCAGAATCTGAATCAGAAATACTTTACTGATTCCCGAGGGGGAACCTCTTTGTAACAGCAGCTCGCTGTCACGTCACGAATAAAAGCACTAAGCGAAAAATATAACACACTCTAATACAGGTCAGATAAATTAAGTACCAGTGGGTATAAGCATAAGATTTAAAATTTAAATAAGTGTGATGTAAAAAAGTGGATTTACAGGTTGATGAATATAATACGGTATAAAGTCATAGTGCATGAACTGTCAAGCTTAACCTAGCTCATTACAATTATAATGAGACACAGCAGTGCTAGAAGTATAAATCAATATCAATACATTGAACTGAAAACAGGGTATATTGCACAGTGGCAATAATATGAATTAAGTATAATAATATTTTGCCTCAAAGGGCTTTACAGTCTGTACAACATACGACACCCTCTGTCCTCAGACCCTCGATAAATCATCTTTAACTTGAGACGTTAAGTTAAGCTGCCTCGTTGTTTCGATGCTGCTCAATGCTTTTTAACTTTCGCGAAAGGTCACAAGAGTCCAGGAGTCACGTTCAACCCGTCATGACTCATTATTATTCATTCCTTTTTAACAAATTATGCTTTTTAAAAGTGATGGGGACAAAATTGGAAAAGTGGTGAGGGGGACACGTCCCCCAGCGTCCCCGGTGTCAATGACACCTATGCAACACGCACAGACCTAAACACAAGATAGTTAAAATTGCGTACATATGTATAAACCGGGCGGCTGTGGCTTGGTGGCAGAGCGGGTCGTCCACCAATCGGAAGGTCAGCGGCTCGATCCCCCAGCCATGCGCCTTCGGTCTGTGAGTGTGGAAGTCGCTTTGGATAAAAGCATCTGCTGAATGACTAAATGTAAATGTAAATGTATAAACAGAGGTAAAACAAATGCTACAAGTTCAAACTAAACAAAGGGCACACCCAGCCATCATCGTCCAGCCCAAATATCAGTATCCCCATCATACCCACCACCTTATAGGGTTTAAATGCTTCCAGCATGAGCTATGTCCCCAAAGAGCATTATGCTAATCTATGGAGAACGGCGTCTCTCCAGTTGTAAGTCCTGTGTCAGAGTATTCTAAACCGCTGGGAAGGGTTTAGGCAGCTTCAAGCCTTCAAACTCGTGGATCTCTTGCTCAAACCGGGCTCCAGGGTAAGATTTCACGGTATCGCTGGTCCCGTGAAGCAACATGCCCACACCAACGCAGCCGCTGGCGTTTTCGCCATGCTTTTTTCCCCCTCTCCTTTGGCCTGAACATGGGTTTATACCAAACACAGACGGCGGCGCACATCCTTCCTTTCTTCTCTTGTTGATCCTTCCTCCATCCAAAGTCTGACGTGTAACTGGAGTCTGCCAGGAAAAGAGGCGCCTTTATTTTAAGCAATACAGCAGTTTACAAAGGCCGTGCACCGTTTCACTTAAAGAATTCGTTGGCATTTTCACCTTTAATGGACAGTTGATAGTGAAGAGGCAGCCAGAGAACGGGTACAGAGAGAGTGTTATAATATTACAATATTGTGTTATAGTAACATTATTATGCGCTTCAACCATTTGGCAACCTTCATTCGCGCTTTATGCTTGTAACTTTGACCTGTGGCGTCTTTTTTCAGTCTGTCAAGTCTGTTTTCTTGGATATGTAAATCGCGGTCGACCTGCTCTCAATACTGTGCCTGAACGCATCCTGTGTGGACACAGCCGACTGCAGCTGCTCTGCTCACGCGCAGCTTTCGTTCAAAGGCCCGTGTATGCGGACGTGGCGGGAGCACAAACTCACCTCACGTCACACCGCTAGTGAGGACACAGTACGTACCCAAGACTGGACTGTAACTGATTTGGAACTAGGGTTGCAGCTCTAGAGTCGCAAAATGTGGCTAATTGAGGTTCAGGAATATATCCCTGCTCTCATGGCAAGCACAGACCGTTTGGGTGATGCGTTTAGGGATAAGGACGACACAGTTTGGACTTTGGGTTGTTTTTTAGGATGGTAACAATTGCATTTTTCCTTATCCAAGATTTTATTTATTTATCTATTTATTTCATTTAACCTTTATTTATCCAGGTTAACTGTTTGAGAACCACTTCTCATTTATAGACATGACCTGGCCAAGAGGCTACAGTTCGAAACATAATGTACAACTGCACATAGGCATACACGTGACACACAACAAGCAATTAGATTAAAAGAAGTAGACAGCAAAGAAGAAGAAGAGAGAGAAAAAGAAGTGGAAGTGTGTATTACTATGGTTCAGGATTATCAGCAGGAACAAGAGTCAACTACGGTGTTTTGGAGGTTCTGCTTAAAGGTGGAGGTTGGAATCAGAGACGTAAGTTTCAGAGTATTTCGTAGTGTGTTGCAGTCATGTGCTGCTGCAAAGCGGAAAGCATTACGCCCAAAGGTAGCGGAAGTGGGTGGGGGGGGGGTTACTAACATTAATGAAATTACTTGATCCTGTGTGACAGGTGTTATGAGCGCTATGAAGGCGAGATGACAGATAGTGAGGTGTCCTGTCCAAGATTGGACGCCAGCCCACCAGTTTATACGGGTCACAGTGATGAGCGTGATGGCTGAGGGATAGAGTGTGTCAAGGTTTTCTTTAGGGCTGCGTTTGGTGCCATTCTGCAGATGATGTCGCCGTAGTCCGAAATTGGCAGTACTGTCATCTTAACAAGGGTGCAATTTGGTTGCGTGAGTAAAGGAAGCTTTAGAAAGCCTAGTCTAGCTTTTATTATAATGGTGTCTCCTTTTTCACCTCTCCTTTTATATTAGGTTATTAAACTTGCTTCAATGTTTCAAGTAAGATATACAAAAAAAATGTTTTCCCGCTCTGTCGATCGAGAAACAGTCTGAGAAGTGGATCACACGGTTGCCAAACTCACATCTTAAACGTCTTCAAAGGGAAAACTCGATGCCTTTGCTCGTGCTGTCGTTCTATCCAGTGCTCCGTCTGCTCAGATAAAAACAGCTGTCTCGGGTGAATGGTCGAGTCAGGCGTACTTGTTTATACGGCACCAATTCTGATTTGAAATGTTTAAATAGAGTTTAATGCAGACCACATGCCACACGCGGTCCAAACCAATGTCAGTCAGAAACGTTGACTCCATGTAGCTATTTATTATTACCGGAGTCAAAGTCCTCCCAGGAGCCCCACCTCCATCCGCACTAAAAAGAAATGTTTTAACAATTGAGATCTTTTTATATTGTATTTGTCCAGTTGGCTGTCTAATTATATTTCCTTCGAGTTTTACTTCAAGTCAGCAGTTCTGTCAAGTAAAATCCTTTTTAAAAAACTCAACAGACAGACTAACTAAAACGAGTGTCCATTTTGCCCTCAGATTACATAGGAAGTGATGGACTTTAAGGTCTGAATGCTGGTTCGAAGCCCTCGCCACGCTATCAGGAAGACATTTCCGGTGAAGAATTTATTAATGAAGTGCCAAAATCGAGAGAGATGACAGGGAACATCAGTTCCCGCAGAATTGTGCTCTCATTTTACAGAGCACAATCACCAGAACTCTGCCTCTGAATCTTTGCTGATCGGGATGCGGGGTTGGGAGCCTGAGCCGCATAAAGTATGTCCCCAGTAATCCTATACTTGCACTTGTGTGACAAATTACATAACCTAATACAAAAAAAGAAGCCGCCAAACGAGCTGATCAGCAGTGAAAACACACAGAAATCCCCCTCATTCCAAGTGATATACGTTTTTAATCCTCTGCACAAGATCAAAGCTGCGATTCTTTGCACTCAGATGATGTCTGGGAGTCACGGAGGCTGAGGCCGGCCCTGGGAATGATCATGTTTGGGAGTAAACGCGAGGCTGCTGCAAATAACCGACTCTGTTGGCATCATATCTGAGAGGCAGCCTGGGGGGGGGTGAGTCATCCAGAGGACTTTCTCTCTCTCTTTTTTCCTCCTCCTCCTCCTCATTCCTCCAGTCCCTTGCTTGTAATCTGCTGCGCTCAGCTCGTCGTCCATTTGGCTGCTGGTTCTCGTGGTTTGGCTCCGGGCCGCAGCGTTAATCATCTGTAATCGTGTAATCAGAGAACGCTGGAATATGATCAATACAGAAACATTTCGCTGATACTGACTGTCCACTTGAGCCCAAGACAGTCTGGATGCTGATGTGCAGGGGGCTGAAATTTAAAATCACGATTATGATTGCGGTGCCTGACAAAGTCATTTGCATCATCCCTCCATACAGAGGCTAAATGTGGAGTTTCACTTGTCTTAGTTTGCTCCTCATCTCATCTGGATTTTTCTTTTGCTGTTTGCTGATGATGAAATAATTCGATTTTTTTTTTTTTTTTTTTAGCAATACAGGTGATTGTTATTGTTGGCGCTCGTTTGTCGTCGGTTTTGCAGGGAACGCCTTCTTGAAAAGGCCCAAAATCTGTCTCTGAAACGACAAACTTAACTCCAGTCACAAAAATCAAGGTGCTTGCGCGGCGGCGGCGGCGGCGGCGCAGCCTGATGGGAGAGTCCCAGGTTTGATGGCCACGCCATCAAAGGTTTTCTTTGAGCTCTCAAGAGAAAACCGTGCACCTGTTTATGGATAAGAGTGAAAGAGTTTCACCTGCAGTGTTTTATTTTAGAATACGCATTCACAGTGAAGCACGAAATGTCCATTTGTGCTCTTTTTAGACTCAGAGCTGCTGCAGTTTTTTCATCCTTCAAAACACCAAAAAGCTACATGGAGTCACCGTTTCCGAGTGACATCGGTTTGGACCACACTTGGCATGTGGTCTACATTAAACTGTACTACAAACGCAAACAAGCAAACATATGTTACTTTAGAGATCGTTTTATCGGATCAAATTCCATACATTTCTTTACAAGACATTTTTAAAAACGGTAATGTTAAAAAATATAGTACACATCATTCAGCAGACTGGCCTCAGTCATCACAGGGTCTGTGCTCAACAAAGTCACTTTTTCCTGCATGTATATCCCTATATGAGCCAAGACTAATAAAGGCTTTGCTGAAATTTGATTTGGTTCTCCCCACTTTAATTAAATCTGGTTTCATTTTGGCTGAGCTGGATCTGGAAAAACCTCAACCCAGCAGGTTTGAATTAAACGAGCTGCCGCCGTCGGCCAATACGGAGCGCAGCGGCGCGAGGACTTACTGTTCAAACCCATTCGGGCCCTTCATACCAAACTTCATTTAGCCAGAACCCGTGGCAGGGCTGGACTAATCCACCGCCTGACCTTGGGCAAAAGATGAGTCCCATCCCAAGGCAACCAGGGGCGGACTGGCAACACGAAGCAGCCTGGGAATGCGCTGACACAACATGTGTGTTGAATCATTCAATCTTAAAAAAACCCCAACAAAACAAGACACAATCTGTTCATTTGTATTGTTTGCGTTAGGCTAATAAGTAAAACGATGAAACTCATTTTCCAACGTTTTCCTCCCCATTTTTTTTTTTTTTTTTAATGTGTACATAAAGCAAAGCCTGCGTCTGAGCTTCTCAGGTGATCAGCGTTTGGTTCTATTCAATCAGAAAGACCACATAAGAGCTCAAAACACATCCGTGCTTCGGTTATTTTAAACCTGCGCTGTTCAGTGGCACCTGGCCGGTCGTCCCACATACCTGCTGAGACCTTCCCTGTCTGACTCAGGGTCATCTGTTTGGTAAAAGTGCATGAAACAGACATCACTTGGACTGTCTGACATGAGCGTCAAATGTTGTCGTGTTCACTAAGCTCATGATGAATAGTCCAACCTCGTCACAGGCAAACACCAAATGTGGTGTATTATGCAGCGCACTTTCTGTTTACTCTGTTTATTGCACTGCAGCAATAAATAACTTCAACGAAGTAGTCCAACCTGATCATATGGATGATGTATCGGGCTCTAGTTTACTTCACAGTCACACGATAACGTTCTGTAGCGCACCTCTAATTGGATCTGTGCTGGTTCCTCCTCGATCCTTTCCCTTTCTTCTTCTGAGCCGTGTTCACTTGTGGAGCGATCGTTTAACAAATCATTTTTATTGCCGGGCTTGCTGTCAAATATTACACGCCTTATAGGCTACAATGCGGAAAAAGAATTGCTGACGAGTCGAGAACAAAACTATCACATTTACGTGTTTGCGTCACCCAATTACAGTCGAACGTTGATCAGCCATTTTAAGAGAGCTTCAGCGTAGGCTTCCCTCAGCGTCTGACTAGCCAAACCTTGGAAATGGTCGAACCTGCAGCGGGACTCTAGCCTTGAACCCCACATTTTGTGTCCCACATCTTTAGTTGGTTAATTTAGCTGGCTCCCAGCGCATAGCATGAAAGCACGACAAAGCGCCTGATCCCTCTTCGGTGCTTCTGCCTCTTCGTCGCTGTCCTCATCATCGCCCAGGCCGCCGCGTAAATAAATCCGCCATCCTGGCGCGCTTTGCATGGTCAGCCTTGTTTTGGCGCACCTTCGGCCGCGGGCTTTCTCTTTCCATCCATGTTTCGGAAACGAGTGCTACATACTTACAACGAGTCCTAGATACCAACTGCCCAGGTGCGACACACTTTCAGTTTGTGATGGCGACTACTGCCTGCTATTACGGACCGCACCAGCCGTGTCGCTGCAGCTAACATGACCTATTGAATATCTATATATGCAGTAGAGTAGGGTAGGCCTATACAGTATAATGCAGTATATTGGGGGGAAGAAAGACCAGTCCTCACTGCAGTCTCCATCATCCATCCAGTCGTAGAAAAGTCTGGGGACCATAAATGTCTTGCTACATGTTAGGATATTTCAGTCTGCACCAAAGCGGCCGGCTGACTTTGCCATCTGCAGTCACGCTAGCAGCTAATACAAATGTAACACACACACACACACACACACACACACACACACACACAAAAGATGCATATCCTAATTTCTATCAGTGACACCATGTTAACTGTTGTATTTCCTTCACATCATGATCTTTCTGTTTCCTGTGTGAGTAAATCCATTCTTCAGTGCTGCAGGCACGCTGAGATATCTATGAACACACACACACACACACACCGCACACGCACACAGATGCAGACGCGCACTCTCGTAATGCATGCCCACGCCCAAGCACACTCACACTTGTGCCACACCGCCGGCATGCTGATGACGGTGTGGCTCATCGATGGTGGCATGTGAAGTGCGGGTGAGCGTGGCAGGAGGAGGAGGGGCTGCAGTGTGTGTGTGTGCATGTGTGTGTGCGCGCGCGCGTGTGATGATAAGACTCCTGCAGCCTCTCTCGTTTCCCAGCCTGCCGCCGATCTGCCAGATAAACCGCAGCTGAGTCAGAAACCTGCCCGACACCAAGAGAACCTGCATCCCGTCATCACGCAGAGGGCCAGGACGCGGAGCTGCGGTCGCAGTGACGTGCAGGCGTCCTCACGTCAACAGTTCGAGCCTCACCGTGAAACTTCTGCCTAGATTATTTCAAATGATTTCGGATGAACACTATAAAAAGGGACGGGCATCAGTAGGTGCTGCAATAAAGGGACTGCGCGTGCAATTTACTAACTCAAAAAAAGTGGATTTAGCGTTAAGTTGCACTTCAAGAGCGACCTGAGCAAGCAACCCCACGTCTGATCCCCTACGGTCTGATTCGTGGCGGTTTCACAAAGATCCACAATTATAGTGCCAAATTGTGATTGGTGCATGGGCGTCACCGAGAGCTCAGACAAAAATACAAAAACACAAAAGTGTGTGTTCATGTCGAGCCCCATCACTCGCGTATGAGCCGCACACAAGACGTTTTTAGGGTCTTTAAGATGTCCACGTCTATCTGATTTTGACACAGCCTGATAACGTCAACAGCGTTCAGGGCAACCCACAAAGCCTCGGATTAGCTCGGTTGTTTCAGAGGTCTGGAAGCGGGATAACAACATTACAAACAGGAATCGAATTCAGGTTCCTTGCGCCGCATCAATCTGCGGATTCTCTGTCAGCTGAGGTTTGTCTGGATGTCACGTCCTCAGTTGTTATCTCAGGTTTTTTTTTTTTTAAATGCATCCTACAACCAAGTTTCCCTGTCCGGATGATAAGGAAGCTGACTCTCAGATCATGCTTGACCCAGATTCAAACTCAGGCAACACTGCACAGAGGCAAAGTAAAACAAGACCTCGATTCTTTTTGCTGCTTCTCTTTGTTCCATCCACTGATGAGCGGTAATCCTACGGGAGTCTGTCTGCACTTCCTCTGCCAGACCGTGAGTTTCCACACACTCGATTATTGGCCTCAATACGAGTCTGTTTTTGCAGAGCCGCAGTTTTTAACCCCGATGGGCCCAGAACACCAGCTCAATGCAGAGGGAAGCATACATCTGTGTAATTATTAACTTTTGTTTAACTTGAGAAAGGGTGACTGAGCTTTTACACCCCCCCCCCCAACCTTCAGTCATACATTAACACAAGGCAGCAGGCCAGTACAATCACAGTTTGCTCTTACTGAAGCTGAATTAGAGGGAATGAGCTGGAGAGGTTTGGAGGGGGGAAAAAAAACTGATTTAAAAATCTCTTTAAACACAGAAACGCCGTATAAAAAGGAGTCAGAATTTACATTCATGGACAGGAAAACGTAGCCTAGAGAAAGCGAAAACTCAAGTCCGACTGGATGTGTGCTTTAGAGAATCCTTTCTCCTATCATAAATAACAAACTGTCCATGCACAGGATATGTCGCATTGCTGTGGACCATACACTGACTGATTTCCTCGTTTCCAGGCCGTTCGTATTTCCCACCGATTTCATTTGAGTCTAAACATCAACTTGCTACTTTAAAGTTGCTTGACAGCTGATGGTTCATAGTGACCAATTTGATTGCTGTGGCTCTTTGTCACAGTTACATTACTAGCATGTGGTTTGGCCAAACAATGACGATAGTTTGTTTATCCGTGCCTTTTAAAAAACAACCCGAAATGAGCAATTTCCGATCTGCCATCTGGTTAAAGCCTTTTAACACGTATTTCCGGGGCGGCCCGGTAGTTACCGCAGCGGCCCGGGGTTCAACTCCAACCGGCGGCCCTTTGCAGCATATCTTCCTCTCTATCTCTATATGATATTATTAACTGACATGTTTTAACGCTGATATACAGTCAGACTCAGATTCACAACTTGTGCTAGAGAAGCCCCCTGAGACCTTGTCTTCTATGGGGGAAAAGGACCCGAAACCAGCCCGCCAGAGAAATGAATAAGGCTATTACTCACGCTACGCAAAACAACACCACCGCTTGAAGCAACGCAAATACGTAACGTGGGGTAAATCATTATGCGGGGAGGGAATTGTAAGTGGTGAAGTGTGAAGCATAGGTGGCTGAAGCGGTCTCGACAAATGGAGTGGTAAATGACCTTCGCAGCAGGCGGCCGCAGTCTGAAGTGTTATCGGATGTGAGGGAGGGGAGGAGCACCACGGCAGCAGGGTTAGAGGCTGGAATCCCCCTGAGGACGGCGATTGTAAACGTTGAATGATTTAGTATTGAAGACATGGTTGAATTGTTTTGTTGTCAGTGAGGACGAGGCAGAGAGGAAAGCTCATGTTCAGACAGTTTCAGCCCTCTGAAGTCACGTTTTATAATGAATGCAAATTCAAACGCTCTATTATATCTTATTTTTTTGAAATGAACGGACACCTGCCAGCTGATCAGAATAAGGACTTCTCAGTGGGCGTGGTTAAAGCCACAGTCCTCCTAATATGAGGCTAATATGAGGCTTCAGCTGTATCAGTTACCAAATCAAGGTGTTATCTCCCAAAGTTAGCCTTTCTTGGTACAAAAAAAGGAGGTGATTAACACAGTTTTTAAGGTGGTGACAAACCCCAAATACTGGTGAACAGTATTAATTTTATTTTCTGAACGTGGGGACTGGCATCTTAACTAAATCTTAAATTAAGTTATTAAAGCGCCTAGTCAGGGCAGACTGAAGAGTATAAACAACATTTGGGGCGTGACTTTGGTCGGTTGTGACCTCAGACTTCAACCTGCAACCAGCTGATGAAATCAGTACGTTAGCTTGTTTCCGTGTTGCTCCGCCCCCTGGTTAAGCTCCCCCCCATGACACCTGTCCATTAGTCTTGTTGAGACACATCCGTCCCTACGCTAGGTTAACGCAGGGCGTGCACAGCACCCGGCTGTGCTCCGGCTCCGTCGTGGTTCCAATGACCACTGGACGCTTTTCAGAAGCGGAGCGTCTGCTCCTCTGCAGCCACGTCGATAATGCAGTTTAGGATTCCTTTGTCAACGGGCACGTTTTATCCTGTGTAGTGGGTCGTAGCGGTAGTATGTTAATGCAGCATTGGACGGCCATGAAAGACGGCAAGCTGTGATTGTTTGGGGGTCAACCATGTGGGTGCGATGCCATGTCTCTGAGCCTGGTCAGGGAAAGAATGGATTTCCCTGTGATCACTTAATCTGAAACAGTGACCACCTCCAAAGACAATAATATGCTGGTGTCAGGTGTTATGAGATTGAAGCCTTGCCTAGAACCGAATTCTAGCTTTGAAGGGTAGTGCAGGGGGAGGTCTCTTTACAAGGCTCAGTGAGCTTAAAAGCGGAGCATCGGTGCTTCACAATGTCATCAGGTGATGCTTTATTAGTATAATAATTAATAATTGACTGATTAATTGGTGAGTGACTCATGGAGTTTTTGTTACATGCCCCACAGCCTAAAGAATTTGATTTCAATGCAGGGCTTCCAGCAGTGAATCATCCCAGTGAAATCACCATGGCTGATCTCAGAGCAGTTGTTCATTATTCACCGTCTGTGGAGCTGCTCCAGATGACATCACCACTACGGTCGGTTTCTCTGCCGCTCAGCTGAGCGACACACCGCTTCACATTCACACTGAGCCGTCCGGTAACATGGATATATCACCCGTACAAATATCACATAGAAATCTTCCCTGACAGCATCCCCAGATTTTAAAGGCGGCCTTTTTCCTTTTTAAACATTATATTCTTGGTTAGCTTTGCATATATTTGACAGAACACAGTTCTGGATTCAAACCGGAGTGGTTGCTGCTGCTTCGTCGAGCCCTTTTCTACCAGGACTGTGTTCTTTCTTTCAAAGGGAAATGTTGTACTTTTGTATGCACTACATTTATTTGGAGTTACTGGTTACTCTGAAGATTCACATTTTCAGATTTCAAATGTTGTGTATCTCCAAAAAAGCAAACTTATCAGGAACTCTGGAGAACATACTTGTTTCAGCTCAACGAAACTGTGACGTTTAGATTTTTAGGGTTTTATGCCAATTCAGCCAAACTGTGCAAGACTTTCCCCCTTTTGCTTTCTGTCCTTTACATCCTCATTTCCTTCTTTTCTTCCTTTCTTGACCCTTCCCTTCCTAACTCAAACTTAAACGATTCCCAAAACATGAGACGCGTGTCTGCTGAGTGCCCACATGTGATTCATAGGCAAAGTAGCTGATGGAATAACTGTTGAAAACCTCAAACCAGACAAAAACGCAAAAGGAAAGAAAGTGAAGTAGAAACGACATCCTGCTCCTGGCAAGTTGTAGCCCCCAGTGGGGACAGACGATGAGAATAAAATCTCCTGCAGAGCTAAAACCCTTCCCATGTCTCCCTCCATTATTCAAGGTAAAGCCTATTTTCGCACTGCAGCTAGCTGCGGGGCAGGGCCCGTGCAGAGACTCCAAGCGTCGACACGCAGCCGGTGGACGGCTCGGGGGAAAGGACACATTCGTCCTTGCTGCATGCGCTCGCCGGCGTTCAGCCCTGTGCACATGAGCGGAGGGCGGGCCGTCCCTCATTTCCTGTCATCTCGTCATTGAAACCTCAAATTACGGCCCCGTGGAGCTGATGAGCTGTCAGGCGCGACCCTGCAGAGCTGTCAGGTGGCTGACACCCTGAAATGAGCAGGCCCGGGCAACGTGGCAAAAAGCTTAATTTCTGAGGGGACGGCGACATTTCGACGGCAGAGGGGCCGCGCAGACTGATGAACTTCAGATAATGTATGCAGCCTTTAATGTGACTGGGGTAAAGTAAATGAAGGGTGTCACTCTAAACGGATAGGCCTACGTAATATATTTAAATCAGCACCTGTTTTTCGTGACCTAAAGGTCCAGTGTGTAACATTTAGTAGGAGCCATTGGCAGAAATGGAATATAATATTTATACGTATGTTTTCATTAGTGTGTAATCACCTGAAAATAAGAATCGTTGTGTTTTCGTTACCTTAGAATGAGCCATTTAGTTTTTCTACAGGAGCCCAGAAAGGACAAACCAAACACTGGCTCTAGATAGGGCCTTTCGCATTTATGCAATTTTCGCGGCCGCCGTAGTTTCTCCAACGCGCTTGGAAGGGGAGGGCGAGGCGAGCGGTGTTCAAATGCAATTTCAAAATGCTAGATGCCACTGAATCCTACACACGGGACCTTTAAATTAACACAAAGTAACCAAATCTGCTTCATTGTTAATTGTTTTGAAGAGATCCAGGAAAGAAAGACAATAACTTTAATACCAAGACATATAGCACAGTGTGGAACCAAAACTTTAAAAAAAAATGTAAAAATGGCTGTGAAAGATGGTTATATGCTGTTGGTCTTTGGTCTCTCTTTGACGTGATGAACATGAAATGTGATGATGAAATGATGTCACAAGGAGGCCCACTTTAGATATGCCCGTGATGTCATCAAAATGAGGAAAGAATAATCTGTTTTTCCACCCTGAACACTAAGCAGCACCTCTGTTTTCATCAGGAAAAAAGGTTTTGTAGTTGATGATATCGATTTTAAAAACAAAGGAAAATTTATGTTTATCCTTCAGGACATAACTAAAAGTATGTCTGATCCTGTACCAGGAGCCTGAGCCATTGTCATGGTGGGTTGAGGTGTGAATGAATCCTGTTAAGATGTGGTACTGCAGAGGCCACAGCAGGAGAGAGCCTCACATACAGAGAGCGGATATAATAATAATTATAGCTGCTGCGCAGCTGTGAGTCAGGGCTGGAGGAGGAGGCAAAAGGAGGAAGACAAATGCAAACAGACCAAAGTTATTAAACCTTGAAGTCACGCATCTCTAATCCTTACAGCACCATGCCTGAGTAGACATTAGCATGTTTATTCGGCATTACCCAGAGCTCAAACTCACAACCTTACACATCAAAGGCTAGTCCTGACTGAGCTGCCTGCCAAGCACGAAACCCTTTTTTAGTTTGGTGTCAGTGGAGCAAAGACGTGTGCCAGGAAGCAGCTGAATCTTGTCAAGGGCCGGATGACGGGTTCATGATTAGAATCAGGTGTGTCAGAGTTCCTCAACGCATGACAACAGCAGGGTCACAACCTTTGTCACCAATTACATGATCACATCGAGCTACCCACAGAAACAGGGAAATCACAGGTGGCATCACACTATTCAATTCAATTTGATTTATACAGCCCAATATCACAAATCACAATTGTGCCTCTAAGGGCTTTACAATGTGTAACATCCTTAGACCCTCGATTCGGCTAAGGAAAAACTACCCAAAAACACCCTTTTAACAGGCAAAAAAAAATGATAAAGACTAAGACTTATCCAACCACCGGGGTTGTGATAAGGGCTTAAAGGCAGACTTCAAACTAGTGTCAAAAGTTCAGTTATCAAGACAAGATTCTGAGAATTAATGGACTTCATCTAGACAAAAAAGAGATGTCTGTAATTTCTTCTTTTGTTTTTTTTTTTTTTACAAAGATTGATCGCTCCATAAATGACAAACTGATGTTTAAAGACGCTCTAATTCCATTGACTGCAATGGTTTACATTAGGATGGTCAAAAATTCTGTGTTTGAGATACAGCTCTGAGATTTACCAGACTACATCTACACATCAAATAATAATAAAAAAAAAATCCTCAACAAAGGAGATTTATTTGGTGAGAATCTGCAGTAGCTGTTTACAGTAAAACGTTTTGATGCTCTGTGGGCTCAATTTCTGATCATTCAGAGATCTGGCTCGATGGTTTGCGGAGGGCGGCCTGAAGATGCAGTGTGGCAAGTTCGATTGAGTAATAATTCCGTAAGTGCTGCCAGCTCGACGCACGTGAACGTTTCTGCTCAGTTGGGCGTACAGTTTGGTGAAAGTTGCAAAGTTGTAGCACGTACGACAGGCTTGTTAGGAATTTTTAGACAGTTGCTGAAGCGCCACCAACAGGCATTGTGGAACTATTGGCCCACAATGCCTGCTGGGGAAGTTTGGCATAGGACTCGACCTATGTGCAAAATCTTGTTTATTTTCATGCATGGGAAGCCATATTTCCTAGGAAAAATAATAATAAGAACATTGGCAAAACCAAGAGAGAGCCTAGCTGCCTGGCCCCCAGTAACATCTCAGGAAGAGCATGGTGGCATTCCCTGTTACTACAAAATTGCCATTTAACCTCTTTAGTTAGTGAGTTAGTGTTAAGTCAGTGTTTTTCGGGGGTGTTAAGGTCAAATTGAGACTGTCCTCATCAGAACAATGACAATAGGTTGAATTTCAAAGTTTATTCTTGACCTTGGAAACAGCAGCGGCTGTTCTGGAGGTTGACCTTCATGAGCAGATTTGGCCAGTGTCCAACCGTCGTTTCAAAGGTCAAGAAGGACCCTGGAACCTCAGCTTTTAAAAGAACGCAAGAAGTCCTTAAAACATGGGAACTTGAGTGAGTTGCTTGTGCTTAATAAGGCTATTGTCTGTCTGCCAGACACACTGGCAGAAGTAGAGGGAGTAGAGTAGATCTATAATGGACTTCAGATTTTGTACAATAAACTGTAAGTTTTCTGTGACATCAGACTTGTGGGTTAAATAGGATTTTCTTCATGGTATTATGTAGAAACAGCCTGGTTGAGTCAACAAGGTAACTAGTTTGATGCATATCAAGAATCATGAATAAAGACCTTTTAGTTTCATAGAAATATGTGCAAATTGACTTTGAATATGGGCTCAGTAAAGTCATAGACTGGCTCGACAACTAATTTATTCTGCAAACAGATTTAATTGTATTTTGAACTCATTTTAGTGCTTACGTTATTCAGCAATGAATATTCCTTATACCAACAGTATTGACTTGTTCCAAAATGTCCGAAACTGGAGACGTGCTGAGTTTCCCTGACGTGCAGCCTCATTTGTACGCTGCACCTCGTCTTTCTGGAGCAGCTCTCCTTCCGAAGCTCAGACTCCAGCGATGTGGGGACTGCAGCGTTACGATGTCAACATTGTTTCCCTATCAGTTGCGACGCCCCACCCATGAGGACAAATATAGGGGCATGCTGAGTGAAAGCCGGCTCTTTCTGGTGCTTGATAGCGTTCAGTACGGTTCAGTTTGGGGAAGGATTTCAATAATTCTCCTTTCCTGGAATCAGCAGAGGAAAAGCTACAGTAGAGACATGGCAGACGAAAGGAGGGTAAAAATAGACGGAATAGCAATGAGGCAACTTTCCTCTAGCCTGGAGCCATGCGTGAGTCAAAGTGGGGGTTGCCTCTCCTCATAAGGACCTCTTGCAGCTCCTCAAGGTTTAGGAGGGAATAATTTTACCCGATCTAATCCGAGTCCTGCGAGCTCTGACAGGCCTTGGCCCTGCTTCTCTCGGATAAGGAAAAGTGGGACAAGATACTCCCACATGGGGGGGGGATGGTGGAGCATCTACCGTGCACATTTCCTTCTCTAATATTCTGTCCACATTTTGGCCATTTTGATGACACTCCGAATTAATCTCTCTTCAACCAGAGTCCACTGGGCAAGGCAGTGATTGTAGACCTGTGGAGGATGATTGTTAAAACACATCTGGGGAGCTCTCCTTTCGGGATTCATTCGAAGTTTGCTGTTTGTGATTAAAATCTGAGGGCCCGCAAGACTCAGGTTACATTCACGATCAAGTTATATCACCGAGAATATACAGCGAGTCAACGCTCTCACCCGGGGTGACTTAAGGTGTGTTCACACAGCACGCGAATGACGCGAATAAATCAGGCTATTTGCGTTAAGTTGGACGCTTGAACATTTTGAGTTTACTCGCTCCATTCGCGTGTACGTTTCTACACACCAGACGCGAATTCGCGTCATGGGAGGGGCTTAGCGGTGAGCCGGTCCCATTGAGTAAAGAACGTTTTTTTCAAATTACCAGATTGTCCGACCTCCTCACTCATTTTTGTCCAAAGGTTTCCTGTTTCTATAATGATACGAGGACGTGTCGTACAGCTCCGAGTATCCACATACAGACACAATTTTTTATCCTCTCTCTCTTTCTCTCTCTCTGGTTTTTATTACGGGTCCAACCAACTTGTTCAGGTGCACGCCGCCACCTACTGTACCGTGGTCTGCAACTAATATTTTAGCCTCCATTTTTGTTCGGATTTCTTCCTCGCTCCTAATCACGTCACTACTCGAGCAAGCTCCTGATTGGTTATCGCGGCGCGAATGTCCGCCAAAGTTCAGATTTTTCAACTCACGCGATTCGCGCGTCAAACGCTCAATTCGCGTCATTCTCGCCGTGCCAATTGCGCCGCAAAATGTCAAATTCGCGTCTCTGCATTGACTTAACATGTAAATCACTCGCGCGAATGAAGCGATTCGCGTGCTGTGTGAACACACCTTTACACTGAGGTGCGACGGCAGAACAAGCCTTCAATTAAAGATTACCAACGTTACAAATCAGAAGTAACGCAGCAGCCACTCACACCGCCCTGAAAACAAATGTCAAATACACGACTGTGAGGCCAGAAGGACGGCCCAGAACAAGGTGTGATCAGACTGAATGTGAAGGGAATTTCAGAGGCGACTGCATACAAAGTCAAATAATTGGGGGTATGGTATTTTACATATTATACAAACATGTTTGTCTGCATTCCCCTTTTTCATTTTACAAAATACGCCAAAGCATTCAAATGATAAAGGGGAACTGAAATTAAAATACATTTTTACATATTTAAGAAATCAATATTGTCTTGGTGTTTGTTTTGTTGCTCAGCCCCATCTATGATTTGAGTCCTCCCTGCATTGTACTCGGTGTTGCGACTGAGTGCTGAGGTTTACAGGAGAAGCAGTTCCTCAGTGGGTTTTGGCAGCCCGGTCGTTTTACCATCACGACGTCCGAAACCCATGAAAGACAGACCGCCCAGACCCCCTCCTCTCAATACCGCAGGACATAAGTGTGCAAAAAATAAACAGGATCCAAAAGCAATGTCTCGACGGAGTCCGCGCTAACGTTAGCAAGCTAGGCTAACTAGCTTCCGCTTTCCGGGTGGAATTTCCCAGCACAAAATAAATGGCTCCTCTGAATTGTTGAACGCTGGGAAGGAACAGATGGTTTTAAATCAACAACATTGTGTGGCCGACATGTTGACATGCTGAAAAAGGAAAGCGTATCGATGTCCATACGCTAAACTGTACAGTATGACGTTGTCCAGTCGGCAGCTCGCCACAGAAGCTGACAGTTTCCACAAACATGTCCGAAACCGAGTTTTTGCCTCCTTCTGAAAAATTGAAAACTCTGCCCATTAGGTGTATAGGCCTTGTGCCTTTGTAGTTGTTTGACTTACAATGCGGTCAAAACATCATTCTTAATTTAGCTTATGGTGCCTTCAGTCATTATGGTCCTGCCCTCTGGAATTCTCTACCACATGAACTAAGGTCTGCTACAACAGCATCTTCTTTTAAAAGCAGACTAAAAACATCTTTTTACACAAGCGTTAAGCTAGGTAAAAAGTATCGTTGGTTAACGATATATACATTTGACTTGACTAAACACAAGCAGCCATAAAAGAACTCTGACTAAGGCCAAGTCCACACGTCCACGCGGGTATTTTAATAACCGGAGTATTTACTCCTCCGTTAATCGCGTCCAAAACGAGCACGGTTTGAAAAAAATCTCTGTCCACATGAAAACGCGGAAACACGATGTGAAGCGCTGACGAGAGCGTGCCAAACCAACAGGGGGCGATATAACCCTAACTGTGAAGCCATGTTGGCCAATCAGAAGCCTCGTCTCGTCCAGAACCGGCGACGATGGCGGCGAGATCTGCGTCGTGGGAGTGGGAGTGTCACGAGCAGGGTCCTGCGTATTATTCCATTCTGGCGCCTCGGTTCTGCAATACAATAAGCTAACGGTGAAGTATCTGTATACATGTGGTAACTGCTGCTAGCAGAGTAATTAAAAGAAATATTTTGTCTACGTCAGCCATCGCATTAACTCGACTCATGTCAACAAAGGAGCGAACGCTGCACACTTTGACGTCAGAAGCCGAAATCTGCGGTTTCACCATCTACACGACAACGCTGCAACCGGAGGTTCTAAAAAAACTTCACCTTGGCCGGAGTTTTCAGAAAAGTCTGGTTTCAGTAACCGGACACTGCGTTTGCGTGTGGACGAACAGCCGAACGGCGTGGAAAAAGTTGCGGTATCGAACGTACCTGGACGGGGCCTAAGTGATCCTTGAATAACAATATAAATAATAATCTGATCAAAGAATGAGGAAACAAGATGGCACGTTTGACCACCCATCGCAGCGTTCGGGGCTTTGTAGTTTTATACACTCTTGGTTGGTACGAAGTATTGAGGTTTGATACCCGGCCCTTGACGTGAGTGGACACAAAACAAGACGTGGGTTTGCTCAAGGTGGTGAGAAGAGCTGAAGGCGCAAACACTTGTTGGAACGTTTCAACTTGAGCGTTGAGATTCATCCTTTTACTTAAAGGCGTTTGACTCCTGTTTTTATAAATACGTACACAGACGGGAGAAATGAGAAGAGAAACATGGCGAGAAGCTAAAGAACTGGAGTTCCTGGTAAGTTTTGAAATCAGTCGAGAGTGTTTGGGTGACAACTCAAACCTTCAAAAACCTGTGTGCTAAACGTTTTTACGTCTAATTAAGACATAAGATGACAATCAAACTGCTTTTGAATTGTTGGACAATGTTTTTTGGGGTTTTTGATTTAAGCTAGGCTAGCGTTCCCCCCTGCTTCCAGTCTTTGAGCTAAGGCTAACGAGTCCTGGCCCTATCTCTGTACTGGACGCTGGGAGACGAAACTATAAAAAGTGTAAAGAAAGAGACGAATGTCTGCCAGAAACTAAAGCTACTTCACTACCATTGGTGATATATTGGCGAACACGGTAAATATGCTTTGTCTTGTGTATTATTTTGTACTATTTGTAATGTGCATCAGAGCTGAGACACGTCTTTATCAGTCTTTTAGTTTTCACGGGGTTGAGAGGCGCTTAACGGTGTTGAAGCAAGGTGGTCAACTTCGACAATAATTACGTTGCCACAGAATCATCAGCACGAGGCGTGATGTCCTTTTCATCGAGTTGTAACCACGGTGGTTCCAATCGTTGTGTTGTGCTTTTTCCACTTTTTGTTGACCTCACACTGCTTTTTCTCCACACTCGTTACCGATAACTGTGCTGTTACTCATTCACGCGCTGCGGTACAATGCGTGGCCAAAGGTGCGTGGACACCCAAGCGATTCCCCCACACGTGTGACGTGTTGGACGCGTCTGTCCAGGGTCGCGTTCAGTCGCCGCTCTTCTGATTTCAAGCTTGCCGCCAGACGCTGGACCGCCCCCCCGGCTGCGGGCCAGTTCATCCCACGTCTGACTTTCATGCAGGGGACCAGAGTTTGCCTCCGGGGTCACAGCCCTACGAGCAACGTTTGTTTTTTTTATTAACCGTATTCACAATCTTTCCTCCGCATCGACTCAGTGTTGTAGTTGCCTAACCACCTAGCTTGTTCGCCATAACGACCTTTCCCCGACCTTAAAAGAACACCCCTCCCATTTAGCATTGCACCTCAATAGACAGTGTTTATTTAAAAGAATCACCAAGATCAGTGCAGCAGAACCAGACATGTCGTCCTTTTTTCCCTCCGCGCATTCCTCTTGCTTGACCACGTTTCCCACAATGCAACACCTGGCAATAGAGTTGGGGCATTGCACTGTTGCCACGAAGTTGGGCGCACTGCTACATTGTCTGACATTTTCCGTTCTTCCCGAAGCATTAAGATCTCCCCTCACTGGAACCATCAGCCAAGTCAAGTTTCCCTGAACTGAGCTGAGCAAAAACAAAGGGAGCAAGTTGAAATGGGGAAGGAGGGCCAGACATAAGGCAAAGAATCTTGTAGGCATTTGTGGAGGGATATGGATGGATGGAGGGAGGTGGAGAAAGGAGGGAGAGAAAGAAAGAGAAGGGAAGGGTAGAAATGGAGGGTAAAGGAGGAGAAGAAGCGCGTGGGACGAGAAAGGCGGTTAGGACGAGGAGAGAGGGGGAGCACACACACACACACACACACACACACACACACACACACAGATACAGATACAGAGGTGACTGTGACGTCAAACCGGAGCCCAGCTGACTCGCTCCGCCGTGCCTCTCGCTGACCAGCCTCTCGCGCGCTCTCTGCACGTCTGCTCCACGCGGCTGCCGCTGCACGCCCTTTTAAACAACGAGGAGGAGGAGAAGAAGAGGAAGAAGAAGGGGGTGGGGGGAAACCGGGAGCACTCACGCGGAGAGGCGGCTCACTGGAGGAACTGGAGGAGGAGGAGGAGGAGGAGCAGGAAGGGGTGCTACGTTTCCATCCGCGCGCGCAGCACGGGGACGCAGGCTACAGGGCATTATTTCATTCTCTTTGGACACATGGAGACGAGCCGCGTTTCCTCGCGCGGTCTCCTCAAAGAGATAACCGTATTGTGACGGGGGACTGTTGTGTGTCTTGGCACCGCTCAACCCCCCCCCCTCCCACCCGAGCCAGGTGTTGCATTCAAGTGCGAGCCCCTCGTGTCGATGGAGAGGCGCGAGAAGGAGGGTTGACCGCGCTGAGCTCGCGCACTCGACGCTGATCCTGCCTGCGGAGCCTCTCGAGCAACAACATGTTGACGAATTCGATTTGTCTCCGGCTCCAGACCTCTGCGGTTTTCAGAAACGGATTCTGTTAACGGAATCTTTTATTTTGGCGTTTTCTGTCGGCTGCTGACCTTACCGGATTTGTCTTTTTTTTTTTTTTTTTTTTTTTTTTTTTTGAACGTTACAGAAAACGGGAGTTAACGTGAAAACGTGCGCTTTTATTTTGGCCCTACAGCCGCACGTGCAAACACGAATGGCAAAGTAAACGGACCCAGCTGTGCCAACGTGCCAACGACGCGCGGGACAAATTTTTTTAATTTTTTTGCTGGGGGGGGGGGGGGGGGGCGTTCAGTTTATCACATTGAATCTGATTGTTGGTGCCTGATACCGCCTGCACCCCGAACCTCCGCCTTGTTTTTACGGACCCCGGCTCTCTGTGACGCCGCGGCACCCTGATGGTGCGGACGGGCGGCGCACGGTGGCTCCAGCTGCTGCTTGGGCACGCCGCGCGGTGATATTTCGCCTTCAGCACGGAGACGCGGCGCACGGCGAAGACGGCACGCGATTAACGTGGGAGATGCGTTTCCACTCCAGTCGGATTTATGTGCCGTTTCTTCAGTGGAATCGCTCGCGCGGCGATGACCTCCAACCGCGCTTTGCCCAGTGCCGTGCTCGCCGCAGCCCGAGAGAGAAGCACGCGCCCCCGGTTCGAAGCGCACGAGAGGACGTCGTCTCCCCAAAATCGCTGAGCTAACTCGCAGCCGGGAAGGGAGGGATACTATTAACCGACACAGACGATAGGAGAAGAAAACGAGCAGAGCAGCAGCAGCAGCAGCGACAAGCGGCGGCCGGGATGGAACTGTCCGAGGTCCGGTGCTCCAGCGCGAGCGAGGAGCTGTACACCATCAACAAGACCCCCAGCAGCAGCAACAACAGCAACAGCAGTGGCAGCGCGCGACCCAAACGGCTGCTGTGGCAGAACGCGGTGCGGCACATCACCGAGCAGCGGTTCATCCACGAGCAGGGCGGTGGAGGCGCAGCAGGGGTGAAGGGCATCGGACCGGACGAGCCCTACGACCCGAGCCAGGGCGCGCGGAAGCATTCGGCGGGGCGGACGTCGGTGGGAGACCGGCACAACAACGGCGGGACCAAGGTGTTCCCGGAGCGCGCCAGCAGCGACCTGGGCTTCCTGCAGATTGACTGTGCGCCGAGCAACTCCGACTTCTTCCTGAACTGGGGCTACACGTACCGGGGCGTCATCTTCCCCACGCTGCGGAACGCCTTCAAGTCCCGCGACCTGGAGCGGCTGTACCAGCGCTACTTTCTGGGTCAGAGGCGCAAGTCGGTGGTGGTGATGAACATCCTGGACGTGGTGACCAAGCTCACCCTGCTGGTGCTGCACCTCACCCTGGCCTCCTCCCCGATGGACCCGATCAAAGGGACGCTCCTGGGCTTCTTCACGGGCATCGAAGTCGTCATTTGTGCCTTAGTGGTGGTGCGGAAGGACACCACGTCGCACAGCTACCTGCAGTACAGCGGCGTGGTCACCTGGGTGGCCATGGCCACGCAGATCCTGGCGGCCGGGCTGGGCTACGGGCTGCTGGGTGACGGGGTGGGATACGTGCTCTTCACCCTGTTCGCCACCTACAGCATGCTGCCGCTGCCGCTCACCTGGGCCATCCTGGCCGGCCTGTTCACCTCGGGGCTCCACGTCCTGGTGCAGCTGCTCATCTCCCGGAATGCACAGCTCTTTACCAACCAGGTAAGCGCTCACCTGTCCAGCCTCATCTTCTCCTGTCACCCCTGCCCCTTTTCTTCATCCTTCTCCCCCTCTCCTCCTCCTCCTTCTCCTCTCTTTATTGACCTTCTCCATTCAGCCCACCTTTCTTCCTCCATCCACCCATGCACCTTTACCTAATCCTCCTCTCCATTTTTTTTTTCTCATTCTCCATCTTCCTGCCCTCTCCTCTTCTTCTCCTCTATCGTCCCCTTCCTCCTTATTCCACCACTTCTCCCTAATCCTCCTCTTTTCCATCTTCCTCCACATCATTTTCTTCATCGCCTCTCTTGCATCCTCCTCCTCCTCCTCCTCCATCTCCCATTTGTTGCTCTCTTCGCCTCGGTCTTTGCTTCATTCTGATTCATAAAAACAAAAACTGGGCGGCAGTTTATTCCACGTTTCCTTGTCAGTGGAACTACACATGGCCTGTGTTACTGGGTATGAACAGGTGTGTCAAGCTGTTGGTGTCCCTGGCCTGTCTCTGATTTCCTGATTGGTCAGGTCTCGAATTTATATTCGTGAAAGGCTTCAGCTTTATTATTGAAATAAGGCCGTTTTGTGTGTGTGTGTGTGTGTGTGTGTTACACCGGCCTGGTCTGACTGCTGAGGTTTCAGCACCAGGAGCTGTCCAACACACACACACACACACACACACACACACACACACACACACACACACACACACACACAGAGTCTTGAAATGCACCACAGCTCCAAACAGGTTCAGCACCCCCTGCTGGTGGATATTAGAATCATAAATCAGCTGTCTTTCTTTCCTTCTTTCTTTCACTAGAGCTGTTTTAAATGTCAGCTGGTGTCAGAACATGTCGACAAAACTTGCGTGCATTCCCAGCCTTTTTGAATATTTAAGTCAGTGTAAGAACAGAGTATACAATGCAGTATATGAGCTCTGCCTTCCAGTACATTGGTTTTAGAATATAACGGATGACTATATGAGGTTAGAATTCTGACTCAGCCTAAACCGAGGAGGTTTTTATTAGCGAACAGTGGAGTCTCATGACGGCACTCCAACTGATCCTGTGTGTCACAGCTGAAGACCAGAATGAAGGCAAGAACCCCCCGAAACGTTGCTGGAGTTTCAGTCCCTTAAAATGTGGGGCTAAAATGAGCTCTGATTCCCAAACTGTTCATCTGATGTGGATGGAGACATCCTCAAAGATGAGAGGCAGCACTTTTACCTCATACAGCAGTTGTTTCCTATAAAATCCGATCATTTCGCTCTCCTATTACATACTTACTGCAGTGTAAGTGCATATATATCTCCATTAAAATGTGGAGAAACCTTATTGTGAAAGAGTTTTGCATTGTTTCAGCATTTGATAGTCTGCACATTTCTGTCTGTTCTGTAGGTGGGCGGCGAGGGCGAAGCACGCAGCCTTAATCCATGAGCACCATTGATCTTTCGCTTAAGATGGGAAGTAATTACGGAGACCGAGCTATTTCTAGAGTTCCTTTCCTGTTTACCCGTCCGTCAGTTTCTGGAACCGCAGACCGTACAGCTCGTGCAATGCACTGAAAACCGTGCCATACAGCCTGGCCGTCCTCTGGCTGATTTATGGCGCCAGAACAAGAGCATATTAAACTTTAGATCAGGGGATTTAATAGGGTTGATTTTACTCGACTCTGGGGAGACTTAGGCTGCGAAATAAGCCTTCTTCCTTCTAATTCTCTTACCGCGAGTCTCCAGGGCAGCGCTGTACTAGTGAGCCACATGGGATCCCCTACTGTAGGTGACGACTATGCGAGCTATACGTCAGCACAAATGCGTTTTGATTAGACCACGTAGGCGCGCACTTGACAGGTTATAGTTTATGCTGTTAAAGTGGTTAAGTAGGCTCTCCGTCGTGTTTTCTGTCACCACCAAAAGCGTTTTGAAGTGATTATAAAACCACCGGTGTGCACTCCAAGTTAATGACATAGGTATTCATCAGTCAAAAGCTTATTTATTTTTAACGCTGAAACTTCGAATCGTTGGTCGGAGCCTGTCTGGTTTGAATAAACGGAGAGAAACGGAAACGGAGAGAGGAAGGATTGAGCTGCAGGTTTTCTTGATATATTCAGCGAGGCGAGCATCACGGACAAGCCTTTTTATATTTCGAATTTAAACATTAAACATGTTCATATCCAGGCTGTTCATTTGTGGCATTTAGGTTCTATTAAGGCCATGAGTGTCCTTTTTTAAAATTTCATATTGAATTACTATTTTAGTCAGACAAGTAGAGCTGGGACGATTGATCAACTAATCGATTAGTCGATCCACAGAATATTACTTGGCAGCGGCTTTGATAGTCGATTCATCGTTAAAGACATTTTTCAAGCGAAAAATTTTCAGTTATGAGGATCTGCTGCTTTTCCCCGTTTTATATTATTGTAAATTGAATGTCTTTGGGTTGTGGACATCTGAAACAAGACATCTGAAGACGTTATCTTGGCCTGTGGTACCTTGTAAAAAAGTCATTCTTCACTATTCTCAGACAATTTACAGTCCAAACGATTGAGAAATGAATTGAAAAATAATAATGAGATTAATCATTGATACAAACAGTTGTTAATTGCAGCCCCACAAAGAAGGCTACCCCACACAGATTTGGCATATTTAGTAGATTATTAATGTTATTATTATTTTAGATTTTAGTTTTATCTCACACTGGTGACTTTTGTATGTACATTACGCATATTTAGAGATGATTGCATTTTACTGAGTAATATTATAAAGAGACAAAACCCCACATCTCACTCTGTCAGCTGATACAAACCAGCCACGCAAGGCCGTTCCAGGAACTTTTGAGTGCACGTCCGCATACGCAGGAAACACCAAAAACACTGTGGCAACCTCTGTGGCGTGCTGCAGCCGCTGAGCGTGCTGCCTGATCTGAACAGAGCCGTGTCCTTCTAGCGTCACGCCGAATACCATCGGGCTTCACTTCTACGTCCCAGCTGACCCCGCTGAGCCGCTGCGTGGCCGCGTAGATGACTGTGGGCGGGATGCATCCGACGGGATTTGGCACTGTGGTGTCTGTTGTTGTGTGGCTCAGGGGGGGATTTCCCAGCTTCACCTTGCGTGGTTCAGCTGTGTGCCTCTGGTCGCAGCCACAGAGCCAGCAAGCCTCTCTGAGGAAAGGTCGGAGGTCGAGGCTGCTGTCAGCTGGGTTCGGGAGTCTGACACGTTGTTTTGCAGCGGGTGACTGCAGTGTTTTATGATTTTTGCAGGTCAATAAAACCTCTTATATCTGATCGATTCAACACACTGTGATTCCGCCTTTTTCCAATCCTTAAAAGCTTTTTTATTTGCTGCTGTAAACACTCACTCTCCGGCTGATTCTTTTTGGGTTTGTTTGAAATGAACAGTGAGCAGTGACAGCCACCATGACTGAAATGAGAAAATGTGTGGCTCAATTCAAAACCACCAGTATACAGTGCTATAGTAATACTGTAACGTCTACTAGGGCTGCCGCTTTTTCCAAAGTTCGAAATGTGTTCGAATAAATTAGAAGACAGTCACATTGAAAATATCCTATGAATCTGGCATAGACATAATGAGCCGGGTGCAGCATCCTCTCACATCATTTAAATGAACTCATTTATCAATCTATACCAAATTCCATCAATATTGTTAAATCAAATGTTTTCCCATTATCTTTCAGCTTTAAAAAAAAGAAGAAGCTTTTTCAAGCTTTTTTCCAGAGCTTTTAACTGCAGCAGGTTGAGTCATTTCAGTTTGTAACCTCGGCCCATGTACAACCACCTGTTGTCACATGACTGAAGCTCATGCTCAGGCCATCTGTATTCGTGCTGAGGCAACTCAGTACGCTGCTGAAGACCTGAATAATCAATTAGTCCACTGACAGAAAATGAATCGGCAACAATTTTGATAATCTTTTGAGTCTTTTCCTGAGAACAAATGCTCACAGTGGGGATTTTTCTGTTTTTTGTCATCGTAAGCTGAATATCTTTGGGTTTTCGGGCGTGGTTGAACAAAATAAGACAGTTGAAGAAGTCAGCTTGGACTCTGGGGGCTTGTGATGGGCATTTTTCACCATTTTCTGAGATTTTATAAACCACATGATTAATCATGGGGCGGCTGTGGCTCGGTGGCAGAGCGGTCGTCCACCAATCCGAAGGTCGGCGGTTCGATCCCGGCTTCCCCCGGCCATGTGTCGAAGCATCCTTGAGCAAGATACTGAACCCTGAACTGCTCCCGAAGCTGCGCCTTCGGTGTGTGAGTGAGTGTGAGTGTTTAATTTGTACTGATGGGCAGTTAGCTCCTGCCACCAGCGTGTGAATGGGGTGAATGTGATGTAGTGTAAAAGCGCTTTGAGAAGTCAGAAAGACTAGAAAGGCGCTATACAAGTACAGTCCATTTAATCGATTAATCAAGAAGATACTCAACAGATTGATCGATGATGAAGAGGATTGTTAGCTGCAGCCCTAATTTCAAAGTTCAGACCTACCTTTTAAAGTCAAGGTACGACTGAAACAGCATTTATCTGTAATCTAGACCTCTGAAAAGCTTTCAACCAAATCCATGATCACAAACTATGATCATTAAACAGCAGATGATTGAGTCTTTTCAAAGTCTTTGGACAGCACTTTCATTTAGAGGACTTCTGTTGGTTGACACTGCTGGATCCCTGCCTTCATGTAATGATAATTAAAGGGAGGTTTTCAACGAATCGTCGCTATGTGGGAGTGGAGAAGTTCAGGCACGAGTCCGTCAATTAGCATCGACTCGCGCTGTGATGAATCTTAGCTTGTGTCGTCGTTAGGAGCATTAGCTCGCCGGAAACTCTGTGGGCGGGAGGGACTCTCTCAGCATCGCGTGTGTTGACATTAGTCGACTAGAAAATGCTCCGAGATCAGCGCCTTACAAGTCCTGTCTTAATTCGTCTGCGGCGACGTGCGAGGCGTGTTGCGGCCGGGCGGCGGGCGGGAGGAGGATTAGCGTGGCCCATACCGCACTCCTGGGGTTAGGAAGACTGGGCTCGCAGCGAAATTAAACATCCTCGACTCAAGCGGCGCTAATCTGCTTTCATTAATTGTGTTTGCTTAAGGACGTGGTGGACATATATTCACTACAGAGGGGAGAGACGAGGAGTGGGGGGGACATCGACTGTCAGTTTAATTAGAAAGGAAACCTCGGGGTTTATCAAACGTCTCAGAGCCACAAAGTTAAACTGAAAGTTAAGCAGGAACTAAAAAAAAAAAAAAGATTCCTGCCACAGTGCAGCACAAAGACGTATTTATGAAGCAGAGTTTTTCAGGTCACTTTAACGGGTGGTGTGTGGTAGTTTTCCATAGAGGTACAGTCAACGATCGTTATTATAGTTTTACTACAAATAATTCAGCTTGATCAAAGGCCGTCCTGTCGTGTTGATAGGACGCATTCGGGTGCATTGAATCACAGCTCTGTGCTAGTGATCACATTAACCAGTCACTTTTTATCTGCGCAGAAGTCCCGGTGAACGAACACTTAGTTTTTGATTTCTGCATTTGAAGTAGGAAGCAGACAAGCCACCACCACTGCGGGGGCAGTTAATTGACTGCTTCGTGAAAGTGCTTTTTGAATTAAAAAGAAAGCATAATTTCCCCCGAAGATGGATGTTGTCCCGCCCTCGCTGCCACAGCAGACACTGTAAATACTGTTGAGAGTTGTCCACTTGTCCCTCCGTCTCGGAGCCTGATTCTTCCTGTCAGACTCTGAATAGCCTCCATCGACCCGGCTCTGTCTCTTCAGAGTGTCTCTATGCCCCCGCTGGCCCCGCGTCCTTTGTCTCCGTGTTGGCCGCTGCGTTTCCTTTCAAACCTTCACACCACTACAATCACGTCCCATGTTCTCGCTCTCTAAACAATGTGCTCCGACCCGCCGTTTGGCTTTTTCTCCTCCTGAAAAAAACCCACTCCACATGGACCTGACTCTGCGTCTCCAGTCGCTGCCGTATTGATGGCTGCCTTTGTGCAGAAGCCGTTTAGCCTTTATACTTGCGGTTAAATGAACAGAGGCGTCGGCAAATAACAGATTAGGTAGTTCTGGGCTGTGGGGGAGCGTGTGTGCACGATGATGTGTGTGTGTTTTGGCGGGGGGGCGATCGTTCCTGTGTGAAGAGCAACATAAAATCGTCAGTCGCACCTGTATCTTCTTCCCTCTGTTCACACACACACACACACCCACCCACAGCGGGAGCTTCACACCCGCTGTTCAGCCATTCTTCAAGCTCACCGCAGTTTCCTCTTTCAAGGTCAAACTCAGCTTACCTGGAACACCAGCTGCACCGAGGAGATAGGGGAGGGGGGGGACAAAAAGGCCAAGTGTGGAGTTCATAAGGAGACTACGTGCATGCGTTATCAATCTCTCGCCTTCTTAAACATTAAAAAGGGCTTTGCTGTTTTCCACTGCTGCCAGCCAGTCTAAATGAAACCCATTTTTATTTCTTTTCCTCAGCCTCGTCTGTGTGCTTTCAGGCGCTCATGTTAGAAAGAACTAATCAGATTTTCGGTGACGGATTCTTTGAGGGTGCCACCGGCTGATCCCGGCCCTGTTTGCTGATTCAAATGAACCACTTTCTAGAATAAATCGCAGGGTTCATCCACACTGGACGATCGAGGCGCTTATTCATCTGGCTCATGGGAAGGGGTTGCCACCGCAGCAGGAGTAGCCTCGGCTCGGCCCTCTCTCCAGGTCAGCTGATCTGGTGCGACCGCCCACACCAGAAATCAACCATTAGTCGTTTGTTCAAACACTTCAGATGACTTCAGTCTCTGGCGTCATTTCTTTAACCCTGACTACGTCTCTCCTACCTTAATCAAGCAGTTACAGTTCCCCCCCCTGGACTTTTACCGTAGACGCGGCTTTTTCAAAATGCAGACAAATAGGTTGTTTTGAGAGGAACTAACAAACAATCTCACCCTAACCTCCACGTCGTCGCCATTTCCGGCGCTTTCGGTCTTTTCACAGCAGATATCGGCAGACCCGTTCGGCCACTTGTCCTTCTTTTCAGACAACCTGGTAAAAGACGTCCTCTAGGTGCTCAGAAAAGTGGATATTTGAGCATTTGCTATTCCATGACAACTGGACAACTCCATCTGCTGATGAAGACCATGTGAGTTCAATCATGGCATGTTCATATAATGGGTAGGCATGGATATACTGTATATTTAAGTGGCGCGTTCCTCAGCAGATGAAGGTTGCCCAGTTGTCAAAGACATGCAAAATCTCAGTGACTCCACCCTGTATCTCCTTTCCTTCCTCCTTCCTCCTTCCTCCGTGACCGCTCCTTCACCCTCCTCCTCCTCCTCCTCCTCCTTTTATCTCGCCAGTTTTCATGCGATTGATCTCAGACAATCTCGCTGTTACCAGACACTGCACTCAGCCACTCTTAATATTTAATGAAGGATTTTGGTCCATCAGCAGACGCTTTTTGAGCTTTTAATGGCAGAGTTTTCCAGTGACATTTTTGTGCCGTGACCTCCGAGGCATTTCCAAAAATTGCTACAGTTGTTAAAGGCTTTTACTGTCCTTCATGCTCATTCTTCTGTCATGAATGAACCCCACAGTCAGGCCAGGAAATACTCCACTTTTTGTCCATTTAGAAATGATCGGGCGATATCCATCCTCATCCATCCAAACACGATTTTTTATTTTTTTTTTTAGAAGAGATGCTTCTGAGGGGGACTGCTTGACTCAATTACAAAGGCTTCCTCCAAAAACAGTACATCTGTTAAAAAGAGAAACTGGTGAGCGTGACATGACTCTGTTGTTGTACGGATGGAGTAAGTGCTGTGGAAATATACATTACTCTGACTTTATCATGATAGCGCAGCGCTCTCAGTGTCACCTCGTCAATCCACACCGAAATATCTCAGCAGCTACAGGATGGATTGACATGACATTGGGTACAGGCATTCAGGAAACTAAAGGAGTATGGTGATCCCTAACATTTCCCATAGCGCCCCTTGCAGCTAAAACTTTTCACTTCTCCACGTCTGGATTGAAAATGGTTCCCAGATGATGCGTTCTAACCCTTTGACCCTGACTTTTTCTCTGGCACGACTTCGTGGCCTTGTGTTAGATGTCTTGACAACTATTGGAAGAGTTGCCACGAACTTTGGTGCAGACATTCACGTCCCCGTCGGAATTGTACTAACTTCCTCTGCCATCATCAGGTCAAAATACCTGCAAAAATTCCCTTTCCATCGGCCTCGGCTGTACTTGGTGTTTAGGGCTAATTAACAAATGTTAGCATGCTGAAATATTTGGGTGATCACGGTAAACATTATAGCTGCTTAACATCAGCATGTAAGCATTGTTGCTGTGAGCATGTTAGCATGCTGACATTAGCATTATTGGAGACTGGCCTTTGTTTGTTTGTGTGCGCCGAGACATTATTTGAATCCTGGCTTTTATTTAAGAATTTATGGTAATAATGTGCGATTGCAGTTTGAAAAACATGAGTATCCACTTAATCCGCAAGTAGAAAAAATATGAAGGGGCGTTCAAATAACTGTACTGAGTCCAGACTGTCTCTCAGTGTAATGTTGGTGCCTAAGATGGTAAAGGAGACAGGATGATATGGATTAAGCAGTAAGACACGGTGTGGCCATTTTCAGTCGCTCAGGTCTGTAAAGGCAGAAAGAATTTAGTGTCCTGGCTTATTGCCATCACAAACTCTTGGCCTTGGCCACCGTTTGTCACCGTGTTTTTTCCTCCGGCCTCGTCCTTGGCGAGACCAAATGAAAGAGCCTGTCTGGGAGAATTACAGCCGAGTCTGGGCTCTAAAGCGATAAAAAAAAAAGGTGCTTTGCAGTGGCTCATTTTCTTCCTCTTTCTGCCTCCGCTTTGGGCTCTTAAACCTTTTTGTGGAGTTGTAGTGCCAGTAGACTGCCCGGACCTGATAAACGACACCTTGTGTGCTTTTACAGCACAGTCAGCCCTGAAAGCGCCATCAGGGAATACAGAAGAATATTTCCACTTTCTTCTTTCTTTGACTGAAGTTTATTCCTGCGTCGCTTTCATTCCAACGTCATGTCTCCAACTGAAATGTGTCAGTTTGGATTCAGTGTGTGCAGCCGTGGTGGCCGGCCTCCAAAGCTACCTGCAAGTCATTCAGTTTTCCTCGCCAAACGCTGACTCAACACTCCCCCCGCCATCCTCTTCTCCCGTTATCGGCCAGGCAGCCAGACATTCATCTCAATGAAAGCTTCTCTTTGTGGTCCTTCCACTGAACTGCTGACAGAACGTTATTGCTGGTTATTGTATTGCTGCTGGTAAATATAAGAAGGCTGAACGCTCTGATGTGACCTCTTGAGCTCATTGAGTCTTTTGGAGGCCCCCGGCTTGCGTCACGCAAGCAGAGCGTCCGCAAAATGTGCCTCGTCAGGGTTCTCGTGAGTCACGTCTGATCAAGGATTTGGACTTGAAGTACACAACCGGGTACTTCAGGTGTAGAGAGATGCGTCTGGAGTCTCTGCGGCGTTTGAACAGAGTAAGTTCTGATTCGGCACGACATCTAGAAAAATAAAGACAAGAGGAAATTCACCACGTTGTCGTGTCTTCTCAATATTCTGTTTATATACGAGTAATTTCCAACAGCAAATGTGTTTTGCAAGGAAGCGTCATGTCATCGGGATTACGACTTTTATCAACCTAATCTGGGAAACGTTTTTAATGAGCATATATGCCAAGTTGTAAAATGTTACTGAATTTATCCACAAAATGTTCACTGTTAACATATTTCTTTCCACCCGCGGTAACTAATAACCCTTTTATGGCTATGTTTAAGAAACTCGAAAGCACTTAAGGTAAGGGACAGATCATTGTCAACGGCGACACGAGACAGGCCATGTTCACCTTTTCTGCGTTTAACCGAACCGCAAGCTTTCTCTAACCCTAATCTTCACAACCCTGAAAGGTGCCGTGTTGTGTCGTCTTAACCTAACCACAAACTGCACACAGTGTCAAAGTCTAGGGCTGCGTAAGCACAACGTGCTCCCCTAGCACGCGACTTCTGCGCAGAATAACAACATTGCGCTCTGTGGACTGGGAAAAATGTTGCCAGTGATCATAATCCAGGCATCTGAAGGTGACTTTAGTTAGTGTGCAGCTACTTCGGCTGTACACATTTCTTTTTTCTGTTGACTTTGTTTGGATTTATCCAGTATTATATATTTGTGTCCAATGCTGTTATGGTAGATTCTAGACTGAAGGCTGGCTGTATTTGTCTTTATTCCTAACGAAAACTGTACTGGAGCCGTCGAATCAGTTGAGTGACTGCTGACCAGTTCTCCCTTTTTTGATAAGAAGCAGAGTTACTCTTTGGTTGAAACGATGAACACCTCCGTCCTAACAACATTTTGCGCGAGTCATTTTCATCACTGTGGCATTCCTGCACAGATTTTTGGGCAGTCAGCGGAGAGGTGACAGGACGCGAGGCGAGACAGAGATGGGGATGACCCGGTCAGCGTCTGAAACCCTTACCCCCCCAGTGGATACCTTTCACGGGTTCACGGAGCGCTGCCGGGCAGAATGAGGTTTTGGGTGAAAAGCTTCTCAAGTCATTGTACTAATTAAGTAACATTTATCTTTATTGCACTTTAACAAACAGCACACACTTACAAAGATCTTTACAAATATGCAGAAAAGCTAAATACAAAATGCCAAATAATTCCTGCTGCTTTTCTTATACGATAATAAATGGAATATATTCAGGTTTTTGTTGTTGGTTGGACAAATCAGGACAATTGATGATTTTACGTTGGGCCTTAGGACATTTTCTGACATTTTATAGATAAAGGGATTAATAAGAAAAAAATCAATAACAAAAACACTAAAATACAAGAAAACAATGTAACAAAATTCAGCAATTCAGTGTTCAATAAAAGCAGAAAAAGACAATTTGAAACAAAGTCATAAATGTGCCAAACTAAATGGGCTTTTGAAGGTTTTTCCTAGCATGCATGATCACGTCAGCTGGCCTGATACTGAGGAGCGAAAACAGCGAACATCACAATCTGGGCACGCACCATGGAAGTGAACGGTTTCGGTCAGCAGGTCTTAAAAGAGTTTTTGTGCAGAAATTGATTTAAAGGATCAGAAATATAGGAGGAATAGATACCACGGAGTGCTTAAAATCTAATTAACAGGATGTTTAGTTGAATTCAGGGGCTCGCAGGAAGCTAGATGCCGAAGCAGCGCAGCCGGAGCTGAAGTTAGGGTGTCTGATCCTCATATAACGAGCAGAACAACGATGATTGTCCGCCTGACCTCCTCCTGCACTCCGGGTTGTTTTTCTCCTTAGTTGCTCCTCAGTGTCCCTCCCGCCCTGCTGTTTCTTAACCGATCGTGTGGTGAGAAGTTCGACCTCGGGAGACCTCGTAGGGGAGGCCTCCCGAGGTCGAACACGCAGCAAACAGAGTAATGGCCAGAAACCGGCAAGGAGCTGACCGAGGATCCCACACCATTGGGACCATGGCCGCAGGGACACGTTTAGCCTCCCAGTGTCAGCGCAGAGGCCATCTGCACTGGGTCGGGAGGTTCCCTCGCCTTCCAGTCTGCCAGTGCCGGCTTGAATCGCGTTAGCGGTGCACACAGTCGTTCAGGATGTAAAGGTGATATGAAGAAAATAGCCCGATCATCATTTTTTTGTATAATTTCATTTCATGCGTGAAGTTGTCGTGGCCGTTAATCCCACAGCGCACCCCTGTTGGTTATTGTTGCACTTAATGTTTGTGAAGACGCCTTCCAGAGCCTTCAGTCTTTCGGGTTGTGAAATTCAGATGTCAACGAGTACGCGCCGCTTCCACTTCATGCTCGGTATTGGTCATTCGAAATAAATATTTCAAAGACCTGAGGGACGTTAAGGAGAGCAGCCAACGTTTCTCACGTTCTGCAGGTATTCTTTTCTCTCTCTCTTCTCCCGTGTCCACTGAGCATCGGTTTTTTCAAAACAACACGAGAGGATTTTTTTTTTTTTTTCTTACTCTTGAGAACATCCCCCTTAATTCGCTGTGTGTTCACCACACAGATTAAAGCAGGTTTGATATGCAACACCATTTGCCCTGTTTGAGTCCGAGGACATATTGAGTGAGGTTTTAAGCTTAAAGTGAGGGTGATTTTCGGCTTATTCTTCACATTGAGGATGATGTCAGACGGGATTACCTACCAGCTGTAATCTATTCATAGCACCAGCGCCAGCCAGCGGCGCTCACCGCTCTCCTCTGGGGTCAGCGTTTAATGAGATTACCTTTGGATTACTGTTATCTGTTTGAAATGTGGGAAAACAGCAGGTACTCGGAAAAATGAACGAAGGAAACGGCTGTATTTTATTAAAACACGTGATCGCAGTTGTCAAGAGTTTCCTATGTGAACGTCTTCCTGTTCTGTCTTCAGTCAGTGTCCAGAATTATAAACTTTGCGGGATAGGCAAAGGCCCGGAGACTTTAATTTCTGCTTTTAAATGTTGTCTCATGCAGTTTGTCGCCAGTGTGGCGGCGCCTTGTGTTGATGTATCCATCAAAGACACATTTTTACAGTCATTTGGCCTTTGCTCCAGCGGCTTTGACTGAGAGGATGTTAAACGCAGCCTCCTCAAAAGGCTCCTCTGGCATTATGCGAAGGGTCACGTCGGCTCTCCACGGAAAACTTTAAGATCCTCCAACAGCACACGAGTCTGTCGTTGCTTTAAGAGAGGCATCATTACATTTCTTCTCCACTCTCAAGGATTTTCTTGACTGTCGTCTTATTATATGTTGAAGAGGTACAATTTTGTCATGACTAGATTTTTTTAAGCCAGATGACAACAAGTTCACGATTCACACGTACTAAATTAAAAACTGTATCCAACATTTTTGGTCAGGGCTGAATTATGGGATTAACAGAGCGCCTGCTTTACTTAGTCAGTTATTTTGAATTGATAATTCCAAATGTTACATTATAGATTTTACAAAATATGGACACATACTCACTTTTGACAAATAGGTTTTACTATGTGCATATGTATCCTCTCCCTCTTTTTCTGTCTCTCTGATTGTCTTTTTAGGGAGTCGCTAAACAGCACTTAGATGTCAATATGGTTCAACATATAATCCCTAATACGTGCGTAAAGCGAAGGGTACATTGTACCCTGCACGCCTCACATTACAACCAATCAGGTTCCTGGATGGGGTATACGGTTCTATCTTTGTTTTGCAGACAGAGGTGGTGGGATGATGAGTGGAGATGTATTGTCTTTGAGTAACAGGCGGTCAAGAGGTTTCAGGTGGCAAACAGGGTAACAAATGCAACACTCAAAGCATGAACAGGCAGATATGCAGGTTGGCAGGCAGCTGGGGTAAAAACCACGGAAGCAGTCCAATAAAGGCAAACAAATCCAAAGGCCAAATAACATGCTAAAGGCCGCGAAACACTGGGCACGGTCTTGAAAGACTTGACGCAGGTACAAAGGCGCTCTGACAAGGCAAACACACACACATTATATACTCACTCTGAAGGGGGGGCCGACGAGACACAGGTGAACTAAATGACCCAGGTGAAAACACTCAAAGCAATCAAGGGAGGGGAGCAAAGCTAACCGGCACATGAGGGAACTGGCAAATTACAAAATAAAACGGGAAACCGTAGAACAAAAACCCAAAACAATGACAGGGTCAGCACCTTGGTGATCGCCGCACTAATATCAAGACAATGGCTCAAATGGATTCTAGCACATTCCTGAAATATTAGACTGATATATTCAGGGAGGGATGAAATATTTTTGAAACCATTGTCAGGTTATTTTCTCCCGTGTGTCATGGAAATGAGATTTAAGAACTAAAGACAGGATTTGTTCAGGTAAAAGGTCTCTGTAGTTACATCATAGCTCTTTTACTGTTGCAGCTAGCTGCTCATAATTTCAGCATTGATTTGGCTTAATTGGGAAAGCAGTGAAGGCCCGGTGTGCTCACGAGTGTTCAGCAAAACGTCAGAGCTGCTTGCGGAGGGAAAGTGAATCCGAAACAGAGCAGTTTGACACTTGCCGATGAAGTCGCCAAGCTCACCGCGAATTTGCCTCTGGGCCGTGTGCAGGTCGACACCTCGGTGTTACACAACAACGACTATCTGTCATGTCTGATAAGACTCTGGCAGCGGGAAAACCATTAGCTTTTAGACAGTGTTAGAGTAGAAACAGGCAAATGGACATTTTAAGACTGCTCTTTCATGGACGTGTACTTTGGGATTTTAATATTCTTGCTTAAATGAACCGGGGAACTGTTTCAGTCACCTGAATATATTTTCTAATCCGGACCGCAATTTTCTGTAATGGGAGTTAAAGGCTGCGTCCATCTCATCCGTGTCTCAGGTTTCTTTTGGCCGTTGGCACATGCCTGTGGTTCCGGCACAGGAAGATGACGTCCAAAATCTTAATCCAACCAGGAAATCAGCCGTCAAAGAGCACAGCACCAGACCTATTTAAAATCCCTGATAAAAACATCTGCACTTTAAGGGGTTCGGACCGGGCTGGAATAAAATGTGACATGACAGAAATGTTTTCGTATCGTTTATACTGAGTTCTCTATACCTTGAATCTCCCTGGCTGTTAGACCATTGCACACATCTCCCATGTTTGTATTCTGCTGCGGTCTCAGGGCGAACGGGACCGCGCAGCACGTGTTCCCGAGGCTTGTGGCGGCTTGTCGTCTGGCGTGTGTGCTGCAGCGTCTCCTGGGATGGCCGGTCTTCAGTGGCTACAGTATCACGGGCTATTTCTGTTCTCCCTCAGGCTGTTGTGCTCAAGCTGCTACCTGCCCTCAGGGACTGTCGCCCTGACAGTTTCAGGGAATAACCCCCCAGCTCGCCTTTCAGGAACACACAGGGCCGCCCACACCGCAGAGAAAATGGCTCGCCGCCTGACTTCCTTTTCAAATCTCGGGGTTTCTTGAATTTCTTTCTAGAATTTTGAAATCTAATTTTGATATTATTTTTAAAAAAATGCTGGTATTTCCCAGATCTCAACAGAAGAGAGGAGCTCACATGTAGCATAATGCCGACTTGTGCAGACGGGGTCGGGCGAGGATTCCATTAGTGATGTCACCAGATCAGCCTTAGACAAAATGTTGATAAACTGATATTGTGGGAGGGAACATAGTACACACTGTGGACTATACATATCAGTCAGGTATGTGTGTCAGCACTCAGTGACTCTGTGCATTCAGGCAGCAATCTATCTAACGTGTTTACAGCCCCAGCAGAGAGCTGATGGAGCTCGCCACAATGGCTGCTTTCAGCTTCTTCTCCTGCCTCTCGCTCCGAGGGAAAAAACAAGACGTTCCATCCATAAAGTGACATTAAAGAGACGGGCATGCTGCTGAGCTGCAGGCTGAGCTGCGGGGAAATGTCAGGATCACATGCTCAGGAGAAGCTTTGCCAAAGGCCACAAGGGGGTGGGGGGTGGCGGGTGCACGACTGTTGGATCTTCTGTTGAACGTAGAGGAGGTTTGTCAGAGGTCACAGGTCCACTCCTGTAATGCAGCGCTGCACAGAGGGAAGTATTTTCCTTAATTGACCCCTGCATTTTGGAAATCTTCCATGACCCTTAGAAATGTACTCTTTCCCCCAAACCGTGGATGTTTGGAAATTAAGACCTCGTCACATTGAGAATTCAGAGCTGTGTATCATCACGAAAATCTAGTCACTCGATTTGGTTGACAAAAAGGGAGTAAGTGGACCTTCGAGTAGATATTACTGTGTCACACATACTTGTAACTCACATTTGGGTGTTTGTTTTACTATTTTAAGTTCGACTGCAGGACCACACTGTCCTCTCTAGAATGACACGATTATATAAAACTGGCACTGGCGAATCCAACATCAGTCAGAATTCAGAACCGTACTCTATGGCGGTTAATTCGTCCGCAAGTTTGAGTTTTTTTTAGCCCAGCTAGCGGCCCAGATGACTTGAAGGATGGTATTGTCGATATTAATTGAATTGCCATGAAATTTGGTTCAGACATTCTTGGTGTCCAGAGGACAATTCCAATAACTTTGGCAATCCCCTGACTTTTCAGTTTTTATGGTGATTGATATTTTATTTAATTGTCTCTGTTTTTACCCTTTTTCTTTCTTCATCTGGTCTATTTCTTGCCCTGCTGTAACGCCTAATCTACCCCCTGGGGATCAAGTGTTAACTTATTTTATCTTTTCCTCTAGCGCCATCGCCAGTGTCAACATTTCACTTTCTCCAATGTTCCGATTTATGATACCCGCAAAACTAATGGCGTTCCCATCAGCCTGTTCTTCGCCTTCAATGCTAATTTACATATCAGCATTATCAACTGCGAAGGTCCATTGTAGACTGTTAGCATTGAAAAGTTTGGAGAAAAGTGTCTACTGCAGCATATACATAAGAGATCAAAAGTAACTACTTCGCATGCAGAATAGCTCCTTTTTTGGCATATTATTGGAAAATTATTGCTAATGTATTAAACCTGTAAGCAGCATTTCAACGTGACTGTTGGAGGTGGAGCTAATATTAACTACTTAATGTTTTTGGAATTTAAAAACTGAATTTGAAAAGTAGCAAAAAATGACAACTGTCAGATAAATGTTGTGGAGTCGAAGGGACGATGTTTCCCTATGAAATGTAGTGGACTATAGATATAATAATACACACACACACACACACATATATATATGTATATGTATATATTGGAAATAATCAAGTAAAGTACAATTACCTAGAAATTGTACTTAATTACAGTGCTTGAGTAAATGGGCTTACTTTGTTTGTCTCATAGACACCCACATGGTTTGACAGATGGATGCCGTTAAATTGACGTGTGCCTTTCTACAGTGTAGAGGCTGGAGGAGGCTTCTTCCTGCTGATTTTTTTCCCCCCTGCAGCCCTCTCTCTTATTAAAATGGGCATTCAAACAGCGCACACTAAAAATACATTATCTGCAGCGCATACAGTGACCCAGATGATATGCAAAGTTATTCCGGCGCTTCGTCGTCAGGCTGCTCCTGATCACACAGTCAGAACATATTGGTGAACATCTCAGTTTTCGTCGCTGCATGTCTGAAATGAGCCGCGGTAACACACACACTTCCCCCCTGCAGACGTTCAGTTGCCATCTTAGCCGTTAGGCCAATTTACAAGTTCAGCCTGAGAAAACAGCCGGACTGTGATACTGGAGGTGCCAAGAGGAGCTGTTTTCAGACTGACATGAAAGAGTGTTTATGATTTGCCTGTCAAATCAGCCTGTTATACTGAATAGTATTATACTGAATACACTGTACGATTGATGCACTCTACCGTGGGTCTCTCTCTTGTCAGACCGTTCAAACGTGCGACTCTATGCAAAGTGTTTTTACACTAACATAAATCATCACACCAGCACCGCTGAGACAGCAGTTCTAACTTCCTGCACAAAACAGAAAGAGGTGCTGTCCTGTGAGTTAGAGTTCCTGATGACGGCACGATGAAAAGACCGATGGCAAAAAACCCCACTCCTAGTTAGGCGTGTGTCACAAAGTTTTACCGCCATTTGCAGAATTGCTGGCTAATCGTAAAGATAACGTGGGAATAGAGGAAGAAGCTCGGTGGTCACTGCTATACTGTCTTCTTCACTTCATTGTGCATTTTTATTTACATTTTTTTACAAATATTCCTTACCTATAGATTGTAGCCTATAGATGTTGGCAGGCTACCGCCGATCACTTCAGAAGCTACGTGGACATTAAAACCTTTACTGCGAAAGAAGAGTTATAACTAGTCCTATCATGGCCGCAGTGCTGCAGATTTACTACAGTATATGCTCTGAAAAAGGGAATAGCAAACGCCACACTGTTTTAAATATACTGTATTACCTGCCAACTCTACTTTTAACGTGTTTATTATCTTTGGGGCGAGAGGGGTATTTGGGAAATGCGGTCTAGATTTTGATCAGAAGCAGTATTACTGACACGAGATGCAGATAACTAGTCTCACTTATACAAACGTAATTGACTTTAAGCTGATGAAAGAACATGTGGCCTATTCAACATTTTAAAACATGTTTTCATCTTTTGGGCAATAAGGGATTTCGACCTGTGAAGTTCTAAAGCCGCAACCCCTTCGGGAACATTTAGGATACTGCCGCCGCCATTCAGAGTAGATGGGCTCAACTTGGGGTTTCCCTAACCAGATCATCAGCTGAGGTGGCTCGGGCATCTGTCCCGGATGCCTCCTGGACGCCTCCCTGGGGAGGTGTTCCGGACATGTCCAACCGGGAGGAGGCCCCCCGGGGAAGACCTAGGTCACGCTGGAGGGACTACGTCTCTTGGCTGGCCTGGGAACGCCTCGGCATTCCCCCGGAAGAGCTGGAGGAAGTGTCTGGGGAGAGGGAAGTCTGGGCGTCTCTGCTTACATTTACATTTAGTCATTTAGCAGACGCTTTTATCCAAAGCGACTTACATATGAACAAACAAACCGAAGGCGCAGCTTCGGGAGCATTTTGGGGTTCAGTATCTTGCTCAAGGATGCTTTGACGCCTGGCTCGGGAATCAAACCGCTGACCTTTCAATCGGCGGGCGACCTTTCTGCCACCAAGCCACAACCGCCCCACCAGCTTAGACTGCTGCCCCCTGCGTTCCGGCCCCGGATAACCATAAGAAGATGCATGGATGGGCTTTTGCTGCAGCTGCAGCTGCAGAAAGTAGACATACGTGTGGGAAGTAGAGGGGATGAGGGTGGTGAAGGACACCTGCCCCCAGTTGCACCAGGGGGGGTGTGTTGGTCGAGAGCACAGCACCCTCCACTGAAAACATGCTCCTGAGGCAGTGAAAGTGCACTGCATGTTTCACATATCTCAACATGTGTCACACTCTACTGCTTGTCTGCGATTACGGTACTAAAGCTGTGGACTGGCCTGTGGTGTGGTCTGCTGTGGTGCAGTATGTAATCCTGTGCAACATGGTACCATTAACCATTTGAAAACAAACGCCGTGTACAGCTTGTTATTAAGGCCTTTGTGCTTATTGATCTTGAACTGCTGCTTACACCTGATATTTCTGGTATATTCGGTAACACATATCTAACAGTAGCAAGTGGCTTGTTAGGGAGTCAAGAATGTTGCACGTTGAGAAACGAGAGGGAGCCGTTTTCGCTCCCAAGTGTCACCTTATTGTGTCGTCTGTTGTGAGTCTTGACTGACTTCCTTTGCCTGCGCTTGTTCTCCGCACTAACGATGACTTATCTCTGCGGAATGACATCAGATATTGTCATGGTAACGAGTCGCATATAGGTCACATGCCTGTGGGATTCATATTGGCAGCACCGATCCGTGTGGTCTAGAATGGCATTGAAAAATAAAAAGTGCTTGAATGCAGCCGTTTCATTGTTGACGCATAAAAGAAGACATCAGATCTGTGTCGCAGAAAGCAAAAAAAAAAAACAGGTCTGAATTTGGGACACTTTCGGCTGCAGCAAAACGCAGTAAAGACACTCACAGTGAGCTGAAATGAAACGAGTGCAACATATTACCAAAATCTCTACACATTTCTTCTGTTGCACGGTACGGTCAAATCGCCAAACCCTACTTCACGTCACAGCATCATCAAATACAGATGTTGTAACTGCCCTTTAGAATACGGCGTCTTCTGATCTGATGCCCCTATCGGCAGGACGACGGCTCATTACTCTGTGTCTTCCAGGCCGTTGCAGGTCACTGCTGATGAACAAATGTTCCAAAATCTGACAACGCTTTGGTTATTTAGGTCAGGTTTAGGCTGAAAAACATCTTGGTTAGTTTTAGGGAAAGAACGTGTCGTTTTAAGTCCGTGAACCTACATTGTCACGGTTACAAAAATAGCAAAAAGCACCGACTTTGAATATTTAACCTAAACCTAACCAAGCGGTTTGAGTTGTAAACATGTTTTTACTTGGGAAAAAGGAATGAAAAACATTTTATTTTTCAATATGTCCAGTATGGATTTTATTTTTATAAAGGCCTATAGAAGATATGGAGACAGGGTTGAATTTACCACAATGTCACATTTCCTGATATAATATTCTGAACAGTGTCCTACAGTGTTTTCTGTAGTGTAGTGTTAATACTTTAGAGTGTCAATGCGGTTCTCTTTGAACAGGATTTCAAAAGCCTCTCGTCATCCCTACCATCTCTTTAGAGGTTTTTTCACCTGAGAAATGTTGCTGTAATAGAGGCAAAGTGGCTGATATTTTAACCCCAAACAGCACACCGTCAGTGTGGATTTTAGTAATTGAAACTACAGGCTGGTATTCATTCGTGCTGCTCAGTCAGTCGCTGTGTCAGGAGAGAGCTCCAGCGTGTTTAACAGCGCACAGCTGGCTTTGACAGTTAAAAATAACCACGTTTGGTCACTTGGTGGATTTTAAGGCCATTTAATTGTTTCCGCTCATTTAAAAAAAGACACACTGACCCTGATGATCACTTTGTAGACTGACCTGAAACCCAATGCTGTGTAAATGCTTGTATTGGCAGAGTGTCACGGATCCTGGTCATTTCCAGGTTATAAAAGAGATTCATGGTAGTTAGATCAGGTTCATTCCAGTTACGCAAGGTTTGATCTAGTTGAAGTAGACAGACTGACCACTGGTGGAATAAATGCCGACAGTTTGTCCACTGAGCGAACACTCAGAGCTTTAGTTTGTTTTCCTGCAAACATCAGAGTGGTTTTGCACTCGGTTATGAATAATTAATCGAGGCCGTCCATGTCATGTTCAGTTTAAAATGGAATATCTTTTGACGGCCTGTGTTGACTGTGGAATATCTCCATCTAGTCGTCGGGCAGATAACCGAGCGTGTGAAGCCGAGTGAATCATTCTCTGTCCTCCTCTGTACCTCGGAGCCACAGAATAAATCCCTTCGTTTGGCAGGAGAGTTTCCCGCAGAGGCCAGCGCTGGCAGCGGGGAGGCTTAGCCAGCTGCTCTGCTAACGTGTTTTCGTACAGCTGTCATCAGATACCAAGAGCAGGTGAAACTGAGGTGGCCCGACGGCTTTCAAGACTGGCGACGTTGCTTCTTCTAGAGCACATATGTAAACCTTGAAAGTCTCCTCCGTGACTGCAGCGTAAGTCCAGACGTTGTGCAGGAAGGTGACTGATAGCGCTGAAATATTGATGCTGGGTGGGTGTCGGTGTTTCGTGGCAGCGCTCGCCGTCTGCCCGCTCCTTCCGAATCATCGGATGACACTCGCCGTTTATCCTGCTGGATGTGACGGACTGAGACTAAACCTCGTCCCTCTGCGGCGTGCAAAATACTAGTGCTGTGTACTGGAGGTCAGGGGAAGAGATTCACATTATTAGTCTCAGTTTTGTTTTCTTTGTAAAGAGCGACGCTAGTCTTAGCTGAGGTCTCGCTTCACATGACGGATTCGCAAAGTATACGGATTCTGATACGACGTCTGTAACCGCGTTCTTCCCCCCTTCTCTCTTTCTTATCAGCAAACCTCAGCGCTCGAAACATTCAGGCAGCAGCTTCTCATTTCCCCGCCGCCGGTCACTTTAACCAGTGGAGACAACGTTTGTCACATCGGCCGTCACTAATTAACTCTAATTGTTTGAGTGACTTGACAACAGGCCCTGATTCAGCTCGTCTGTAGCGTTCCTACGTTGTATAATGTCCTGTTCGTGCATCGTTTGGTTAGGATGGGATTTGTAATTCTTTTATTATTCCGTCGTCGCGTCTCATTCTCTGGTATTATCGAATATAGCGGCATTCGATGTTTTTATATCGAGATATCTATCTGTTAAATCTCCGTTCTGTTTCTGTCTGGCAGCCAGTCACGCTTTACCGCCACTCCTCACCTTTAACGGCAACTTAAAACATGAGGACAATTATTACTATTATCAACCCTGCCTCGTTATTTTCCATGTAGCTGCTTGGAAGCGGTGCCTTTTCCTGGCCCGCTGCTCTTAATGAGACCTTGTTAAAAAAAATCCACATCACTGGCATTTTCCCTAATGAGCGCACCGGCGGTCTCCATGCTGATGCCCTTTATGGCGAGCTGGCGCTGCTCTTTTCCAAAACAACATGGACGCCGCCACAGCTACCACAGCTGCTGCAGCTTATGGGGCTTTAATTTTTCGTCTCCGTGGGAGGAGCAGAGGCCTTCGGGGGGCGACTTAGAAATTGAATCAGCGCTGATGGCGTCCTGGGAGAGATTCACAATAACACACCGCAATGCACAGGGAGGCTCCTCAGCCCTGTAAGATACAGTAAAGAGGCTCAGGGGAGAACACTGAGAAAGATGGCACTGTGTGTGTGTGTGTGTGTGTGTGTGTAGCTTAAATGAAAAATACTCCTACACACATTCAGTTTGGAATGTAAAATACACAAGAGGTTTCTTTTTTTTCTTTATGGAAACACGCAATTTCTTTAAGCAGAGGCGGGCCCGCCTCCACTGAATGAACGACCACCTCCGCCGTCGGCAGAAAGACGTTTAAACAGTTTCACTAAATAAAACCTTAAAGGCCCAGTCTGCAATACTTTTGGCCCTGTCAATCTGAGGCATATCAACATACATAACTGAAAATGTTGAATTTTGAGGAGTGCAATGCAAAATCTGTGGAGGACTTAGATCTAGTTAGCCCTGTACTAAAAGAGCTGCCGCTCGGTTTAAGAGTGATATTTGGCTCCAGTCCTGTGATTTGAGTTTTGGTGCTTTTCAGATTCGGGGGTAATGAGCAGATGCCCCACGCTACACAGTCATACATTTAATGAGTGAGCCTGTATCAACTGAACTTAAAACTAAAGTTGAGTTGACAGATTAGGGCTGGGTAAAAAAAAAACCCCTCAAATGTTTCCATAGAGCCTGGTACTTCTTAGTGTGTTGATCGGTCCTTACAAGGACGATGACTGCATTGGTTGTTCAGTTACCATGTTCACGTTTCCCCGATGAGGGACCTCTGTGAGCGTAATGCTTGTCCCCTCTCTGAAGCAAAGGTGGAAGCAGTAGAACGCTGCGCTGCGGTCGGATTTTGACGCCGCAGACTTCTCTTCACCCCCTGCCTCAGCCATTATTGGCTGAGATACATGCGACTGTTGCTTCGCATGTTGCTACAGAACAGTGGACAGCGCTGAGGAAGGGAGCCGCAAATAGCTGTTTCTACGTGCCTCCCCCATGCTGATTCTGACAGCGAATTGTGCATAAATTCATAAAATATTTAGCGCTCTGCTAGTGCTACGTTCTCATGTGAGTGCTCTGATGCACCGTGGGGGGTTGGGGGTGGGGGTGGGTTGTTGTGTCCCTACCAATGTTGAGACCCAACCTTCGCCCTTGGGCAACCAGGACTTTGATCCGATAGTTCCTCATTTAAATCACATTTCAGATCATTTGAGGCTGGATTGTTTTTCAGGCTGCTAGCATTACCACTGATGCATTCGAGTGCGAAGTTTGGTTTATTTCGTGAAATGAAAAAAAAAAAGGTTTTGCATGTATATATATTTCAAAGTAAGGAATTGTAAAAGTATCATTTTGGTGTTGGTGCAGAAACTCTATAATCTATAAATCTATACTCAGTCCTAGTCAGGATCTGTCAGACTCAGCTCAGCAGACACAAACGTCCGTCTCAATTAAAGGCCTGAATCTCTGGCAGATATTTGAGAATTTACAGCATCCTCAATAAACAGCGCCAACCCCCAGACCACCTGCTCTTACGTTAACACCGACATCGATCCATAGCGGTGGATAACTGGGAAAGCCCCCTTATAAAATGTCAACTGATTCTCCGCAAAGCATCCCGCTGTCGAGAGCACCAGAAATAAAGAATAAAATCCACTCTTCATGCTCTATTTTTTTTTCCTCTTGAAGTGTGCTCTTAGTGCGTCAATTTCACTGCAGAGGAAAACAGCGGCAGAGCACTTCAGAGCTTGTCTCTCAGCGACGCAGGACACTGAACTGTCTGCTAGAGGTCTTTATCAGCTGTGACACAATTCTGCCTCGAGTGTAAGAGCAAAAGCACTTTCCCTTCCTAAAAAAAAATAAAAGGAAAACCGAGACAGTGGACACGGAGCAATGAAACGGGTTTGAAGTTATTTAATCACCATTGCTTTCGTTTACGGTGTGCCTCATGCTAATGCGACTTCTCCAGCACAGGAGTGACGTGTAAAAGAAGCATTTAAAGTTTACACTGACCCTTTTTTTTTTACAATTAGGTGGCTAATTGGAGCAGAAATCATGCAGAAACGTGGTGTGAAGAGGGAAAATATCACCATACTAAATTCTGGAGTAATAAACCTGCCTTGGCATTTATGTATTTTTGGAAAAGACTGTGTTGTATAAGCTTTTGAAGCTGAAATGCACTGAGTCACCAGTGCCGTGTTTGTCATCTGAACAGCTCAGTCTGCCTGGGAAGCATTGCTTGTACTGGATAAATCTGCAGTTGACAGTGAATACGGGAAGCAGTGGAATGTTTTTGAATTGTAGCGGCCGGGGTTGTGGATGGCTGCCTATGCCTGTGTTTGTGTCAAAGTTATTTAAAAATGAATCGGTAGAATCAGCAAAAATTGCCGGGTGAATGTACAACAAGGTGCTGGTCATGGCAATGACATATACTGAACAAAAGATGACCGAACCCGAAGCTCCCGTGATTTTACTACAGACGTTTCGACCGTATGGTCCTTCTCAAGGCAAGTAATGAAATATTTACACATGGTTAATATAGTTAATACGATATTTAACCATAAAGACGGACAAACTGAGTAACTAAGTACACTGTGTGGGCAAAAGTATGTGGACAGCCCTGTCTGTTTTTTTGGGCGACCTCCTGGTTCCAATAAAGGGAAATCTTAATGCTATATCTATAATGTAGACCAACGTGTGCTTCCAACTTTGAGGCAAGAGGTTTGGGAAGGCCCTTTTCCTGTTTCAGTGTAATGTTCAGGTGTCCACACACTTTTGGCCGTTGCGCACTCCTGATCCACCTCTACAGGTGTTTCCACTTATCTTGCCTGACCTCTTCTTTTTGCACAAACGGTGACCTAAGCTAATTCCCGGCATAACTGCACCCACATTACACCGTAACACATAATCTAATCAGGCCGAATGACGAGATATATTGTAGGAATAACTGATTAAATCACATCACTGACTCAGTATTTGATGATAGAAGTGATGACGCGGCCATCTTGTCCAATAGGACGAGTTGGGCCCAACTATTTGGTTTTGATATAAATAACTGCAAACGCTAAAGGATCGATCACGATGCGATAGTCTTTATTGTCCCTGGGGGGGGGGGGATTCGTTTTGAGCTCAGTGGTGCTGGATGCATTACAAACAATACATATTCTACAATCAGAATAAAAGCCATCAATAGTAAAAATAACCATCAATGGAGCTACAATGGCACAGTTGATAGATATATATAACATATACTGCCCAGTTGCCAACGTTGGTAACACATTACGTTACAGCTCAAGCCCTCTGTTGCACTCCTAACAATACTGCACGGGAATGTAGCACACGGCTGTTTTAAGTCTAGTAGCGGACTCCTATTAAGAAGCCTAATGGAAGAGGGCACAGATGAATTTTTGAAACGATCGAGTCTTCACTTGGGGGACTGTGTATGTTCTGGCAGATGGTAAAAGCTCGCACTCAGGGTAAAGGACAGGGGATGGCTCGTCTAGAATTCTCTGTGCTCCTCTAAGTGCTGACTGCTCATACATTCTCATGGCAATGTTTGTGAGCTGAGCCCAGTTGGATTCAGATTGTACAGATTCCCGTACCGTGCCTGCATTATCAGACTTTCCAATACTGCCTGATAGAACATAAGCATTAGTTTCTGGCCCGCACCGCACAGTCCTAGCCTCCTCAGGAAGTATAAGCTCCGCCGGAGTCTGGAGCACAGGCTGTCAGCGTGGGTCAGCCGGGTGAGCGTATTATCCAAGTGAATCCCTGGGTACCTAAATGAGAAGACCTGTTTAATTTGAGTGTTATGGATAACTGCAGTGCTATGATCGCCTATAGCATTATCTGATGTGGTTTGTAAGCTGGCTTTGGGCCACATGTGGATCCTTTTATAGGTTTCTTTTATTGTTTCTGTCTGTCTTTCCTTGTTTTGTTCCCTTATTTCTAACTTTTGTTCTTTCTAACTTTACATGCGTATTGTTTTGGTACTTTGTACTGCTTGTGCTTTGGTGGGTTAGTTGTGTATCTGTTTCTGCACATGTGGGGGCTTTGGACCATGGACAGATCTACCTGCAAGGGGGCCAGAAATGGGCTGCGGGGCCTCTTTTGACCACAGTGCTTTGTAGTAAAACAGGAATATGCAATATATAACACAACGCTGACATAATGAAGGCGTTAAAACTACATTTGGGACACAGGGACCCCACCACCTTAAGGCCTTTTATCATGTCGGTTAATACTGTGCTTTAGAGTTGCATATTCCCAAAAAAAGACCCAGAGCCTGGAGTTGTGGCGCCCTAGGGTAGATGACGCCCACGCTTTGCCTGTTTTAGTTCACAAGATATGTTTTAAAAGCCAGAAATCTCCCCACCTGGGCAGGTAATCATGACTCATTGATCGACAACCTTAATAGCCACCTGCAGATCCAGAACAGTCTGCTCATTTTGTGCATCTTTGTGGGGCAACAAAAGGTGTCCTCTGAACCTTTGATAGAGACAGACAGACACTATAGATGGCAGCAGATGATCAGGACCTGTCCAGACTTGTCTATGACTGTAATTCATTCCCTGGAGACTTACCCTACTCTTAACCACTACTTGCCTAAACCTAACTTTACCCTTACCCTAACTCTAAACCTAGTTTTCACCTTAAAATTGATTGATTTACGTTATGGGGACTGACATTTTTTCCCCATAAGGAAGGCAAGTCCTCACAATGGGACTGTGTAAACAGAGTTATGTCCCCACAACCTTAGTAATACCCGCCTAAACACACTGCCCCTCAAACGGTGTGTGTGTGAAGCAGTAAGGTGGAAGCAGTGAATGGTTTTCGTCTGTCAGATGTGTTGAAGTCTCAGCCAACCTGTTTGAACGCTTGCGTCATGCAAAGCTCCGGCAGGCAGGAGGAAGGCGGCCGGGCGGCGGCGGCGGTGGTGGTGGTGAAATCCCCCACGTGCAGCTGAGGAGGATGGTCGGGTTGCAGAGTGTTGCATCAGCTCTGTTTAACGGGCCGAACTGCTCTTCACTTTACAGGATCACGGCTGATGAAAACCTTCAGCCTTTATACAGTCGCCTTTCAAAGAATCAAGGAGGGCAGGGTCCGTGTTTTTCTGAGTCACTGATGTGTTTTTCTGAAATGTTACAGAGCTGGTTCTTGGAGCCTCTGTTCGAGAAATTCAACCAAATAAATCACATTTCTACCGAGGATGAAGGCTGATAAATGAAACCTCAAATTAGTCATTGGTGCACACTGATTATTTTTTGGCATTTCTGCTTTATTTGATAGTTACAGTAGAGAGGGACAGGAAAGGCAGGGGCGAGAGAGGGGATGACATGCAGCAAAGTGCCCGTGCTGGATATCAACCAATGGACTAACACTGACTTATTTTAAGTTACGTACATACGTTACGTAAGTGAAGTCACGTGATTTACTTGACGTGAGTCACGTGCCTTACTGTGAGTTACTAAAGTAACCCACTTATTTTAACCGTAACCGTGAGCCTTTCCTAAACCTAACCAAGTAGTTCTGGTGCCTAAACCTAACCAAACTACGACCGTTTCACAACGTTAACCACGCGTTTATTGTTACCATGACGACGGAAGTCTGGTGCGCCCGTTTCTGGACATTCGCAGGATTATGCACGAAAAATGGTGCATAACTGTTCGTAAGGTGTCCTACGAAGCGTTTCATGAGAATAGAGGGACTCATTAGAGGGATACATGCTACGCACTCAACCAGGTGAGCTACCGGGGCGCCCATTAATGATTAACTAAGGACTAATTCATTTTAGACTTAAACATGTAACGGAGGAGGTGTACAGTTTCAGTGTTCCTCCAGATCAGCGACCTGGTTTATTCTTTCGGCTCTGTGCTCTTGTCTACTCTGGTTTCAGATGTTCTCGTCTCTTTTCAGTGGACGTCTTGGCTCATTGACTTCTTATGGTGGTAGGAAACCAGTCAGTGAAGTCACTACTCACCTGTGGCATCAATGTTTAATCTCATCTTGACACGTTTATTGCAGCCAGGCTAAGGTATAAACTCGGTACCTACAGGTTCTGCGTGTTTTTAAAGTAGTTTTTCTGTTTAAAGTTCCATTGTTTAGGTCAGGTTCTGTTACTAAAACAGGGATTTGAGCCAGAAAACTAAATCTGGCAGCGCTACAGCAGTTTGCAGGACTTCCCCTCAGTAATTTCATCTTTATGTCATGGCCACCACAGACTGATGTCTTTTGTCAAATGCCTCAAAAGTGAATTAGGACTCAGACAATTATTCATGATTATTCAGGGTCTCCAGCCGGCCATCCAGTCAAACCAGGTCACTGTTTGTACTGGACATGTTGAAATAGAGTATGCAGCTGTATGAAGAGGCGTGATTCTATAAAAGGGCCACATGTTCAACAGATCATCTGTGGATAAATGAAGCAGTTAATCTGTAGACGCATCAAACAGAGGACTCTTTATCCAGCTACCGTGCTACGAATGGATGGCAGACTACTGTATAACTCTTACACAATGACTCGTCAGATAACCCTGTAAGGGTCACAGTGAACACAATCCTTTCAGGTTGCGTCGTGTCGCAAAGCCTCAGGATGTTGCGTTTTATTGAAACGAGTCTATACATCTTAAAGTAATGAACCATGAGACCGGTGGACGGATGCCCTTTCCACACAACATTCAGTCATGGCGAGTCCCATGCTAGTCTTTTCAGTAGTGCCACACAAAACAGCTCCTTCTTCTTTGTAAAAAAAAAAACAAGTCCAACAAAGTGTAACTCCCCTCACACCATTTATCATTGTTTTACCTCCTTCCAGCACGATTTAGGTCTTAAACAGTTTTAAATGTAATTCCCCAGAGGTTTTTTCGGGGTGAGAGACGTGAGGCAAAGATACCTGTGTGAGGTGAAAGGAACAGGAGCAACAGTGTTCTAGAAACAACGGGTAGGTAGTTGTTGTAATTTGGCTGCTGGTTTTAAACATGTATCAACAGCAGTGGCCGTGGCAGTGTGTTAGCTCCCGATTGCCGCAGTTTGCATCAAAATTCGTATTCCTTCTCATTGTCATAACTCAGTCAATTCTGAATACACGGGCACATATTTTAGATTTTTAAGATGTCATTACCTCCAAAGTCCATCGTAAACAAATGTCCATAAATCTGCTTAGAAATCCTAGATAAAAGCTGCTCCTTATAAATCCAGAACTCCGCTAGCTAATTCTGCATACTTTAAAAGGGGTCACTTTGCCAAAATGTAAACACTTACGGGCTAAAAAACAGCCCCACGGCTAACTCGCTGAAACATGGCAATATTAGACTTCCTGTGTACATTACCAAAATTATGGGAACTGTAGTTCTAAAGCTTAGAGCAGGATTATACCCTAAATCGAAGTAAGACAAAGACTAATAATGGGAGTTATAAAATCCATTAATGTTGCAGTATTGGCAGCCAAACAACGTGATTGGGGCATCCAAACTGTCTATGGACCACAATGTCCCCAGTTCAAGTCCAGCCGGGGATCCTTGATGTATGTCGTTTCCCATTTCCCTCTCCCGTCATCTCTGTCAACTCTCTAATAAAGGCATAAAATGCCCTAACAATACTACTAAATCCAACGTAGTCCAGTTTTAAGCTGGACTAGACTCTTCTTGTCCTGCAAATGACCAAATAAAGTCTCAGTTCTCCTCCAACAGTATATTGGTTATTTGGGAGGGATGATTTTTGAACCTGGTGGTTTGACAGGTCACTAAATCTCTGTTCAATGAGCTGCCGTTGAGTTCGGAGATTTTGGTGAATGGCCCACGTGAAGCGAAATGATCCGACCACAGAAACACAGTTAGCTTTTCGTCCAAGCGAGCTGCATGTGTGACCTTTACCCTCTGCCTGTGTGTTTCAGGTAGCGGCTCAGGCTGTGTTGTTCATGTGCATGAACACTGCTGGAATATTCATCAGTTACCTGTCGGACCGGGCTCAGCGCCAGGCCTTCCTGGAGACGCGACGCTGCATCGAGGCCCGGCTGCGACTCGAGACCGAGAATCAGAGACAGGTGAGTCCACAACATGACACAAGGCAGTAACGCTGCTCACACAAGGTCAAAACCGCTCGTGGTGCCTGTAGCATCATCTTGCTTTGTACTGACTGTTCCTTTAGCACCCCCTACCGGATAAAACTTTCCACTTTTCCTGTGAAATATCTCATCATTTACTGGATGGACTGGTGCAAATTTGGCCACGGATGGTGTCTTTTTCCTCTAGTGCCACCATGATGCTGACATTTTAGCTTTTTTTATTTAAATATACCAACAACAACGGCAACTTTTGGATGGCTTACTGTGAAATTTGGTTCACACATTCATGTCCCCAGAGGATGAACTGCGATATCCCCCCTGCTGTAGCGCCATACTCTTGTAAATATTTCATTTGGTCCAGTACTCTGGTTTATGACCTGCAAAACCAATGACATTCCCACCAGCCTCTGCTGTACTTGCTGTTTAATGCTGATTAGCTCATTTGTGCATGCTAAAACGCCAAACTAATAGCGTGCAAACCGGTAAAACACTAAATCTGCTAAACATCTGCTTGCTAACACTATCGCTGGATGCAAGTTAGCATGCCGAACTGTTGTTTGCGTTTAGCTCAAGTACTCCAGAGCTCACAGAGCCACTAGCATGGCTGTAGACTTTACGTCGTGTTTCGGTGTGTGTGATGGTTGGGTGTCTTGTGCTCAGTGGAGAGCTTCACGTGCTACTAGTCTTTATCTCTTTATTTTTACGGTCACTTTACTGGTTGCTTATGGATGTTATTGGGCTCAGACATACATTTTAGCACTTTGCAGAATTCGAGCCTGTACACTTTAAGGGATATTGAACGGTGACCTCTAGATGACCTTCAACAACCACTGAGCCACCACAGCAGCCCAAAATACAGCAGTACGTAACAGGATAATGTGCAGAATGATGTGCTTTTACTTCCTGTTGTTTAGTGACGGAGCTCACTTTGGGACTTTGATAGAGGAAGCAAAGCGACTGATGGATTTCAGTTGACAGGATTCGGATGGTAGCAGCTCGGCTGATGAGCCCGCTGAGAGGAGAATAACACGGACGCGGCATCGATCCACTGCTGTCACGCAAACTGTGCATCAGTGCAGTGGACACACAGACACGGCTGCAAACACCGCCCAACAAGGCAACACGCGCGCACACACACACACACACACACACACACACACACACACACACACACAGCTTTGTTTAAGCAGTGGAGTGGATGGCCAGGCTCTGAGAAGCCACAGAAAGCTTTCACAGCGCCGTGTTTCCTGGAAGAGCTCGGGCACTGGTCAGCTCCGGGGTGGTTGTAATGGAGCGAGATGGGGCCCCCGTCCCGAGCAGACCAACGACGTGAGCCAATCAGCGACTGGTATCTCTGTCAACACGCTGCGAGAACACGGAGCCACATTTCTGTTCGCAGCACAAGATCGACTCCTCCTCTGTGGGTGTCTTCTCCGAACTCTGTTGTGTTTCTTTAAAGTGCGAGTGTGGGATATGAGTGCAAGTGGAGAAAAAGGCTGCAGAATTTAAACGTTGCTCTAATTAATATTTTCATTTTAAAAAGGGTCAAATGACGACACGTAATGTGAAAAGGGTCTCTCATGGTGACGCGACTCTGCAGTTCCCGTCAGCTCTACAGAGCGTAGACAAGCCCCCATCTCGTGATGAACTTACGTTGTGAAAGAAGCGGATAATTGTGATCTTTACTGTTTTGGATCAAACCCCGTATGGTTCAGTGCAGAAGCACAGATGATATGAATATGAATTAACTTTAGTCGCTGACATTAAATTGGACCTAAAAGCTCTTTTTTATTGCTGACTTTAAACTGTAAACAACAATAAAAACAGGACGTGGGAACAAAAAGGTCCCATAGTGAACCTTTAACACAATCTGAATGATATGCAAAGATAGAAGTTGTCGGTGAGGTGCTGGAGGGCTTCAGCCTAACCCCCTAACCCTAACCCTTCAGCTCGCGGCTAAACCTCAAGCACCGCCGATGACTTTCAAAAGCTAATCTGACACTGAGTCCACTGGCTCTCAGATGTCCAAACCAGAGACCATCTCCAGCCGAGCAAACGCTCACTGCAGCCCCCCGTTAACGGTCCACACTGCAACAAATGTCCAGCTGAGTCACTGCTGTGGTTGAAACAATAAAAAAGCACAAAACATGAGATGCAGTTTGACGTGTGCTGAGAAGCATCAGCAATATCTGCTAATGACATTTGTTTACTCTTTAAATTCTGATGAAATGCTTTTGCAATTCAGAGGATTCTTGAGAAAAGCAAAGCCAATGTTTCTGTTGCAGTTATGTCTAGAAAATGAAATGTATTTTTAATATATTGTATACTATTTTAAAGTGACAATTTGTATTATTTTTTGAATAAAGACATGCTTAGAGACATGACACCTATTAAATGTACAATTATCACATTTAACAAAAAGGAAATCCAGTACGTGAAAGAAAGACATACCATTAAAATAAAAATAAAAATAATGGTAATCACCAAATATAGTAGGTTATAATGATAAAATATAAGCGATATTAAACCACGTAAACGTATTGCTATTTGTATCAGACAATTTTTTCCTGGAAAGAAAGAAATCACACACCACACAGGGAGTGACTTTATATATTTGTTTAGTACACGGAGCTTCTTCCTGACTATTTCAGGAAGTTAACCTTGAGTTAAGCTTCTTTTGTCAAACTACTGTTCCCAGGTGCCTGTTAGACACTGGAACTGTGGAAACAGAAACCATCGATATTGAATCCCTTCAGGGTCAATGATCAGAACTCGTGAGCAGAACAAAGCCAACGGTTCAAAGATGAAGTTGTGTTTATTAACTTGTTAGAAGCCTGACATCTCGCGTGAACTTCCACCGGTAACTTTCTTTAAGTTCACAAGACCATTTTCCCTGTGTCTATCACTTAGATATGTATTATGTGTCGGCTTGGTCCAGTTCTTAATTGAAGCAATGATGTTAACAATGCCTCCATCTATGCATTCCCCCCTTAATTTAAGCAAGGCCCCATAACAATCTAAATTTGATGCCTCAAATCTCCCTTCATTTGCAACACAGGGAGCGTATAAAGCCTTAATAATGCCTAATGTTACTGATTCCATTCACGCGTCACCTTAATGTTAGTATGAAATGATCTTTAAGCTGTAACAGTAAGGTATTCTGTTTCCTAGTGAATCTAAAGTCAAAAATATAATAGACTCCGTGAAGTTACGAGGTGAAAGAGGAGAGGTGAAGCTCCAAGATGCTTTGCTAGAAAGAGTGTGCAGATGTTCCAAAAACAAAATGCAGCAAAACGTTAGACAAACTTACATTACATTTTCATCTAAACGGATTGTGAAAGGCAGCCTTTTATACATGAGGCCTTTCTGTTCAAGCAAACATCTTAATGTGATTATTGGAGGAGTCAATGGTTTCCATGTCAACGCAGCCACAGTTTGACTCTGGTGCGGAACCCAACCGGCACAGCTCTGAGACTGAAGCCCTGACACTAAACAAAACCAAACAGAGCTCCTCGGAGGTTCACTCTTTTACTCTGTAAAAGCCACACTTCCTGCAGTGCACCCCCGGCACCAAACCCCCGGCGCGTTTGGCTGCGGCGCGGCGGCCGAGGCATTAGCGCCGCTCCACCGCAATGTTTGTTTAGAGCTTCATTCGGGGACGCCCGCTTCCCAGCACAGATACCGGGTCAACACAACACGGCTGCGAGCAGGAGGCGGCGAGCGGCGAGCAGCAGCAGCAGCAGCGCCTGCTCTCCCCCGACACAGGTTACACAGTTTACCCCCTCAGCTGATCCACAGGGGAGCTCCAATAGGAGGCGCTGTCCGGTCCTCCAATCACAGCGTCACAAGCCGCCACAGTAACAGCAACGGCAACGGATGCCTTTGTTTGCGGTGACTTAAACAGCACCACAACACTTTTACGCACCTTTTTTCATTAAAAAGTCATTTCATTCTCTCTCGGCCTCTCTCTCGCCCTCTCTCTCTCTCTCTCTCGGTCTCTCGCCCTCTCTCTCTCTCTCTCTCGGTCTCTCGCCCTCTCTCTCTCTCTCTCTCTCGGTCTCTCGCCCTCTCTCTCTCTCTCTCTCTCTCGGTCTCTCGCCCTCTCTCTCTCTCTCTCTCGGTCTCTCTCTCTCTCGGTCTCTGTCTCTCTCGGTCTCTCGGCCTCTCTCGCCCTCTCTCTCTCGGCCTCTCTCTCTCTCTGTCTCGCCCTCTCTCTCTCTCTCTCTCTCTCTGTCTCTCGCCCTCTCTCTCTCTCTCTCTCTCTCTCCACTTGTGCCGGAGGTTTGAAGAGGCCATCTCTCTCTGCGTTCACAGGAGGTTGTGCGTTTCTTTTTTTTTTTTTTGCCGGAAAACATAACGCCACATTCACATTCACCGCACAGATATCATTTCTACATGGTGTTGGCATGCCGTGCCGATCATCCCCGACAAAACACGCTCGCCAGAACACAACTGAGGCAACTGCAGTCATCACTGTACCTCAGTGCAGTCAGACGGAAACGCAGTCAACTCTTTGTTGTGATTCGTTAACCAAGAAGCCCCAAAACGTATCATCTGTCACTAACTGATTAACGTTTGGTGCAGATTCAGGATAGAGAATATTTGATTATATGGCTGTTTGTATTTCCTGGATTTTCTCATAAGCTACAGCACATGCGCATGTATCCCCTACTGTCTCTGATGATATGTACAGTGACGCAAATGAAAACAATCTCCATTACCTATCATCTATTTCTACCGTAGTCTTGGTTTTGCACAAAGATAATTCAGAAGCAGGTGGGAGTGGCAACGTTTCTCACACTGACAGTTTGACGATAACGCGCCTGTTAAATATTACCGAGTATTTCATCACTCTGGCAGGACATGAAAAAGGACAATAACAACTATAATATCATCTCTGTGTCTGTGTTTAGGGCTGCACTGATCTGATATGTTGGATTGGCAGATACTGACCTTATTGGGGGGGGCACTTGCCACGTGACCAAGTACACTCCCTCTGTCAGCGTCGCCGTAAACATCCAGCGTTTCCGCTGTCGGTCGTCTTCATCCAGTAACAACTGGCCGCTGTTGAGTCCCACAGCATCACTCACCTCCTATTACCCCGGCAATAACATGATCAACAACACAGTGTTGATTTTAAATTTGGGGACAAGAGAGCAGCACTGGTGTCGCGAAAGAACTCGGCATTCAGCGGATATCCTGACTGGAGGCATCAGAATGTGTAACAGGAGGGAAGATGTTGTCTTTCTTGCTTGATCGTAATCTGGGATGAGCAGATTGCAAGGCAGCAGGCTAATGGGGTGCAGACACTAGTGCAGCAGCAGAGCCTGTATCACAGTATGACGTTTTCTGCACCCCCCCCCCCACCCCTAACTCTAAAGGGCACACATAAATACGTGAAACACGTTGATTTGTTTTGGCAACAGACGAAGCTTTGCCCCCCCCCACTGGCAGACTCTGCACTTGTTAACCATCAATGAAGTGTCAGGACCCAGTTATAGACAAACCGACGAGTTTAGACTCTTTGCAGCTATTAGATGCGTCCCTCTGTCATTCTGTCGGTGTGGAGCACCAGAGGCCAGCTGGGTTTCTGAACGTTTGCCGGGTTTCTGGGTAGAGAAACTTCAGTTCTCGATTTAATGTAGTCAGTATCTGAAGGAGGCAGTTGCTTGGCGCCGGTGCCGATCCTTGAGGCCAAAAAAACAAAAAATAAAACGAATACTGGGGGACGCTGCACGGCTCCCACTCCAAATCTGTTTCTGCTTTTGCCAAGTGGCACCGCGTCAGTTCGAAAACCACGAGGCCGATTCGGCTGTCTGTGGTGTTTCTGTGCGCCTGGAGGCTTTGCAGGATCCTGCTCGAGGAGCTTAGGCTGGCAGAGTCACTCATCTTTTAAATCATTTCTTACTGACAGGCCTCCATGTGATTTGTTTTTACAAGGTTTCTTCACTAGTGTTTGCCTTTTTGATACTTAGTTTTTGACTTGTGTCTCCGTTTAATTCCTTGTAATCTTGATGTTGTGTTATTTACTGTAGCACACTTAACTCTTAAGAAATGTACATACATCGAGTTTTTAAACATACAAACTCTAATTTCCACTTTGCTGCAAACGTATCAAACATATCAATATATTATTGTGTTTGTATATATACATATATATATTAACGCAGCGTGCATTTTCAGTTTGAGCCGTTTATGAGACTCCAGGTGGAAATAAAAGTAAAGGGCGTTTTTACACTGAGCACGTTTGCTGCAGTCCAAGTCCGAGCGCGACGGTTCCCAGTTTCCCCCGCAGCGCTGGCCAACTGGATTCTGTGGAACCCTGGTGGATTTGTGGTGCATCTTCCATAATCCCAAACATCCACGGGGTCTGATGGAAAACAGAACGCGGGTCAGTATGTTGGATGAAGGGGGCTCTTTGTTGCACGCTTGTAAAGGGACTCTTAAGGTGATCGCATGCACGATGCGTGACTACACTGCGAGCTCGCTCTCGCTCATATCCGAGGTGAACCATTACCACCGTCACCACTGCTGGGTTTATTGAACTCCACGTTACAATCGGCTAAAACCAACGTGCAGGGTACTTGTCTGAACGAGAGCGCTCCCGAGTCCGTGTTTCTCACACTGTTCACGTGAATCGCGGCGCAGTTCGAGTGCGACCGAACTCAGAGGCTCGGGTTCGGTACCCTGGTGCGCTCCCAGGTCCACATGACAGCTTTCACACGACCAATGTTTCATGCTGACTGCGCCCCGTTCTGAACTAAACTGCCAGTGTGAAAACTGCCTTTATTTATATTGTTAAAATGAGAGAAATCACTGCTTATTCTTTTTTAAGCTTAGGCAACAAGTTCTTTGAAAGACACCTGACCTTTGATACACGTCTAGTCTTCATGCTCTGATGGCTTCAATAATAATAAACCTACATTCGCATAAAGCATGCATATTTGTCCATACCCGTGGTCATTAGAGTACTAAAAACTTGAAAAATATTGATTTAACGTACATTTAGAACTGACAAAAATGTGCGATTAAGTTGCGATTAATAGCGAGTTAACTCATGACAATCACGCGATTAAATATTTTAATCAATGACAGCCGTAATATGTATATATATATAAAATTCTTACTTTCTTGAAAGAAGCGAAACAATCTGCCAGTGCAATAAGATGTTGCTGGAGATAGAAACAAGTGTTACTCTGTTGGAAGGATTGGTGCACTAGAACGATGACACTTTATTCTTGAAACTTGTTGAAGTTTCGCTGTTTTAAAGAAAATATTCTCAATAATAAAGACTCAATAATCGACAAAAATGACGTCACAAGAAGAATAGTTTTACAGTGCAGGTGTCATTTTCAGTATATCCAAATATCTGATTATTATTATATGTTTATCCCTCTGCTTTGTTGTTTCAGAGTCCTAATATGACTGACTTTTCTCCCCCACAGGAGAGGCTGGTGTTATCAGTCCTACCACGTTTTGTAGTTTTGGAAATGATCAACGACATGACAAATGTAGAGGACGAACACCTCCAGCATCAGTTTCACAGAATCTACATCCACCGCTATGAGAATGTCAGGTGAGGCCACCAGTTTGGTTGCAACGTAGTAAGTTATTCAGCGTTCGGGGCGAAGTGTCTTAATCAGCAGCAACTTAATGGATGTTGGGCGTCATGTGGCAGCGTGTTTGTGAAAGCTTTCAGAGCCTTCCAGTTGAGTTTTTTTTTTTCTTTGTTTAACTGGGCACAAGACACGTGGTGTTTCTACACACCCAAAAAAACCTTAGATTATGTTTCCCCACCAGAAAGATAGTTTGGCATTATATCACAGCTGCAGTGAATACTGAATGCCTGGCAGGTGTCTCTTAAAATCCTATGTATCTTAAGATAGGAAGTAAGGTCAGCAGCAGACTCTGAACAACTGTTGAAAGGAAACCAACAGAGCTCATCGCAGCAGCTGCCTTGTTCGTCTTCATTAACACCATTGTGACCTGTTCAGATATGAAGGTTCACAGGTTCCCAAGGAAGACATTCAGGTCTCAGTCAGGGCTTTTTCTGCCATGGCTGTCTGTAAGAAGGTTTATCCCTAAATCAAGTATTCCTCCTGCATATCTTCCGTACAGCTTCCTCTCTTACACCCGAGCCTGGTTTCTAGGAGGCGGCTTACTCACTAACACAGGGCTCACCCAAGAGAACTCAGAATCCTGACTCGTCTGACTTTACAACAGGCAAACATATTTGCGTTTCACCTTCAGTCACAGAAGAACTTGATAGACATCAGGTCTGGTAATCTCTGGGACCTGCAGATGCGTTTCTCGTTAGTGATGATGGCGTCTGAGACCTCCCACGGAGATGTGAGGGTGGTTACAGTTGGAACGGGAGTTAGACGCACCGCTACCAACTGATTGAGACTCTTTAGAAAGCCAAGTTTCATCTCGATGTCAAAACTGGACTTCACGTAACCGTAATCCCACAAAGTTTGAATTGCCTTAAGTGTTATTGCGTATTTGGATGGTGTTAAAGATCTGACCTGGATATTCAAGTGACATTTCCATATTTTATTCAGCATTCTTTTCGCAGATGTCAAAGGCTTCACAAACCTCTCCACGACGCTGTCAGCGCAGGAGCTGGTGCGAATGTTGAACGAACTCTTTGCACGCTTCGACCGCCTCGCACATGTAAGTGATTTTGGCTTTTGACCCCAGACGCGTGTATCTGTGTTGTTCTTTTCGAGCCGTATTGCTCAATTTGTGTCCGGAGGTTGAACGTTTTTTTTCAAGTTAAAATGTAACTTTTCAGCATCAAGCGCTTTAAAGTTGGACAGCTGGACAGTTTGGATTCATGTCGGTCACACTCGAGTCCAGTGGTGACGAGCTTTAGTAGCTAAATAGAACAATATTAGAACGTTCATGGAGACTTTTTCCACCGCTCCTGCAGCATAATCCCCGTCTCACTGGCCACATAGCCCGCCATGGATTCACCAAAGCTTCTCCAAGCTGTTTCTTTAGCCATATTTTTGCAGAAGTGATTTTTTGGAACATGCTGAGCTCATGGAGAGACCGTCAAGTCCTCATACTGAAATGATCTAACTGTTTGTCAGTGTCTTCCAAAACGACCATGGCCGGTCCAGAAGTGAGCATTTTCTCATCTGACAGCTCTCTGGTTAAGATTAGGCAACTAAAACGACTTAGTTAGGATTTGGGAAAGGTCTCTGGCCTCATTTATTATTTTTAATGTATGCATTTACCAGGAAATACCAGTTTTCTAGGACATTTAAGGGCCCATTTGTATGGGATCTTTCATGACCATTGCTGTTGTGTCTCTGGTGAGGACAGTCTCAGCTGGACAGAGGTGGACTGTGCTGAGGGCATGGTTTCTACGGTTCCTATTCAAGACTTGAACGAATTCAAATTGACCAGCGCCTTTGTTCTGTGTTGCAAAAAAACATACAAACGTTCAGCAGCAACTTTCCAAACCCAAAGGAGGTAGTGTTCCGTTGTTAAAGGCCATTTTGACTCTAAGGTTCCAACATGTCGGATCTCTTCTTCCAGAGCAAACAGAGCTAACATCTGCTGGAGACATCAGGTGGTTCAAACAGTTTGACAGATTGACAGAAAAATACTAACACGTTTGTCATCTTTAGGGTAAGGTTAGGGGCAGCGGGAAACAGCATGGCTTACAGGAACCAAAGTGATTACGCTGAAGTCCTGTCGATTGTTGTAGCCATATCAAAGGAATATTTCATGTCTACCAAGGTTTGATTCAAGTGATGTTTCATATTTAGAAAGATGGCATCTTCTTCGCAGCTCAAGATCAGATTCGAACATAGTTTGAAGCAAACGCGATACCCAGATGTGACTCTGGTTGATTGTGTCTTCTCCAGAGCTCGTCTTTTCTCTGACAGCTTCTCAGGGCTGCCAAAGCTAAATAAAGACCCTACAGTGGCCAGATGACTATTTTATTCAAAACAGTGAACATCCGATTCAACATTCACTCTGTAGGACTGTGTGTGTTTGGGCTAATATTAGATTGAAGAGCCTTTCAGACTGTCTTGCTTGGCCCGTCCTGATATGGAAACTGATTTTACTGTTTTTACTTGGTTCCTTATATTTCTCTGTATTATTTCTATTTTAGATTGCGCGTGGTATATTTTATTTCTCGTGTTGTTCTCTCGTGAGGTTAATTAAATGACTGTGTTTACCGTATGTTTTGCAATTTAAATAGCGTATCCTTGCTGGCATAGAGAGAGCGTTCACTGATGCGATTGGTCTGTTGCAGGAGAACCACTGTCTACGAATAAAGATCCTGGGAGACTGTTACTACTGTGTGTCTGGTCTACCTGAGCCCAGACAGGACCACGCCCACTGCTGTGTGGAGATGGGCCTCAGCATGATCAAGACCATCAGGTACTGTCTTCTTCCATAATGCTTCTATGGCTGCCATTATTTTTAACTGTTAAAACATGTATTAAACTCGGTCCAACACTTAGGTCCAACACAACACTTCTTTTAATGTTTTTTTTTTTTTTGCCCCCCTTTGAACACTAACAAAAGAAAAAAACGAAGGGACGTGCCACTCCTGTTGTATTTCTTTTTCTTATTTCTGTTTGGGATAAATCTGTTTAAACATGAGTTCCGGAACTAAAGTTCCCATCAGTGCTTTCCGGCGATGCAAACAGGAAGTATACATGAATTCACCTTGAGCCCTGCTGTTTGAGCCTTTTGAAATGTGTGGTGAGTCTGCAACATGGAACGTCATTCTGCACGAGCTGCTAGTAGTTTCTGTTTGCACTGCAGCCAGGGATGTAGTGGGTAACGGTTGATACCGAAGAAAACGTCGCTGTGAGGCCTTATGGGCGTTTATCTGGGATTTAATCGTACTGCCGTCACTGGAACGAGTGAGTGACAGCGACATGTGTGTGTGTTCAGAATGGACTACAGTTAAGAGTCCGAGAAGAATGCGCGCGTCAGTTTCAGAGGCTTAACGCAGCTCTAAGTACTTGTACTTTACTTGAAGCTCGAAGCTCAAGATCACACACACACAGCGTTAACGAACTTATATATTGAATTAGAGAAGCAGGACACCCGTGCTGCTCCCCTGCCACTTTAAAGGACTCGGCTTGGTAAAATGAACGCGTTTTCCCCCGAGGTACTGGACAGCAGCGCTGTCATCTGTACATTTCTTTGATCTCATTTCTCACAGCGCTCGGTACGCCAGGTCTGTGATCTGAACGCCGCTTCCCGGCACTATTTGCATTTGCAAGACTTTTCCCCCGGCTGTGTTGCTACAGAACGTCAGCAACAAATAATGCATCCCATTCCAACGTTCAACCACATCACACGTCCATGCATCACTGACACGGGAGGAAAAATAAATCGATTCAGTGGTGGTATCGTTTTTTTGAAATTACACAACAGGGATTTACAGACCTCATGAATCCTGACTAATCTTCATGTAAAAAAAGGAGTATGTATGTAGCAGAAGTGAAGTCTCCAATCACTCACTTAAAACACAGTCGCTCTGCTGAAAAGGCACACAGACCCTGCAGTGTGTACTTTTTAAAGCCTGAGGCGCTTTCATTTCGATTTATCTTCTTGGTCGCTGTCGCATTTTGGCCCCATCGCATCCCTTTCAGCGTGACAGTGAGGGAGGAGAGGAGCCCTGATGTTTAGGGGGAAAAGAGGGATTAGTGATGGATAAGCTGTGGCACGGTGAGCTGCCTACAGACGACCACTTTGCGCTACAAAAGTGCAGCTCTGTACATATCGCCGTTTTCGGTGCCGCAGCGTTAATGAAAATAAAACAAAAGTAAAAAGATTGCAACACAGAGGTCTGCAGGTGTTCAGACTGTCAGCACTTTGTCACAGATGAGTAAGGGCCTGTGTTGGTGTTGGTGTGAGTGTGTTGTTACCGGTGAGACAATGAAATCCCATCCAGAATGGCCGGTGGGAGTAACAGATCCATGAACGGGAAGTTTATCAGATGTCAAAACACTGTAGAGGTTTATAGTACTATGAGGCAGAATTTTTGTTCTAACTAATAGAATCATTGAAGCCGGCATCTGCTGCTCATGAGGTACATGTAAAAGATGGAATCATGAGCTATGTGGCCTTGCATGTGCTTTGCTGGCTAATGCGGTGTGTCGCCGGGTGACTTGGCTTTGCGTTGTGGCCAAAGTTGCGGTACCTAGCATTTTGCTACCGGGAACCCCCCACCGCATCGCTGGTCTCACAGAACTGAATGGGGTGGCTGCATTTATCGACACACTGTTAATGCCAGTCTGACCATTGCCCAGGGGCTTCAGTGGGCTTCAAATGAGGTGCTTGTCAGATCGTCCAGCAGCGTCTGGAAACCCCTCCCAACAGTGGCATCAGGCGACCATTTCTGTAACCTTCCGAAACTTTGCGCCGCGATTGGCCAGGTGTGTATGCCTTCTTGTACGAGTCATCGCACCTCCCCCCTCTCGGTGAAGGCTTTTCCCCCTGCCTTTGAGTGTGACCATTCGGAACAGCTATAAACCCCTTTTCCCTTTTGATGTGGTCGCACGACACCACGTACGAAGTGCTTTGTTTTAAGCATGCTGGGGCCTTAAAGGGTGTGTGACTTTTGAGAAGAACACTGTGAAGAGGAGGATCAGTTTTTGATTAGTTAGAGCTTTTTTAGTTTTGTCTCCTCATACGTCCGTGCAGGTTTCCTTGTCTCTCAGCTCCCTGGACTGAGTTTATTCAGCTAAAACAACCATCTGATCGGGGTTCAAACGGCTTAAAAAAGGGGTTCTTTGTCATTCACTCAGTCACTCAGTCCCCGTGCTGACGTACACCTATCAGTGTGTGCTGGCATCATGATGGAAAAACCAACCCAAATCAGAGGCACGTAGCTGCGAACATTTTTGTTTTCGCTCCAAAGGTTTGTCTGCTTCACCAACCACAGTCTTATTATTGCATAACATTGTCTCTACTCTTGGTCGGCACTTACTTGTGTTTCTACATGCAGATACACCAGTCTAATAACCTGAATTTAGTGAATGTACTCTTTACTCTTACTTTGCCTCATTTTTTATTCTTTTGATGATGACGTTCAAGAGGTGGGCTAATTACGACTGTGCACAAAAAGAGCCCCATTTATCAACACCACTGGTGCATATCAAGATGCGATTTTCCTACTGAAAACCGGGAGGTCAAGCATGAGTACAGAGCAGGTGAGACATACTGTACTGTATGTTTGAGGATTATCAGTTTCGTTCGTTATTGATTTTCAACACGATATAGCATGGTTGTGTGTGTCTGGGAAACGAGAGCGGTCCGTCTCAGAATGAAATCCCCTACTCCACATGTACAGCCCACAGTTTCAGCGTGGGGCTTGGGGAAAGCTGATAGAGGTGCAGACCGATGGCTTTGGATGGAAAATGCATCACATTGTTATGCTTATAATTTTTAAGTGTAGGGATGGCAATGTCAGCCTGTTGGCTGTTGGGTTGGTCCACCAGTTTGGTCCAGACATATCCCAACTATTGAATGGATTGCCATGACATTTTGTACAGACATCTGTGGTCCCCAGACGGTGAAGCTTAACAACTTTGGAGATCACCTGACCCTTCCTGTAGCGCCACCGGCAGGTTGACAAATGTGGCACTGAGTGAAATGTTTCAACAACTGTTGGATGGATTGCCACGGGGCGTGGTGCGGACGTGCATGTTTCCCACAGGATGAAATGTTTGGTCATCCTTTAGCTTTTCATCTCGCACCATTGACAAATTTTAATTTCCTCAACCTCAGCTGTAGTTTCTGTATAGGACTTATTAGCAAATGTTAGCATGCTAACGCGCTAAACGGTGAACATGGGAAAAATTATACCTGCTTAACATCAGCATGTTAGCATTGTGAGCATGTTGCCATGCTGACATTAGCATTTAGCCCAAAGTAACGCTGTGCCTAGAGCCGCTAGCATGTCTGCAGACGCTTAGTCTTCTACAAGAGAAACCAGTAGTGCAGAGTCTCTTTTTCTGATCATCTGTGGCTGATCAATAATACTTAATACTTAATAATACTTAATTAAATCCTGTACAGAGTGCCGCAGGAATGAGTCCCGTAAACCCAGAAATTAGTAGGCATTTTTGCACTTCCTGTTCCCTCGTCTCGAAGTCAGTGGGTTTTTGGTCGGATGCCTGAAATAAGGTCTATGGTTAACACAACCTTAAGAGATTTTCACATTTTGTTCTATGACATAAAATATGTCAGTAAATACCCCAATAGACGTCACTGTCGAAAGTGGTGGTGACGTTGAAGCCGTGTAGTTCGTTTAACGTTCTCTTTTTACTTCTGGCGATCGCATTCGCGCTTCAAAAATCATAAAAGGGGTGTTCATTTGCGAAAATGTTCTTACTGATCGAGGCGTGTAAGTATCACAAACATTTGTTTTGCCACAGGGATTAGATTCTGCAATAATCCAGAAAAAAAAAAAAATCCCATTGGCTTTTTGTGGAGGGAACCAGGGCGATGCTTCCGGGTTGGCCTACAAAAGTGCATCATCCCTGCAAAGCTCTATTGACACAGTTTCTTCTGTGTAAGTTGTTAATCTGAGTTTTTGCACTAACATCAACATGATCTTTCCTGTGCAGTATCTGTGCCATCTGTGACAAGTGGCACACATGTACCTCTAAATGTTATTTAATTCTAAATACGGACCGATGCCCATGCACAGCATAAGCCTTCGTGACGTGTGGCAACGGACAGTGAGAGTGCATCACGGATGGAAGTGGGTCAATAAAGAGCATCTGACATAGTGGTTGCTTGCAAGGTGGGTGCGTCTGAGAAGGCTCGGGAGAACTGGTGGTCATGTGGGCGACCCAGAGCACGGTGCTGACCTCTGACCTCCACAGGGAGGTGAAGAACGCATCACATCATCATCGTCACGACTAACTGCAATTTTGTTTGAGTTAATTTCCAGCCCCAGGTGATCGTTCAGCAGGCGACTGCCTTTAAGCACCCGCCGCAAACTCCCAGGATGCCTTTCACCTCACATTCATCACTGCTGTTATGAAGCATGAAATGAGACCGGGAGGCAGGGACGGGCGTGACAGCGCTGGCTGCTCTTCACAGTCTGTTATCAGCCGCCATTTGTCCTGCTTTTATTGTGCTCGGGGATAATAAAGTACGGAATGAGAAACAAATGTATTGACGAGGGGGAAAATTCTGCTGAAAAATGTTTTTCACCTCTTTTTCGGGCTGCACTGTATTGTGTTCATTTTGGGGACTTTATGTTTGTCTGTCAGCGTTATCTGTGTTGTGTTTCGCCAAAGGTCAATTTCATGTATGTTAATGCTGAATTAATGCACACAGGCACTGTATTGTACTCAGTGACCCAAAGTTACCCCAAATATATTTTAGACAAAACATCTGCCCTTTAAATCAGGAGCACAAATTTTATACGTGAGCCTTATAATATACTAAAATATACATGCTCATCATTAAATATGTGTTCGCACCTCCATATAGCATTACTTTTATCAATTTATAGATCCATTTCAATTACAAAATTATACCCTATTATTTAATAGCATTCAGTTTAAAAGGACCACACCGGTGGTTTTGCATGTTTTATACCATTTGTTACTAATTTATTATGAATTATCAACCATAATGAAAATGTTGTTCAGGTTGGCTTTTAACCGGAGGGCTGCTGCTTCAGACTTCTTGAAGTACACTAACCTCATGAGTGTATATGTGTAGGAAGTGCAAGCGTAAGTTTCCCCCATGTACTATACATTCCTCCCAAGCATTCCATATAGACGCTTGTATTTTTAAGATCTTTTATGTTCCATTCATCTGTTGAGTATGTTATGAAAATGAAGTTGCCGCGAACATAAATAAATGGAACGTGTCGTTTTTTTGTTAGACTACTGGATCCTTCTGATGGTCACCTCTTAAAACCTGAACTAGACTCGTTGGGTTTCTTCCAGATACGTGAGGTCACGTACGAAACACGACATCGACATGCGTATCGGGATCCACTCAGGCTCCGTGCTGTGTGGCGTGCTGGGACTCAGGAAGTGGCAGTTCGACGTCTGGTCCTGGGACGTGGACATCGCCAACAAGCTGGAGTCTGGAGGGATCCCAGGGTGAGTAAAGCAGAAGATTTGCATTGTTTTGGGGGGTACCTGGTTTAGAATGGCCAGAATTGAAGCACAGATGTTGTGGCTGTGGTGACAACAACACCACATGTTTCTTCCAAACTGTAGTGAATCAGATTAAAAAGCAGATGAATCATTAAATTAATGAATGCGGGGGGGGACGCATGAAGAAGACTGACTAGACATGCCGTGTGTTACGATTTCACAATAGCGGAACTCAAATGCAGACCCAGGCGGGGTGTTTAAAGAAAAGGTTGGATTTGCTTTCCTGTTCAGGGATGTGAAGGCGCTCGAGGGAAGGGGGGTCTGGAGACCAGGTAGGAGGTCGGACGGCAGGTAGGAAGAGGGATGCCACGCCCAGCACGCAGACACCCAACACAGAGAGACCGACAGGGAAAAACAGGAAACACGGGGGTTAGGGCGAGGCCGTGACGTTGTCCATGCTTAAAGCTTTTAGTTTTAGAGCTGTTTTCTTATACGGTTTTACAGTATTATGTCGTGCTTTTGTTGTTTGTGTATGTGTTTTGGTTTCATTCTGTTATAGCATTTGTCTCATTTTTGCAGCCCAACCGAGAACCAACAGTATTATCATGTTACGGGGTTCATTTGTGAGGGCAATTTAGTGAGATCATTACTTCAAAATAGACGTATCACGTGGGTGGAAGGGAAATTTCCTTTGGATATGTGGAAATAAATGTGTGTTTGTTGGAACACTTTAATACACAGTAACGGGATATTTTCATCAGTTTAAAGTGCCGAATTATCTCAGCACTCTCACTCTGATGTTCCTGTTTGTGCTTGAGACACAGGGTGGGATTCGTTCTGTAACTGCTGGTTTTAAATATCCTGCCAGCACCCGTTGAGCCACGCTGTAGCCCTGACCTGCGGTCTCTACTGAACTCGGTTGCATAACATGGAGGGGGGGGGGGGGGGGGGGCAGTTTCTTTGCAATATGTTTGAGCCACACACAGAATATGTAGGGTTTTATCACACACGCTCCAATAGGTCCTGGAACATATTGGACCTGAGCTTTGAGTTCACTGACATGACACTGTGCTGGGCTTCATCAACACCTGCGCATTTCACTGATTGGCTGCTCCTCTCTGGCTGGAGGTGTCACTGAATCACCTGCCGGACTCCTTGGTTTGGGTGGAGACCTGCAGACTGATGTATATTTGTGAACCTCGGGGAGGATTTAGTTAAAAAGCAGATGCTTCCACACAGAGCTCGCTAACCGGTTCGACGAGTCTGAATGTCTCCGGCATCTGTACATCCTACAGTACATTTTGTAATGTCTTGCGATGTGGCTGCACATGTTTAGTGTTTTTTTGATTCTTGATTTTTTTTTTACCTCAAGAGAAGTAAATGTTAATAGTAGATTCTGCTTGCAGCCGAAAGTCATCTGATTCTACTGTGGATCCACAAAGCTGAAGGAAACAGCACACCAGCAGACACGCAAAAGAGCTCTTGTCCCATGTCTTGGCTCTTTAAAGCGTTTTCCAGCTGAGTAGATGTGATATCACATCTTGCACCACAGTTTCAATCTGTGTAATAGTTAAATGAAGAGCTTTCTGATATCAGATATCAAAAAAATGCTCCCAAGATATTCTACTATGGATTTTCACCAGGCTGTAATATAATTTGTCAAAAACGTTAACTTCTTCGTGTTGGCTCTCAGTTTTGGTTTTATGTACTGTACATGCACTCTCTGGTTCAGTGTCAGTATTTCCAGCAGCAGCAGACACCCTACTGCACACCACCTGCTCAGCACCAAACAGGCACAGTTAGAGGCTAGCTGGTTAAGGAAGAGGAACATCTGTCAGCTAAAGCGACACATATTTTATGTGAATATTGGACTTACATTCATTAGGTGGACAAAAATGGACACCACTCCAATGGGATGATAATGTTGATCTGCGTCTGCTGAATGTGTAGATAGGCAGTTGTTTCCTGACATGTGTTCTTTAAAATGTGTCAGTCAGCGCGGTGTGGAGTTCCTCTGCCGCCTAGTGGCTGAAGAAAATCCCTTACGGCAGCTTTAAAGCAGGATTTTTAAAAATGTGAGAAAAAATTTGACGGGACTTGAATTTCCTGTCCTGTTCCAGGAGGATCCACATCTCCAAAGCCGCTTTGGACTGTTTGAACGGCGACTACGAGGTGGAGGAGGGCCACGGGAAGGACCGCAACGACTTCCTCCGCCGCCACAACATCGAGACGTACCTTATTAAGCAGCCGGAGGAGAGTCTGCTCACCCTGCCGGAGGACATCATGAAGGAGGCGGCCAGCTCGGCCGACCGCAGGGCCAGCAGCACCACCTTCAACGAGGCGTCCTGGAGCCCCGAGCTTCCCTTTGACAACATTGTCGGGAAGCAGAATGTAAGTCCCGCCGCTGCTTGGAATTCAAGTTGTGTTGTGCACTTTATCGCATTGTGAAAAAACGTCTATCTTAACAGCAGACTGGTTCCTCAGTTGAGGATTAATCTGTTGTTTTTATTCAAACATGGTCAAGGTCAAACATTTTCTCGGAGGAAATGTGGCGTTAAAATCACCAGGATATTTGAGCCGTTTGTCAAACTCTTTAACTAAATTGAAACAATTAAAATAATCTTAACCAGTTGACAGATTTTGCGCAGACTTTGTTAAACATGAGACTTTAAGCCTCTTAAGATGGATGTTTTTTTTGTTTACAGTGCATGGGATCTTCTCAGTTGTCTCGCCTGCTCATTGGTTGTTCCGTCCTTCTTTTTGTTTTCCTGGGAATGAGTGGACGGCTTTCTGCGGAGAGATTGTGTTACCATGGTGACGCGCCACTGTGTGTCAGCCTGCCTGTGTGCGAGGATGACGAGCTTCTGATTGTGTGGCCCATTCAAACGTCCTCTTCATCCCTTCTTCATTTGTGCCTGCGTTCCTGTCTGCCCGTGACAACACGTCCGCCCCCGGAGGCGTTGTGGGTGTTTTGTCTGAGATGGTTGATTTTGGAAGATGTAGTGCAGGGTTGAGGTTTTTTTTCCCTTTCTTCTTTATGGAGGAAAGGAGTGAGAGGCCAGTTCATCCCAACGATAAACCATTATTATTATTATTATATTTTTAAGTCCAGCCTGCTTCCTTTTTTTTTTATTTAGTCGTAAAAGCATTGATTGGCGGCATGCAGACAGTAATTATGTGTCCTCCTCTGCAACTTCGGCTTGTGCTGTGCCCAACGGTTCTGATCTGGGTTCTCTCTTGTGTGCCTTGTACATGCGCCCCCTGGGGAGATGACACGTTTTAAAGGTATAGCTTATCACTGCTATGCAGGTGACATTGAATTTTACTAGCACGGAAACTAGCGATTATTTTCATTATCTATTAACCTGCAGTCAATTAATAAATGAGACGTTTGGTCCACAAAACATTACAAAATGGGGAAAAATGGCCATCATAATTTCCCAGAGCCCTTGGTGTCATCCTCAAATTTCATTTTTTTTTCTTAATCCAAAAATATTCAATATAGTACACTGTAATACTGGAAAAAGCAACAAATGATCACATTTCAGAAGCTGGAACCAGAGAATGTATGGCATTGTTGGCTAACATGAGTAATCAATTATCAAAATAATTTAGGATAAATGTTCTGTCATCAGTTCAGATTATAACTGACCTCTCCATTAACCATCAAAGCATCCAAAAATCCCTTCAGAGGTGTGGACACGTTTGGATACCAAAAGCAACTCGGCTTCATTTATTTCTCTTATATTGTACATGTGCATATATTCATTTGGCAGACGCACAAATGAGGTGCAATCCAAGCCACGGTAGACCAAGGAGAAGTCTCTGAGAATAAGTGCCGCATGACTCAATTCGTGTTCGATCTGGCACAAGGGCCACAAGGCTTGGAGGTGCATGAAGTAACATGTAAGTGCCTAGCAAATGACAAATTATTGGGTAGAGAAGGACTGAGGAATACAGAGAGAAAAAGTACATTAGGCGAGGAAGTATTCTCTGAAGAGGTTGGTCTTTGAGCTATTTCTGAAGACAGAAAAGGATTCAGAGACCTAGAAGGCTCATAAACCTGAGTGAGGCAGTCCAGGTAAGTGGGTGCCGTGTTAGTGGCCACTCTGTAGGTGAGCGTCAGGGACTTGAACTTAATGCAAGCAGCAACGGGGAGCCAGTGGAGAGTAACGAAAAGTGGAGTGACGAGAAGTTTCTGGCTGGTTGATGACCAGACGTGCGGCAGCAATTTGACCCATTTGCAGGACCAGTGCCTGTACAAGGAGTTTATTGGCTTACTCAGTCAAACAAGACCAGATCTTTCTTTTAGTGCTCTTTTATGTAAGGCGAAGTGACATTTTGTCTGTATTTTACGTCTTGCTTTTGTCTTTTACCGTGAAGAACTTTGTGACGTCTGAACTAGAATGGTTCTTGAATGAATAAATTACAGCTTATGTACTTACTCCTGTTATATAAAAAAATAAGTGAATAGACGGATGGGAAGACCGTGAAAAGAAGCCGAGCTGACAAAGTTCAGGGTGTGCAGTTCTTGATGAAGCAGCCCGGGCTCAGGGTCGGCTTTATTTAGTCACTTCTCTTGGATTTATTCCAGAGAAACGTTGGTCCCAAGCCCAGACAGCCTCAAGTCATTCACAGACCCGAGAATGGAGGTACCTGCTGCCCCCCCCCCCACACACACACACTTACACTCGCAGATATGTCATCATACATAATGGCTCAGGGGGGACGGGGATAGATGCATGTTCACACCACAGCTGGATGAGCTGTTGGGTTGTCGGTGGACACCCAGCGTCAAAAAAACCCGCCGCCTGGCCGGGACTCCGCCAGACCCACCCGGAGACTTTCTGCAACCTGCTGCTTCTCCTCCAGGCCGTTCAGCTTCACCGCGTCTCATCAGGGAACGGTTCGAGACTCCCGCAGGGAGGGAGCGAGACCCGTTAGCTTCGCACGTCATGTCAGATGCACTGGCAGGTCGTTTCAGAGCCCTAGACGGAGATCACTCGGATATGACACATGGGAGTAGGAGCTAGAGGAGTGAGGAAGTCCATGTATGTTCAAAGATTTTTAAGCACTTACTGTAATATTCTTTCAATTGACAGTTCAATTGAAAAGTTCTTCCAGCAGTATTTCCCAGCCCTCAGGAGAAATTCGTCTTCCCTCTCAGCTTGTGGCAAACATGCAGCGCCACGCCGTCGTCTTTGGTTCATCTCCTGCAGCCACGAGCTGACAGCGAACCCGGCGTTACCTCTTGTGTATATGTGAGGACATGCGCAGCTCCTCCTCTGCCGCCGGCCTGTCAGGAGCTTATAGCATTTCATGTAACCGTGCGTTTGGATTCAGAGGAATGTTATTTCTGAAAAGTGCCACTTCTTTGTTTCTGGCACAATGAGCGCCTGTCAGGACAGTCATTTCAAAGAGTGGCTCTTTGCATATCAAAGGCTTCTCGGAGGAGTTTTAAAGTGTCTTTTATGTTGTCGCTGGGCCTGGAGCCGAACTTCTCCCTCTCTGGTGGTTTTCTGTCCTCCGGTTCCCCGTCCTCCCTTCCTGTTGGTCTGGTTCAGTTTTCAGCATCACTGGATTGAGGACAAAGTAAAATAGTAGTGTGTGCGTGTCAGTCAGACAGAGAGGAAAAAAGAGAGGAAGAGGAGTGAGTGTAATGGAGAGAGTGTGTATTTTATATTGGTTCAATTATGCAGAAGTGTGTGAAAACTCACGGTTTTAATTTCACTGTGGTAGAATCCAAAAAGTAGAGCGTGCTCTTCGACCGTGAAGGACTTATCTGTGCTGAGAAGCTTACCGACTCCACATCGGCCAGGCCAACATAACAAGGGGACAGAAACCGATTGACACATTGACCATCACTGCTGCATCCGCCACTTTTAGCACCGAGAGCGATGCCTCGCAGGCCACCGTCGCTGTCGGTCCCCAGCCCTACGAGTTTGAACCTCTGGTCGGCTCAGCGCCCGCCTCGTAGGCGCCGGGGCCACGAGGGTCAACGGGAGGACGGGGGATTGTCAGGGGAGGGTAGGGCAAAGCTAGTGTCGGAGTGTTTGCAGACATGAGGGTGAGCGCAATCTTCTCAACTGTCGGCAAGCAAGCGAATGATGGTGCATCTGTTGAAAGAAGTTGAAATATTCCTTGGATGGTGTTGGAAGAAATAAAAGCAAAAAAGCAAACGTACATAAAACATTCGGTTGCGTTCAACGCTAGTAAACGGGGAAAAAGATAAGATAAAAGACCGTACAGTTACTTTTATTAACAAATGACTCATACATCCAAGAATGACATTTAGTACTGCAACTGACTATTATGTTCCTTATGGATTAATCTATTGATTATTTTGCCGATTCATTCTATAGTATTAATAGTCTATAAAACAAAGAACAGCAGAAAATCCTCACAAACGATGCTAATTGGTTTTCTCTCGATCAACTAATTGAATCAACCAATAATAGTAAACAACAATAATGATTTACTCACATGTACAGTGCAGTACAGTACAGTGACAGTACAGGACAATTACTGACATAATAATACAGTTTACATACTAAAGGTGATTCATCTTTACAGGCGGCTGCATGAAACACCAGTTACCAGCTAACAGCTCTGTGCCGTAAAAACGGCATTCGGTATCTGTGACCAACCATTATCTTCCAATCGTCCTGTTTGTTATTGTGAAGGGCACTCATGACTACTGAGGAAATGTCCTGTCCGTCACTGCGTTTATGGGAACGATCAGGACTGATTGCCATTATCAACCCCAACAGATTTATCGGGGGGAAAGACAGCCCTGAAATCAGACTCCCAGCTCTGTGTGGGCTCTCTGTACCGGCTGAGTGGCTCTGTCTTTACCTCTTTCATGCTTCGCTGTGTGCCTGCTGGCTCCCATGATGCACAGCACTGTCACAGTGCTTTCGCCTCAAAGGAGGCTGTGCGTTTCCTCAGAAGACCCAGTTACTCAGTGTCTCTACGCTGTGAAATCCAGGCCAAAAGGAAATGGGTTCTTTTTCACGTTTCTTTTTTAGCTCTCGGTCTGTGTTTGTGCTGGGCTTTTCAGATGTTTGCTTTCATGTCTACTGAAAACATTATTTTTTTTTTTTAAATGCTCAAAATGATGTAAAGTGGCCCAGCCGTCTGAGGCACAAAATAAAAAACTTAGGTTTTTCTTACACTTCTGCTGTGATCATAGCCCGACGGGTGTAGCATTAGCAGACCAACCTCAGACATAATCGCAGTTGAGGCTGATGGGAACTCGATCATTAGTTTTAGAGGTGTCCAGTCATCAACGTGCTGGACAAGTGAAAATGTTGACCCCTTGGTGGCACTACATTAGGATACATCCATGAATATGTGTACCAGGTTTCATGGCAATCTGCCCAATAGTCGTTGTTAGACAGGAGCCATGATTTGCCCCGAAGCCTGTTTGTTGTTTACGGAACCGCCTGCTTGCAATCCTCCGTTTCCGTCTCCAAACAAGCCATGTTGCAGTGAATTATACTTTCTGGCTCTAAAGTATATGGTAGTCTGTCACGCTACCAGCAAGCTCAGAACCCATTGGCTATGGTCTGACGATTATTTAGCCTCTTGGGGCAAGGGCCAGTGTTTCGGGGCTTCCGGTGTAGCCAGCAGCTATCCGGAGAACAGCTAACGGATACCAAGGCTTCCTCTTCCCTGCGGTGGTCATTATTTCAGGTCCGATTCGCCTGATGACAATTTGAATGCAGAAAAACCTTATAAAAAGCTAATCTCTAGGGTCCTGAGACTGATAAAAAGCTAAATCGTCGTCAGAAGATAGTCGACGGGTTTCCATTTTGGCCGATGCGTTCCACACGGACTGTTTACCTGCATGCACCCAAAGCCTGGTCAAATGTGATTGGTCAACACTACTCAGACTACAAATGGAAACCACAATGCTTCCGATACCAAAATCTTGTCCCTTGATTCTACATTGTTATGCAGATGTGTGTTTATAGAGACTCCACTACCAGACTATCAGAATGGTCAGATATCCAGACCATTGCCCCCACACATCCACTTGCCCTTTTCTGGCATCATATGTTGGCATTTCCAAGAGACAAATGTGTCCTGTTATTAATATGTGTCACACATGTAACCCCATACTGCCTCCCCTATACAGCCAACCACTGCTCTGGGCAACATCACACCGGCCAATATAAACAGGAGAAATGTCACAGAAGGAAGCATGTGCCCTTTAGGCTGTATGCTTCCTAAGGTACGTGCACGCCAAAAACAATCATGGCAGCACGGCTCATAACACTGGCATCCTTGCCCTCTGAGCCCTTGTGTCATGAGTGGATGGCTGAGGGTAGGTGATAAAGTGGCCTATGAAGTATCAGATCCACCAAACAGAGTTGTACACTCTTTTCTGTGATCCATGTCGTTCCCTGTTGGTCCCAAAAGAGGGTCTAGAACAAAAGCATGATAACACAGCTGAGCTTTTATTTTCAGATAAAAGCTGAAGTGGAGATCCCAGAGTTTTCTCAGAAGGCAGGCTGATAAAAGCCAGTAAGGAGTAAACGGACTGCATTTATTTAGCGCTTTTCTACCTTATCAGACAAAGCGCTTCACAGTATTGCCTCTCATTCGCACACCGGTGGCGGCGGAGCCTGCTCATCGGGAGCAACTCGGGGCTCAGTGTCTTGCTGAATGTCACTTCGACACATGGAGAGGAGGAGCCGGGGATCGAACCAAGCCTGGGATTAATGGACGACTCCCGCGCTACCTCCTGAGCAACAGCCGCCCTGTAAATAGGTATTAGTAAATAGGTAAGATAACATTTGGAAGGACTTAAAAATAAAGCCCTTTCTTTGTATTAACAGTAGGGTACCGCGGCGGCCGGACACATTTTCCTGATCCCAACCCAGTCCAATTCATTATGGCCGAAGCGCAACTTGGCTTGAGCCCACCTTGGTTCCATTTCTTGGCCAGGAGCAGTGACTCCCTGCACTCTCCATTGATTGCCTAGTGACTGCACCCGGTCGTGTAATAGTCCGGCACATAACGCCCAGAAAGACCACAACGTGTTGTGTTTACAGGGGCTTTTTTTGGATTTGTATGGCTTAAACAAACAAGATATAATGTGCCTTTAGACGGAGCCAGGCTGGCTGCTTCCCCTGCTTTCCGTCTTTATGCTAAGCTAAGCTAGCTTCTGCAGGCTCCAGCTTCATATTTTAAGGAAGCAGATTAGTATTGATTTTCTAATTTAACTATTGCCCAACTATTCCTCCAACCTGGCCACATTCATTACAGCCCAAAGCATGACCCAGACCAAATTTATTACAGCCCGATGCATTACAGCTTGAGCCTGACCTAGACGGATTCATTACCTGTCCCAGTGCATTATGGCCCCAGGCCAATCAGCATGATTCCTTGAAGTCTGAGCCCGACTTCACCCAATTTATTACGGTGTCAACCCAACCATGTCTGTCAGATACAGTTTTTCACCAACTTGAACTGAAGCCCAAAGCCGATATTTTCAAACCTCTCTTTCTCTACATTGTACAGAGTCTAGGCTAAGTGACCAGTGAACCAACTGTATTAAGAAACAGTAGTATTGTAGCTCTCAACAAGCATTAGTCAACCATCTCCCCACAGATAAAGAACACTCCAAACCAAACCGATCAATAAAGCAGCAAGCAGCTGCTTATTAAATCAAAACTGGCTCAGCACTTTGTCTTTATGTGAGAAAAACCTGACATAAAGCAAGTTTGCAAATGAAAGAAAAACAGAACCTCCACAACACTCCGAAACTGAAAGCTCTCCTTGACATTTTTACCCTTCATATGCTTCATAAATAACAGCCAAAAGAGTGAGCTGGGACCATTCTGAAATAAACTGATTAAAGGGGCAATACATGTCATCAGCAAGAACTGGCCCTGGAACATTCGAAGACATTCGAAGTAGTCGATGGTCATCGGATTCCACAAAATGCCGTCGCATTGTCTTCATTTTAACGGAGCTCGTGTGCGTTTTCTGTGGCTGCTCCTCGTACGGTAATGATTTGACACGCGCCTTCATTCATATGCAACAGAGGTTTTGTGGCGTTCAAGTTCACCGGCAGCTCAGCTCTCTCTCCCTTGTCTTCCCTGTGCGTTGGGAACAAAAGTGGCCAATTTACGTTCAGTTGATACTCTACTCGGGCAGAGACGCCAGAATCCTTAGTATGCAGAAGGCAGACGGGACCTTTCTTGATTCGGGATTTTATTTTGTTTACATTCCAATTGCTGTTATCCGCTAAATCTTGGTCAAAGTGTGTACATTTTCCTCCGTGTTAGGATTTTATCGGAAAGTCGTGCTCACCGAGTATTATTATTTCTCCGGATAGGAAACCGCGCGTCAGAGTTTTATGTATAACTACTGCATTCCGATTTAGATCGTTGTGTTTCCTCAGTTTTTGGCGTTGCTTATCTCTTTGGGTAACATGAAAGTTATTGAAACAAGAAACTAATACTTTACTACTACTACTAATTTTACTAATATTACTACTGGATGGAACGGCCGAGTGAGTCGTTTGACCTGACTTGCTCTCAACGTGGGAGAATCTTTCTGCTGCGGTTTCGGATTTGTGAACGATAAACCTCCAAATTGCTGTCATTTATAATCCCCAGGCAGCTCCGATTAGACTTAAATCTGCCTGTAACGGCGGCCAGTGATAGCCAGAAGGGCTCGACAGGTACAAAAAGAATAAATCAAATAATCAAGATTAGTTTGAGAACATCAGGGAAAATGAACTTTTAATGGTCTCGGTTTGATGGATGTCATTTGTTAACGTGCTGGATTAAGCGAGACTAAGTGAGACATTTGACCGTCCGGATTTGGTGGGAGACGCATTGAACACACGCATCTCCATCATCACACATCTCGCTCCTAATCGCTTTAATGGCTGCCGGCTCCGCAGGGCTAAGACACTCCAAAGGGTCATTTATTGCCACGCTGCTGCCTTTAACTCGCAGCTAATGGCGGCGCGCTAATGTCAATGGCTCTGAGAAAATGACTGTGATCCCCACGCATGACCTTTGTCCCTTCTACCTCGAGCGCTTCTCCTGAACGAATGTGATGTCTCCACCGGGACGGACAGGAAGTAGCCTTGATCAATTTCAGAATAGAGCACACCAGTGGACCATGCCTCCGTTTGTTTTAGCTCATTAACGGCAAGTAATGTGCGCTGTAGTTTTACATAGCCACGGACATTTTGCAACTCATGACTATCGGTTTTTAGATTGATTGACTTCATTTCAGGCTGCCATGGTCTGAGGCCCGGGGACTCAGAAATGACACTTTAACTGACCTGTTTAAATTCTACAACTAAAAATTCGAGGCTAATTACAGTATTTGTGTGTGTGTGTATAAATATATATGTACAATTGTATTTTTGTCACATGTCGGCGAGTGGAGGACGGGGACAGGTGTTAGGATGATGACTTGAATGGAGATCTATAATGTCTACTGGCAGTTAGACAGGCAGCAAACAGGCAAAAATCCCAAACAGGCAGACAGAACCGACATAGTAATGAAGACAACTGAACTAAGGAAACCCCTCAACTTTAATACCCTCAGGTAGGGGAGAAAACAAGACACAGGTGAACACAATCAGGGCAATTACAGACAAGAAGCAAAGCTAGAATACATGGGGCGGGGGCATTTCAAAATAAAACAGGAAATAACTAAATGTAACCCAAAACCGTGACAATTTCTGACCTTTATTTTGGGAAATTAAATGTTAAGGAAAATATTAAAAAACAGGTTAACCGAATAAATTCATGAATAAATACACATATTAACAAATATTGAATGAATCAAAAAATCCAAATAATCTTTTTTAAAGATGTTATGGAAAGGTTACGACCTTCAGTTCATTGATTTTTTTTTTTACAGAGAGACCAGGAAGGCCGAGCGAGAAGGGAAGTGATGAAGTGGATAATTAAAACCTGAGGAGACCCTTGTAAACCAAAGAAGCTTGTGCCACTCAATTAGCTTTTACAATGTTACATATTCATGTCTTGCGCAGTTGTTCCGGTCAAGTTTGAGGATCCAGTCTCTGAAAATGGGAATGTTCTCTCAACCTTCACTTGCTAAAGATTGATATACGATAAAATAAACAGAATCACTTTTATTTTTGTGCATTTAGTGTTTTTTTCCTGACATTTTGCAACTAAGCTCTTCTTCTCTCAGCTGTGTTTTTTGTCCTCCATTTCATGCTTTATTTATATATATACGTTTTTTTTTTAAATTTCCATCTCTTCTGTGTGTTTTCATTCCCAGCCCCCTCCCCCCCCCCTTTTCCAATCACAGTTGTGGATGTAAATTACAGCTTTGTTATAATGTGTGCATAATTAAAAGCCTTGTCGCCACTAACACCAGCGCAAAGTGAACATGCTGCGAGTGAATGAGAGATGCATGACTCGCTCTGAGCTGCCTGTCTGGTAGCGAACGTTGCATTTTGGTCCAACCTTTTCCTGGATTTTCTTTTTCTTTTGTGTATGTATTGACCGTAACTGTATGTCTGCTCTTCTTTTTCCATTTGTAACTTGAATGAAGCGAAAAAGGGGGACAAGCAGGTTCATTCTATGTGCATGTGCTTTCCCCCTAGACTCTGGCTGCCCTAACGAGAAATTCGATAAATCTGCTTCCAAACCACCTCGCACAAGCTTTGCATGTCCACTCTGGTCCTGAGGAAATTAACAAGCGAATAGAGAGCGCCATCGACTTACGGAGTGGCGATAAGTTGAGAAGAGAGCATATCAAGCCTTTCTCACTGATGTTTAAAGAATCCAGCCTGGAAGAGAAGGTAGCTGGGGTTTCAGACAGATACCTGTTTTGTTTTCTTTCTCTCTCCCTCCTCATATCTATTCTTAGATGACGATTTTCAGGAGCAAAACAAGAACCAACAAACCTTTTTTTCCCATCATGAGTAAGCTAAAGGCACTTAAAGATACTATTGTGGTATTGCAGAGATACTGTATTTACATGAGTCACTTTAACCTGAGACAAACCTTAAATGGTGTAACTGAGGGACAATGCAATATACATGGTTCAGGGTTTTCTTTCACTCAGTACTTTCCTCCATTTGGTCTCCCAGCGTATGGAGTCGGAAGTGTGCCACCAGCGTAATCATGGACTTGCACTTTACTAAATTGATACCTTCTAAAGAACTATTATACATTGAAATTACATTTAGAAGATGGACTAATTAATGAAAGTAAAAGGTAATGGTCAGTAAATTTGCTAATTAAAAATCCTGTTTTCTAGTTCTGCCATTAAAGGATACATTATAATTAAATTTCAAAGTATAATTGAAAATGGATTTTTACATTTTGTTATTCCATTTACTGTCTCCCTTAACATATGCCATATTCACAGTTCATTTCCTCCCAGTTACCATTCCCAAGGTCCAGAATGACTGATTCTCAGGTTTATGATGGATTCAAAATAGATTCATTTATGAGTCGGTTATGGTGAAAGGTTGTGGAGGTGTAATTATTCGGTCAGCACACTTCAGACTCTGTACTAATGTCCATGAATAAACACAGTGAACCTAATCTCTAACGGTAGATAATAACTCTTCAGAACAGCACCTTTTTCTTTATTGAGTTACTGCCAACATTGTGCTCAAACATTAAACCAACATAACCATGACTCATGTTTGATTCTGAAAGAAGAATCGGCCTTGATTTTTGCTTCGACTAGCATACAATATTCATCTGGGCGAAACGTTAATGTTTGGCAATTTGTGGATTTGTTTCGCCGAGATTGCAGAACCCCCTTCAGTTTACTCATGACCAAAAGTCCATGCCGTGGACCTTCTACCCTTTTACAGTCTTGTGGAAAAAGTTGACTTGTTCAACTTTTATTTTTCTTTTCACCGGAGCGCATTGCATTCACTAAAGAAAAAAAGCATATCTGAGATGCGCTCTCTTACACATCTTAATACACATAATACATAATTATGACTTCTCTAATTATGAGACCTTCGCCGTGAAATATTGTTTAATTACTACTAGACCAAATGATTAGACTACTATTATTTGTTTTTAAATGTACTTTATGAAACACTTTAGCAGTTGTTGCAGCTTAGTTACATCAATCATAAAACAAAATAAGATAAGGACAGTTCGAGTGGGTTGGTTAGAAACAGGATACAGTAAAACTCTAACCCTAACTCTAAATATACTATATAGCCAACTGAATATGCACTGGGTTTTTAAGGGAGTCATTTGCCATACTTCCAGTTTGGTCTGATGCTTTGGCAGGTACAGGTGCATAATCGCTATAAATGGGTTTACGTACAGCTGCATTTTCGCTGTCAACAGCTGACACCAAATTAACTAGCAGCATTTCGACTGATCCCTTAACGTGGACGATCCACGGGATCTTAGAATTACGAGATGTTAAGTCATAATCATGAGGTATGGAAGTCATAATTACAAGAAAATGTGTCGGCACGTTCTTTTTCTTTGGTGAATGCAATGCACTTCTGGAGCTTTTGGTCCCCTTTCTCCCTATTTTCTTTTTTGTTCCATGAATAAGCTCACCTTTAACCTTTGAGTTGACCTTCACGCGGGCCACACCACATCTTTGTTTCCCTTGGAATCCCACCGCCGTCTTCAAAACTTTTCCAAGAACCATATATTTTATTTGGTTGACCGCCTGACCTCTTCAGTAAATGTGCAGTGATTTGCTGTTGGCCCTCCCTCATATTTTGTTTTTGCCAAAGTTGTGAAGAAACGTGAAGCATCCTCTTGCTAATTTCCCAGCACCCTTTGAGAAAGAGACAGAGCGAGGATGGGGCAGCGGGGGTCACGGGGGATGGAAAGTGTAAGTCTGAGATGAGTCAGGCTGTTGGTCCAGACCGGTGACTCATCAGTCTAGAGTCGTACATCAGCACAGGGCAATGCTAATGCCCATGTTCTACCAGACAGTTTCTACCTTTCATCTCAATATAATTACGAATGAAAATTGTTAACTAACATTTATGTGAAATATACTATGCTCCTTTGTACATGTTAACGTTATAAAATAAGTTATGTTACTCTATGTTTAGCGTGCATTTTAAAGGAATAGTTCAACATTTTGGAAAATTAAGCTTAGCTGAGGCAACAGCTGGTCATTTTTAAAGGTAAAATCAATGTAAACTCAGAACTGGATTTAAATAGGGTTGCTAGTGTAAACGCACTTGTTCGCCGTTGTTGCTTTTGTTAAGTTTGTTTTGGGTTTGAGTTGTTAGCGCTGGCGTTGGAGGGCCCATACAGGGTATGAAAATGAATAACTTTCACCATCTAATATTTCTCAAATCCAGAGAACTCACATTTCAGTTAAGCTTTCTAAACCCCTCTTCCCACCTTAGCTTCACAGTTAGCTTATTTCTTAGCCTCTGACTGAGCTAATAGCCGGCGGCTTACAGCTAGCATGGTGCTTGTCAGCTTTGCGCCGTCCCCCGGGCCCCACCGCTAACCCACCGGCTCCTGTCTCTCTCTAGCGCTTGTGGTCGAACCATTGCATGCGTCTGTGGCAGCGCGTTTGGTGTGTTTGAGGTGCATTCCGGCGCGTTCACTCTTCTCTGTTTGCCTGAAAACTTGTTTCTCCGTCTTCCCCTCGCCCCCTCTTCCTCCTCCTTTCTCCTCTTCTTCTCCCCGCCACGGCGAAGTACTCCCAGATGAGGGACGAGGTGTTCAAGTCCAACCTGGTGTGCGCCTTCATCGTGCTCATCTTCATCACCACCATCCAAAGCCTGCTTCCCTCCGCCAGGTAAAAGGAGGAACGACTCTCTGACTGAAAGACTGATAACTGAAAGCTATTTCCACATTTAACACGGAAGCAAAGTCCCACCACACCAAAGGTCAGCCTCTGTTCCACTATCCTTCAGTGTGTTTTCTCAGAGCTTCTTCCACGAGTCTTGTGCTCAGGTATGGAAGGTTAGTAGCGCCAATACATACAACACATCTATAGAGAAAAACAACGATGTCACACATATGCAAATCAAATTATCCACATCACTTTCACTTTCTACGATAAAACTAAATTTTACCTTGTCCATGTTCAACGGTAAATTAGCATTTACTACTGCACTGGAAAGAAACCTTTGTGCACTTTGTAATTTTTGCCTAATCTAACAACGATTATTTTGTTGTCACTTCTCAACTGCAGTGTCTTCTGTCATAGCCTCCTCCATACATGTCTCGTGTTATTTGCTCAAATGTGTGCACTGGAGCGGTTAGAAGTCTTGCCTCAAATAACTAATTAACCGGCTGTACAGACTTTGGCTGTAGCTAGCCTGCAACGTGCAGGCTGACAGTGTGTGACAGCGTGTCCTCTTGTCCCCATACATTGTTGAATTGGAGTCATAACTCATAGTTTTAGCTCAAGTTGAAACATGTTCAGCTCACGCGTTCCTGACTAAAGCGCGACTGTGCCGTTTAAAGATTTGCTTTGCAATCGGTGTGAACACACCTGATGTCCCGTGCTAGATGTCGTTGTGGAGCGAACGGTCGTTTTACTTTTCTTTTTTTCGTTTTTTTTTAATAATCCGATGTTCGTATGGTATTGTAGTATTTTTGAGCGTGGAAAGAAAACGTTCTGTGAGAAAATACATAATCTGGCCAAGGTTAATGGAATAGAGTACTGCATAAAACATGGGCGATCGCAGTTGTGAGATCTGTATCAAGGTCTTTTAATTATAGGATATTCTTAGTAGTTATGATGAGGAGAATGTAAAATAAAAACACATTAAAACATTATACATTTTTAATCTCATATTTATTATTTACACATGTCGAAGTGTTTTTTGGGATGCATTAATGTGTTGGGAAAGCCCAAAGTCCAGTTCTTAAATGCTGCATCCGAACACCTCGGCCCACAGCTGACGGTCTTTTATTTAATTTTTTTTTACCAGTTTTGCCATTTATTGTGTTTCCGCAGGATGGTAACCATGGTGGTCCAGTTCTCGGTCCTCATCTTCCTCCATTCCTGCCTGGTCCTTGTTACAACGGCGGAAGACTACAAGTGTCTGCCTCTGGTCCTGCGCAAAGCCTGCTGCTGGATCAATGAGACCTACGCAGCGCGAAACGTCATTATCTTCATCTCAATCCTCATCAACTTCCTGGCAGCCATGATCAATATAGTGAGTTCAATTTCCACTTCCAGGTTGTTGCTTGATTGCAGAATATTTACGGACCTAATATTTGTTTTCTACACCAGTCTCAGCGCGTTGACTCGTTTCCTTTTTCTTATCATGTTTTCTTAATGTCGAAACTTAATCTTGCTCTAAAATAAAACCTTTATTGAGAAATTGTGCTGGTATAGAAAGGGATAGAAAGGCGTAAAGAGTGGGATTTCTTGACTTTGTTAAGGGATAAGCCGTTTTCTAAATGTTCCCGTTTGCCACCAAATCAAAAGATCAAGACGGCCCGTCTCACGGTACTTGGTGTCTTCCCTGCCCTGTCCGTGGCATCGGTTCTTGCTGAGGATGTAAATGTTTAAAACGGGTCACAGATATATGGCTTCATTTAAAAAAGAAAATAGGCACAGTAATTTCATGAAATAGGTTGTATCGTAGCGAACTCAAACAGGAGGAAATAGTGCATTTATTGGGGACTATTTTCAGCAGCGGATTAATACACATTTGCTGCTCTTACTCTCCTCCTCGTTCTTGGGCAGCAGGACAGCGTTTGTGGGTTAGAGTTAAAACACAAATAGCGTGCGTGTTCGTGGTGATGAACATGTGGAACATGTCACCCAGTGCAACGGTGTGCCTCACCGATTTATTTTTTAATTGTTTTGGGACAAAAGTGGAGCTCTGTGGCGCAGAGGAAGAAGACGTTCAGGCTTTGACACACACAGTAGAGGCATTCAAGTTGAATGCACATCTGCAAGACATGAGAACCAACTTCATACTGTAGCCAATCACAAAAGGGGTCAAATCTCACCAACCCAGGCCTTAAAAAGTAAAAATCAAAAAGTCCTTTTAAACGACTGAATTTAATTTCAAAACACTATTATTCAAAACACTTCATGTGATCAGTTTGTCAGCATTAACGGACAGCCTCTTTCACAACTTTGAGATTCATTCGTTCTAAAGCCGTTCAGTTTTTTTATTGTGTGAAAGTCTGACCTCATCGACCCCAATTTACCTGATATGCTAGCGGTGTTCTTCAGCAGGGCGGCATCTGAAAGACACCGGCTCTCGAGTCATTACTTAACTAAAGCACATGAAACAAGCTCATAATTAGCTTTTGGAGTCGCGAGGTTGTCTCTGCTTGCATCAAACAGACCATATTATGCAACCCTGAGGCCTCAACTGGTGAGAAAAGGATCAAACGGCTACATTTATATAGCGCTTTTATCCAAAGCGCTTTACAAGGTGCAGTTCCCTCTAACCGACTAGTAGTGTCTGTCTTTGACACCGGAGATCAGGATTCACTAAACACTTTGGCGTCAGGAAAACATGGTGCTTTAGCTTAAATATAGAGAAAGGAAACATGTCCTGTCTCGTGTCACAGTTGACTTTTTTTCAGTATCTGACAAAGGCAACAATCTTTGTCTAAGCGCTTTGAGTTGCCTTAACAGAAGCCCACAAACGTTAATCGTGCTTCAGACGGCTCAAAAACCCTTCAAGGGAAAACAAAAATGAGCTGTCTCCCCTTACGTTGAATAAAAAAAATATATACAACCGCATTGCAAGATTTTCATGTCCTTCCTTTAAATATTTTAAATAAAAACAGACAAACTCCTGTATCCTTTAGCTTCCGCTGACTTTTCGCTCATCTAACGCGTGTTTGTTTTTTTTCTTCCCTGTAAAGCGCTTCGCACCGTGCTAACCACGGGTTCTTCCCCGTATGTTATTTTTTCAAAGGAGCCAGAGTGCTCCTCTCACTCGCTGGGCACCGACTTCAGGAACAGATCAGCTGTTTGTCGATATTAAAACTGCGTCCGGGAGAGAGCTGGATCTCGGTCCTGTTTTCCCCGCAACGAGCTGCGCCTTTCTGACGCAGACATCTTGAAAGATTAAAAGCTTGTAGGAAACAAATGCACGAAGCGGAATTCCTGGTATCTTTGCAGTGACCCTGCATCAGTTTCATACTGTACAACAACAATAATCCCCCCCCCCCCCTTGTTGGTCTCTCACAGCTGTGGTGCGACTTCGACAAGTCCAGCACCTTCAGGAACCAGACGTACAACGCGTCGGCCTCCATCCCAGACATCTGCTTCTACCCAGAGGTACCGACTAAATGAGGTGTCTGAATCTTTGCAGTCAGGTCCATCTGTTGCGGGGGGTTTTCCCGCTCCTGCGACGGCGGCAAAACGATGAATTAAACAGCCTCGACATCTGCTCGCACCCAGAGGGTGGTCTCGCCTCAGACAACGGCGAGCGATGGCGCCATCAGAACGTCACGGAGGACACATCCCATTACGTTGTTTTGCGCGATGGACTCGATGAGGGAGCAACGGTTTTGTAGCTGCGAGCTCGGGTTGAGTCATGTGTCCGTGTACAACTGTATTGCCTCCAGAGGGTGAGGAGAGCTCGTGTGTGCAAACAAGAGCTGTTGTTGGATACTTAAAAAAGAGTTATTGATTTTTTTTAGGCTGGTATTAAACCGGACTGGAATATAAGATTAGACACACAAACTAATAACAAGCAAAACTGGTGCCTTTGGCGAAGCGGAACGTCGGTTATTGATTGTAATGTTTTATGGCCTGTAAAGGGGCACTCAAACCAACTTTACACATTAAGGTCAGTTTACTGGTCATGATTAACACTAATCAACCTGTGGAAACATTTGTCTAATATCTTCTGTGGCTCTGTTTGAGCTTTGTCAAGTCTTAGGAAGTAACCCCCTGGTGATGTCACAGTGATGTCATCGCAGTCGCTTCAGTTTGGCCTTGGAGACTACCAATAACCGAAAGCCTGTGTTACAACCCGAGGCCATGGAGTTTAAAAAGATGTGGGTGGTTACCAGGCAATCGGGTCTAATGAAAAGATGCCATGGAGTTGCATTATGGGAAATGTAGTATTTGGAGCTTGACCCACGCTAGAGACTTAAAGTCAGGATATCTCGGCCTCTGCTGCTTCAATTTTGACCAGTCTTTTTTTTTAAATCTGTCTCTTATTAGTTCCCCAAGATTACAGAAATGCAATAGTAAGTCGTTGGGATACCTCTTTAAGAATTTGTACACGTACGAAAGCTGAGCTTTTTAGCTGAGCTGTTGTACATTTTAAAAAATTGTCTTTGACACTTATATTTCATAATGTTCATCTGCGATCTTCCCTAGAATAACTTTCTGCACTGATTATATTTTCAGTACAGAGAAGTGCAGTTGAGGATGCGGGAAAGGCCTTAGCTTTGCAGGTATTTGGACATAAAGCAAACAGTATTGGACAAATTAAATATTGCACCTGATGGTGGCGCTAGATGAAAAGTCACCCGATCACAAAAAGTTCTTATAATTCATCCAAGAGGGGACCATGAATGTCTGAACCAAATTTCATGACAATCTAAGTCCACTTTGCATTCCCTGTGTACTGTAAAGTGGCGTAAAGGATGGACATGACGATATTAACCATATCTTTCCTTGTTTTTCCCAGTATTTTGTGTTCACGGGGGTCCTGGCGATGGTGACGTGCGCGGTGTTCCTGCGGCTGAACTCCGTGTTGAAGCTGGCCGTGCTGCTGGTGATGATCGCCATCTACTCACTGCTGACCGAAGCTTTCTACACCTCGCTGTTTGTCCGCTACGACACCGTCCACCACAACACCGAGTGAGTGTAGTGTCCGGTTACACTGTAACCGTGCTTCTCTGAGCGAGAGCCACTATAGACTGTTGACATCTTCTTATAGGAACAGTAACTCAGAACAAAACACGACTGAAGCGGTCCACCTTTCTCTACTTCAACTTCATATGTACCAGTCAGTTCCCCCACGCACAGCCAATGATGTGATTTCATTTTATAGCATTTGCTGCATAAGGTTTAATAGTAAATTGGTGAAACCAATTCCTTTAATGCTTGCAAAGTTCGTATTAGTGTTAAAGTTAAGATGGGTTCATTAATGTCTCTTCATTTTGTCCATCTGTTTCCTCACCTCTTCCTCTACAAAAAACACTAAAGGGAGCCTCGTTGACCTTATTAATGTTGCAAATGTGAGAAAACTCATCTCGAAGGCGTTGTCAGCGATAGTACGGTGACCTTTACAGCGTCAATATATGAAGGCATCCTGGGTATATAACCATGAAAGAGCTCTTAAGAAAAAAGAAAAGCACTATACCCCCCTTGAAGCAGAGGTTTCCATACAGGCTCCATACGGTACGATACGATACGAGTCAGATTCATTTCTTTAAGGCCTTCTGGGACGCGAGAGAGAAGGTCAAGATGAAAAGACCTCAGAAGGAGATGAACAGCGACTTTGCGTGATTTGTGTGACAATCAGCAAAAACAGGTTGCAGACAGAACCAACACAGTATGATGGAAGTAGGACAAACGACACACCTCAACTTAAATCCACTCAGGCAGGGGAGACAACCAGACACAGGTGAACCGAACCAACCCAGGTGGAGACAATCAGGGAAATCACAGACAGGAAGCAAAACTAACAGACACACGAGCGAACAGACCAATTACTAAAATGAAACAGGAACTGACGGAAATCCAGACAGAAACAGAGAAATTCAAAATAAAACAGGAGCGCAAACCTAAAAGCGTGACCCTTCCCGCACATACGCGGGGGCAGACGTTATGTTTGCTCAGGTGACGGTGATTAAGCTGACCGCGAAAGATCAGGAAGATATCGCACATGTTGTGATACTCCACCCACATTTTCGAACTGTTAACTCTCCGTAGACCTGAAAGGGTTGTAGTTTCATCCTTCATGCAGCACGTTTTTATGGTGTTAGTTGTTGTTAAAGAAGTTATTAAAAAAATGGCCAGAGCAGCGTAACTACATCTCTCTGAGCAGAAAACGAAGGGTCATGGAGTTTTTTGGGTTGTTTTGCTCCGTCAGACCCTGCTGTGCGGAACAAACTGAGCAGGCAGATTAGGCGATCACCCCTAAAAACGCAACGTTTCAGCCTCACTTTCTCTCAACGTGTGGCCCCTGAATCGTTTCTCACTTCCAAAAAAGGATTTTACCGTAGTTTCATTTTAGACGTGAACCACACTTTGCTTCAGTGACACCCCTCCTCCTCTCTTTTTGTTCCTACAGAAACTTCCTGGGGACCAAAGAGACGTCGTTGCTCCTGATGGCCATGTTCCTCCTCGCTGTGTTTTACCACGGCCAGCAGGTAAGCCCACGCCAGCTTCCACACGTCATCAGCGGATCAATCGCCAAATGCAGTCCAGACAGTGATCGCCTGAGCGTTCGTTTCTCCTTATACGACTCGAGGGTCTAAGGACAGAGGGGCGTCGTATGTTGTGCTGATTGTGAAGCCCTCTGAGGCAAATTGGGATTTGTGATATTGGGTTATATAAATAAATATAAATTTCATTAAATTGAACGAGAAGCCGTTGGCCGAGACCATGGCAGCTCACAACAGGAGCTGTGTAACACACAGCCTTTTATCGCGGCGTTGATGCCTTCATTTGGGAGGAAAGACTTGACTTAGATATTTTAAAAGTCAATGCCAATTTAAAACACAAGACACGGGTTGCCTGGACCTTTCGACCTTTTTTGAGACAGCAGCTCCATGCGCCTCCAACAGCAAACATAAATATACTTTCCATAAAACTATAGGTCTCCGACGAAGTGCATGAAGGGTGTTAAACTGGAATGATGCTTCTACTCCTGTTGGGAAGTATACAAAACAGGTTCAAATTATTGTTAAAATTTAACAAAAGGCGTTCTGATAAAAGTGAGTTTTTATAAGTGATTTATTTCAAAGATGCAACATCCTGGGCTAGCCTGAGAAGCTAGTTGGCTAATTTTAAAATGGGACACATTCGCCATAACAACTCAATGTATGATCAATAGAACTTTATAAGGAGATACAATATAGATAGATACAATAGATTCCTATTAGTGGCCAGTTAACAGCTCAAAACTGTACATAATGAATATCAATCCCCAGTGTTGGGCATTTAGTTTAAAGGGTTACACGCTGATATTAAAAGCGTTCTCTAGGTGTCAGTGTTTCACAACGTCCAACATGCATAGTACATATAAAAGGTCCAAAGCCACCACAAGCTCCGCTGAATTGTAATGGAGGAAAACTGGAAAGACTGCAAAAACGAAAATGCCTGTGTTGCTTTCCACATTTTGGGCCAACACGAACACTTTTTCCAGACTGTAATTTTTTGCCTAAATCTGTTCTGTGTTTAATATCCTCATATGTTTTAACCCTAGCTGGGTTAAAGGCGGTGAGATCAGAACATTATTCTGCAGCAAACCTAAACACACAGTGCGTGAGACAACGGCAGCTCTCCTGCTGGGCAAAATGTTTGTTAGGAGTGCGTGCTTTTTTTCTTCTATACTTCTCTGAGGGTTATTAGAAGCCATTTTGAATGAACGTGTCACCCAGCTGTGTGCTACAGAGGTAGGCTGTGGGTTAACGCCTGAGCGGTTCGTTATTTCACCGGCCGCCAGCTCACTACCCCACCGCCAAACCAGCCCTGCCGGCTTCGCATTCTTAATTAGAAAAACCGAAAATGAGACTGAAGTTTCGCACTCGCTCATATGGTTGAGAGGCTAATTGATACCGAGATTAATCCCAAAACTGTTTGCGCCAATCGCCAGAGAGAGAGAGACCTCACAGGCTTATCTGCCTGTCCCCGAAATTCATTTTCAATATTCGGGATCCCCCCCCCCCACCGCTCTCCTACAAGTACAAACTAAATGGTACCGACGTTGTTTGGCTCTAATGTATTCAAATGGATTTGTATTAATTGTGCATTCAGAAAAGCAATTTGTGTTGCCTATTAGGATCCTTCAGATTGATCCCTTGTTTTCCATAATTGACGCAACCTTTAGCGGATTCTTTAATTTAGCCGTTCATTATAGAAACGCAGCTCGGCCTTTTTCGTCATCGAAATGATACAAACGACAGACATTCCCCCTCTTCTTCGGCTACATTTCGAAGCAGCTGACAAAGTCCTAGGCCTCTCTGGGACCGATTAGGGATTTTCAGGTCTGGAGAGGCTTGAGAAATATATGCACCAAATGTTGTTTTTGGGTTTTTTTTGTTGTTATCTCCTGTGAGGAGGAGTCACTGTATCAGGCAGCGTCAGCGGGGCCAGGATGGGTATCTGTGTGATTCATACAAACGTGGAACTCCAGTCGATTTGTCAGTAGACTGTATTGAGAAGAAAATAAGATTTAAAAGCAAACCTTTCAGGGGCTTTAAAAGATAAGTGTTTCTCTATAACATAAAATATTTATGACTAAATAAGCATAATTCATTCAAAGAATTCTTCACAAAGAATGAACAATGGACAGTATGTACAGGGTTAATAGTGACTGCTGGCGTCCATGGAAGATGATCTGCTATTGAGATCATGTGGGGAGCAGAGGGTGACGCGGGAGTGGATTTTCACTCCTGTCCCACTCTCACTCCCGCAAAAATACTCCCAATCCCGGAAGAATGACTCCCATCCCACCCCGCTCCTTTAGAGAGCCTTTATTCATATTAGAGCTGCATGTTTGTATACAAAAACTGACCTGTGATTCCCGTCCTGCCTGCTCCCGTTGAGCCTTTCCCTGTCCTGTCCCAGTCCCGTGATGAATACAGACTCCCATCCCGACGGCAGTCCACAGGAATCCCGTGACCACCAGGATTCCCGAAACAAATGTCAGCCTCTAGTGGGGCGTGGTTACGACAAGGACGCTTCACTAACTTTTCTTTGGTCATTTTTGTGCTTCTTCCGTCTTTAGCTGGAGTACACGGCCCGGCTAGACTTCCTGTGGCGCGTCCAGGCCAAAGAGGAGATCAACGAGATGAAGGAGCTGCGGGAACACAACGAGAACATGCTGAGGAACATCCTGCCCAGCCACGTGGCCCGCCACTTCCTGGAGAAGGACCGTGACAACGAGGTCCGCACAGGAAAAGTGCCTCCAACAGTATTCGCATGGGACATTAACTTTATTTTGACAAAGAAAGAGAAAATCAGCAAATGCAGCCGACCGTTCTCTGTGACGGATCATCTGTCTCAAACTAATCGGAAGTGTCAAAGTTAATTTTCAAGCTCGCAGAAATCAACTTAAACCAGTCTGGAAGGCAGCAAATCAGTGTAATCTTCAGGAAAAATTCCAGTTTATTCCAAGTTTTGTCCCATGTTTGTAATTCGTTTGTATCAATTACGATAACAAATGTGCTCAGCAAAGTTAACTGTTGAGATCTGGGAACAAAGTCTGACGAGTCAAGAAAGTCAGGATGATCAGACAGCTTGGAAACAAACCAACAGTTTATCCAGATGACCGAAACCCCTTTTTATTCGGAGGTCAAACTGAAAGTGAGCGCACCTGAAATGTCACAGAAAACTGTGTCGGTCCGCAAACTGGAATTAACGCTGAAAGAAATGACGGGCAAAGCTCGGAAAGCAAGACCCAAGCTCAGGACTTCAGTACGCAGCTCGGAGTTTTCACAAAGCAGCACCTCCTCTCACACGTCTGCGCGTTTCACCTCATTTTTCACCGCCGGCCTGCTCTAAAATGTGTCCCCACGCGTTCATTTCATTCTTACTCTTTGCACAAACTGTAAGGAGAGGAACAGCGGCAAACTAGAACTACAATCCGTTCCCTGAGCCTCGGTGTTCCAGCCCAGTAAGAAAGGAAAAGGCTCCATAATTGCTTTTCAAACAACTTTACACAGAGAGGGAGGGGGGCGGGGCGGTTCATTCGGCTTGCATGCACTTGATTTGATTTTAATAACATGTTGCCAGTCAGCTGCAGAGAACACGTTGATTTGTCTCTCCGCCGCAGCAGTGACTCAGCTGCCCAAACTCTGCAGAGTCGGACTTTGGTTTCTCTTTTTGTTCACCTTATCACTGCTGCCCTTTTCCTTTTGTACTTTTAGTTTCCTCTGAGTAGAGCTTTAAAAGTCTAGGATGGGAACGCACACATTAACACACAAACCTGCTGGGTGCGCGTTTGTGCATGTCGTGACCCAATGACTTCCGAACTACATGAACTTTACGTCCCTTAAATCATAGCGCTTTACATCCTTGCGTGTGTTTTTGTGTGTCTCGATTAATATGACACGCACTGCATTGCTAAAAGTCGGTGGACACTCCACCAGAGTCCAGCGCTGATGGGTGATCAGGCCTGGATCTCAGCCGGCGTTCCAGTTCATCCCAAACCAGCTGGGTGCGGTGGAGGTCGGGGCTCTGTGCAGGCCACAGAAAACCATCTCTGTACAGACTTGGGGCACGGGGGGGGCGTTGTCATGTTGAAACAGGACAGGGTCTTCCCCAAACTGTTGCCACAAAGTTGGAAGAACACAAAATGTAATTGGGGGCTGTAGCGTTACAATTGAATTGAACTGAAACTAACCATTCCCACCAAACTCTGCCTGCCTGGATGCATAGTGCCAACTGTAGCGTTCCCCTTCCACCGAAGCCAGATAGTGCCGCGTGAGTCGCCGCTCCAGGCAACGCACTTTCCACCACTTTACATCCCTCCTGCCGACGCTCGGCATTGCACATGGTGTCATGGAATTCCCACGCCATGAAACTAGTGACGCTCCATTCTTGCGCAGGAACTGATTTTCCCGCCCCGCGAGCTTGTGTGGCTGAACACTGCGGCTTCACAGTAGCAGCACATACAGAAATCTGCCGAGAGGGCACCCTGTGCAGAGGGCAGCATCCCCAGGTGCTACCTCCACCGCAGGAAGTAGTGTGCCCCTTGGAAGCCAGGTGGAAAGTCAGGGTATGGGGGTCGCCGTGGTCAAATCACAGACCTGCTATTTTATGTCTTTTTAATGAACCATGACCCACGATGTTACCCTAACCTCATCCATAGCAGAGCTGCACAGAAATAGGAGAAAGAGATCATTTAAAAAACGTGTGAGAACTCTGTAGTGAGCGGCGAGCGGTTACGAAAGGACGAGGTGACTTTGGGACGGATCTATCCATCACCAGGGTCTGATGTTAGGTGAGACAGAAAGCAAAGTACAATAATTTAGCTTTTTTTTGTTGAGAAGAAGAAAACCGCTTCTTTCGTTCTTTCCCACTTAGTTCTCGTTTACCAGCCCGATAAAGACTGATTGTGTCGGTCGGCAGAGGGGACAGTTATCACACGCCGGAGTCAAATCGCTGTATTGTCCTCGTCTGTCCGCATCGGGCTCCTTCATCATCGACTCCTCCAATATTCCGTTGCCTCCCGAACAAAAGGCGAGTGGCCGCTGAATTATGAATGCCAGGAGAGGAGAGCTGATATCATTCTGCTCCCATGCCTGTTCCTAATTAATCAGGACATGATTAAAAATGCATCCATTAGGAGAGGTTGGGTCCTAATCACTTGTTACATTATTAATCGGGCTGTTTATTGTTCCGTGATTTAGATACTGGAGCAGTGAGTCACTAATAGGCCCCTACACCCCTGAAGAGGTGCTGGTGATCTTTGGAATTAATCAGGTGACAGAAAGCTGGCTGAGTCATTTATATCAACATTTTCATTTGGAGGCTTTTTTTAAAGCTTTTATTCGGAGCAAGCAGCTCGCAGCGAGGGTTTCAGGGCGCTGCTGAAGGACACTTCAGCGGCACTTTCAGCCGCTACCGGTGTTTAGATCCTGTGATCTGTTAAGGATTCCTGTTTCTCCGATGCGTTGGTTGGGTGATGGGTTGGTGTTTCAGATTTAAATGAGAAAGGTGTTTAAAAGGCAGATAAAATAGGTTGGGTTATACTTGTTGCTGCAGGCATCAAATGGGGAATCCTGTGGAACTGTACTGTCCTTTTTCTGCCTGCTCGATCTGTGAACTTCAATAATTAAGATCAGTTTGAAAAGAAATATCAGGAAGCCTTTTGGATTTGATACTATAGAGTTCAAGCTCGTGGAAAAAAGGAAGACTTTCAAAGTGCCTCACAGTAACGTTACCACAAAAGCAAAAACAATGACAAGTCGCCGGCCATTGTTATTGAACTACAGGAGTTATGCTCCTGTGAAAGTACGCGTAAACATCTCCGCAGACTGCTTTGGACGGACCGGTGCGTCATGCAAGCTGATTGGTGGATCCAAATCCTGTCGTGAAGCGGGTTCGAAAATCACACAGAAAAAATACATTAAAGTTAAAGTTGTACGTACAAGTGTGAAAGAAACAGCCACACGAACATCGAACATCTCACAACGCGTGACGATGTGAATCATATGTCATAGCCTTCGCCGTCACCAGATCTCACCTCGGGTTTTACTTTTCATTTGTCACCCATCTGTATCCATCGATCATCTACTAAAAGTGCGTTAAAGAGAGCCTCGCTGGCGGTAGGAAACTCCAAATAAACCTCGGAACACTGACTGGCCCGATCCTAAAGAGAAGGACCAAGAAATTCAATTAGTTTGACTTTTTACCAGCTTTCACTTTGAACTTCTGACATTTGACTGAGCTCATTAAGTGTGTATAATGTCAGTGAGGCTGTCACAATAAAGTAGAGAGGCTTATTTTCACAAGTGTGTAATTGCATTGAAAAGTCAAGCAGCATACAGATAGAGAGAGAAGCCAGACTTCTCCTTAATTATTATTATGAAATATTAATATGAACTCTGGCTGGACATTATGTTTACCAGCCTATTGTTACAATATTCCCATAATGACAAGATGGATTACTCCATGTGACTTTAGCATGTGTGCGCATGCTGTTTCCTGTCAACATGCCTGCTGCGCTGCTCGGCCGTGCCTCGGCATTGCCCCCCGGTGGTGGAGACGGCGCAGTGCAGCTGCAGCCTCGCCTGCTGCAACACGCAGTATCAAGCGCTCTGCGGCTGCATGGATCGGAGTATCACAGTGCACTTGAGCAAGGCAATTCTGAACACTGAGTTTGGGTTAAAGTGTTATCTATGTGCACAAGTTGAAATTTAAAAAAAGCCCCATAAGGACTTAATGTACGGTCAAGAAGTGGTGGAACTAACTAACTGAGTACATTTACTCAAGTACTATACTTGACTTTAATTTACTTAAGTATTTCCATTTTATTCAGCTTGATACTCCCACTCCAACACATCTCAGTGGGAAATATTGGACCTTTTACTCCACTACAGTTGTCTGACAGCTTCAGTTACTAGTTACTTTTCAGGTTACAATTTTTCATCCCCTTCCCGCCCAGTGAAAACCATGTATCTCCAAATCTGGTGATTTTGAAATTTTCGGATGAACTGAAGGATGAAGTGTTTCCTTTGTGTGTTGAGAAACGTCTCCTCCTTCTTCAGCCAAATAAACTCTTTCAAACCCGATGCATCGTCACTAAGCTGAAAACGTCTGTTTTTCCGAGCTCGTGAAAGGTTGAGGCTTTCTGGAGATACGTGGTTCTCACAGGACAGCGACGCCACAAACACGTGACGATCTCATAGACCATGATGCATTGCTGTAGATTACACTACCCAACGGGATATAAAGTAGTTCAAATGAGCTCAACCGTAAACATCTGCAGCAGTGAGATGCAACATACACATTATTGCAGTAGTAGTATATTTGAATAGTTCTTTCACCGCTGCCCTTGAACTTCTAAGAAATTGTATAGAAACAAAAAACTGTGGACGACTGAAGTTATTTAGCATTTTCCTCAAGAAAATGTGACAATAAGTGATCAGCCTGCGACGTCTGTCCCCACAGGAGCTGTACTCGCAGTCGTACGACTCCGTGGGCGTGATGTTCGCATCCATCCCGGGCTTCGCCGACTTCTACTCCCAGACCGAGATGAATAACCAGGGAGTCGAGTGCCTGAGGCTCCTCAACGAAATTATCGCTGACTTCGACGAGGTGAGGCTGCAGACTTTGAAGTGCACCCACTTCCACTGTGACGTCAGCATCTTCACCCGTCTTATTTCCCGGAGCCCTTCAGAGGCGATTAAGGCAAAGGCCGAAACAACAGGAGCGCTCACACCTGCAGGTTGTCAGGAGCTATTTGTCTCAGATAGAAAAGACTTCAGAAGAGACTAAACACTCAACGTACTAAATATTATGGACCCTGTTGTCATGAAGTACACTGCTGTGATGAATCCCGGAATGAGCTTTCTTGCTGTGTTGATTTCCCACGTGAGTTACAGACGGACTAGCTGGAATGGCAGGACTCTGGTTTGTCAGTTCAGGATTTCCTTCCAAAACCATGTTCATCTTTCTTTTATCAGAAGAACATATGAGTCTCAAACTCAGCCCTTTAAATTATGTAACTTCGGTCTAGCAAAGAACAATGATTTCCTGTTCCGAAAAACAACAAAACAGGGGGACGAAAATAGCTAAAATACAAAACAAGAATACTCAGTGTGAAAAACTTCCACTCAAGGCAAACGACCTCTTGACGATTAATCACCCCTCTGTCCAATAGAAGAAGAAAAACATACTTTCCGTTCTTTAGTATTCCAGATCAAAAGAGCTCGTACGCAGCTCAAAAGCCAGTTCAGCTCCAAGGCAGCCAAACACAGCGAAAACAACAGAGCTGTATACTCACACTCCCAATGTTAGTCAACTGGTCGGTCAGTCAGTCAGGCGGTGGAGTCCTTTAGTGTAGCTTTCCCAGTTTAGGAGAGCAGGGGAATGACGAGGCTTTGAAACCGTCCTGCTGTGGATGACTCAACATCTACACACCTGACTTATTTAGGTCAGGGCTTGAAGTTTAAAGTCAGGACACCCTTTCCAGGAGCGTTCCCCTTGCCTCTATTCCTTAGACTGCTTATACCGACAGTCTGCATTCTAAACTGGCACAAAGAAGGATTTCAGAATGTAGACATGCAGACGAAGAAGCTGAAAAAGCTTGCCAAGCTTGGAATGAGGTTCGTTGCGGACGTTTTCCTCAAACTCAGGCACACCTTGGTCCCCTGTGGACTGACTGACGCGCAGAGGAACGCGTGGTCCTGGGTTTTTGGCAGAAAATGTCAAAAGTCTCCTAATAAGAGCCGACGCAGACACCAGCTGAGCTCTCTGCTGCCTCAGGCCACAACTCAGCACTTTCACACACTTTTCCCTCAAACGCGAACAGACTTCTCTTTTCCCCATCAGGGAAGTCGCCTTGAGTGACCGAGATGAAGATGACAGAGTCACTCATAACATTGGAAGCAGAGAATAAGATCAGGACAGCACTTTTTAGGAGACTGAAACTGATGCCGTTTCAGTAGACGCTCCTGCTATGTGGCCATGTTAGTGCTCATGCTGCGTACGCAATTCACCCTCTGTGCTGCATTTATATATGGTTTGGACTAAATCTAAATCTGTCTAAACTGGACTACCTGT
>CM022487.1:26008202-26038248 GCA_011952105.1 Coreoperca whiteheadi | reverse complement strand
TTGGGGAACCAAACCCCCCTTTTTTTTCGGGGGGGGGGGGGGGGGGGGGGGGGGGGGGGGGGGGGGGGGGGGGGGGGGGGGGGGGGGGCTGGACGCGACCGCTGCGTTCAGTTTTCATCCACCCTCATCTGTTCGATGTCTGTTCGACTGGTCCCCTTCGGGCTGCCTGACGTTCGCTCCTGTCGTTTCCACTTCCCCTTTTTAAGTCGCCTGGCCACCGTCCCACCCCCGCCCAAAACCCAGAAACCCCGTCCCGCTCGGACCCTCGCCCGGTGTCGATGTTTCTTTTTTTGTATTTCTTTTATATATGGAGAACACAATAAAAGGGGTCTAATTTTTTATAAAAGCCATGTGTCTGGTTGCCTTTATTTCGTCACTAATAAGAGGTTGTATAAGGATCTGAGGTCAGTAAGGTTTCTAACAAACATCAAATTAATTAGGAAACATTATTCATGTTCTTTTACACGTACAGCACATTTTGGCATAAAGATATTAGAGTTTTAACATGTTAAAGGATTTCTGTAAAATGTATACTCAGTTTAATAACAAAATATATAGCTCCTTTCAAAACAATGTTACAAAGTGCTTTACAAAGGAAAACCTTAAATTAAAACAAATTTGCACCACAATTAAAGAAAATCAAGTATTCAAGTGCAGTGAATAAAGTGGAATAAAATAACCAAAATGCATTTCTAAAATAAGACCCCAAAAAAAACCCCACATACAATACAGTGGAAACTGGAAAACTAAAAACTTTGGGTTTAGCCGGTAACACAAAGTATTTTAAACTGGCTACAAGAACCCCACTGCATGAGGCAGCCAGCGTGATCACATTAACTACTGTGTTTGTGCAGTCCCGTGCGATGAATGTGCGACCCTTTCAGAACGACACAGCTCGCTGAAACTGCGACGGAAGATCCTCGGCCAGATCCGCCGGCGGCAGCAGAGTTTAAAAATGTGTGCGAACGCGTCAAGTCTCCTTCTCTGTGCAAACTGAACACAGTCTGCATGCAAACAGGGAGGGGACGGAAATATCCGCCTGCACTCAGACGCGAACAGAAAAGACACACCTGTCGTGGCAGTGGGTGATCAGAGTCTTTTGTCTTCGCGAATGAGTCGTATAAAAGAAACGGGAGTTAGGGCGAGATCTGTCTCGGAAGTCTGGTTTAATGTTGCCTGAGGATGTCTGCATATTTTGTGTGATAAAAGAGTATCAGCAAGAATGAAAGGAAAGGTGTTCAAGACGGTGGTGAGAGCAGCGATGTTGTACAGCTTAGAGACAGTGGCACTGAAGAAAAGACAAGAGGCAGAGCTGGAGGTGGCAGAGCTTAAGATGTTGAGGTTCTCTTTGGGAGTGACGAGGACGGACAGGATCAGGAACGAGTCCATCAGAGGGACAGCTCATGTTAGATGTCTCGGAGATAAAGCCAGAGAGGCCAGATTGAGGTGGTTTGGACACGTTCAGAGGAGAGACTGTGAATATATTGGTAGAAGGATGCTGAGGTTGGAGCTGCCAGGCAGGAGGTCTAGAGGAAGACCAAAGAGGAGATTTATGGATGTAGAGAGAGAGGACATGAAGTTAATTGGTGTGAGTGAAGAGGATGCAGAGGACAGGGTTAGATGGAGGCGCATGATTCGCTGTGGCGACCCCTGAAAGGGAGCAGCCCAAAGGAAAAGAAGAAGAGGATGTCTGCATATTTCAGGAATTAGGGCTCATGATGTGCCCTTGACCGGGAAAATGACGGTATGAAGTTCAGTGTCAGCGTGACTCGTTTGGCTGCGTACTGCTGCGCGATCAGTGTTTCCACGTCCCTTAACGTATCAAGGACACGAGACAGAGCTGAGTTCCGCCTTCATTTTCCCACGAAAACATATTTTTCCACTTTAGGACTTTCCTTTGATTCATTATCGAGTCTAAGGTTTTCCAGGACTCCCGAGAAGCCTGAACCTCCTCTAATACAGCGTCTGAAAAGAACCCAAAGTAAAATAAAAACTTTGCTGCAGAAGACGCACGAATCAGAGCAGTGAGAGCTTCGTGTCGCACTGCAGACAAAACCGGCCGCCTTCATTTCCAGCGCAAATATTTAAACACATCTTCAAGAACAGAACTAGACTGAAGAGAATTGTATTAATCCGTCAGTGATGTAGTGTCTTAAGCTGAATGACTCTCTTCTATCTGTCATAATGAGTCGAAAAGCCATTCATTAACTACTGAGTAAATATCTAATGTTGGCCAAGTAACTTTTTTTAAACAATAAAAAGTGTGTGTTCTTTTGTCCACTTTATGTCCCTTTGCACGTGGCGTGAAGTTCTTTGACTCGTGCAGGGCCAACAGGGCGGGCTGGCTGTCAGTCAAAACACTAACAGGTGACACGTGAGCGGGTTCTCGGTGTGTGGACAGTATGAGAAGAGCTGTTTCTCTCCGGGAGTTATAAATAGACCCGGCAGGACGTCTGCAGATGTTTGAAAAGGCTTATGGGGAGACAGAGTGTGAAAAATGGAAGAGCAAAGTGAAAAGTTCAGTCACCGGAAGCAGCCTCAGAGCAATTTACAGACCACGTTAATCTAGAAACCTAAATAGGCTGTCAGACAAACAGGCGGCAGGTGGGAGAAGGTGTTTTCAATGAGCTCATTAACTCGTCGGCGAGACAGGTGTGCCACTATGCCAGAATATAGGGCGAATACAAAAAAAACAAAACAGAAAGAGGGGGGAATAAAACTTATGACAAATAACACTGACTCTTAAAAAAGGTACCACGTCTTCAAATGCAAATGCAGATTTTTAAGTTTGGCTTAAAGGTGAATCTGTGAAATCTTCAAAACGTCAACAGAAGCGTTTCATCTGGCTTACACACAAAAAAGGGAGAGAAAAATCACGTCAATGCCACTCAAATCGCTCATCAGAGACGAGAAGGCTAATCAGAGCCCAAAATGCTGAACGCAACGGACCCCCCCCCCCACTAAAACGATGAGAGGAACGAACAGAAATAAATGTTTGGACACAGTGAAGCTCTAATGACCTGTGGGGGGGGGTTTGGTTTTAGAGTGTTGTGTGTTTTTCGCAGCTTTTTGTCTTTCAGTTTTCGTTCTTTTTTCCATCTAGTCCCCACTTCTAGTTGTTTGCATTGACCCCTGTGATGACATACCCCCCCCCGCGTTTGTATGAGACGTTCTTTGTCTCTGCTGGGATTCCATGGTCTGTGTTCTCGGGGCGTTTCCCCCGACTTGACCTCGTCTCTGCTGATCATCAGAAAATGAATCTTCGTGAATCTGGAGAGAGGAAAAGAACCTGTGAAAAGATCCCAACTCCACTGCACGTGAGGGACGTTTGCCCTCAGGGCTCTCTGCCAGAAAGCCCTACTACTTGGTTAGGTTTAGGAAAAAAAAGAAAGGCAGAAAGCCTTTCTGCCAGAAAGCTCCTGAAGCAAACTTCCCCCATGTGCTAGTGTCCAACATGTTCTCACTGGTAAAATGACAAAATTAATTTAATTTAAACATGATGGCATCCAGACTTGATGTTGATTCTCACTGTTCTGACAAATATGCTGATCCAGTTTTCTGTGTCTAAATACGTGTATTTGTACACTGTTATATTGCTACTTTTACTTAAAATATCTCAATACCTCTTCCACCACTGGAAGGAACAGACAGGAGACCATGTTGGCAATGTCTAAAAACAGTGGTATCACTATCTAACTGGGGAGGTTTTCTAGTCCTCATGCAAACAGAAGTGGAGAGAGCACACCTCCTGCAATGTGCACAAACAACCACTAGATGGCGGAAGATGCTCAGTCAGACACGGAGGAGGGTTTCAGCCTAAAAAAAGCAGATTCTGCCCCAGCCCCTCCGTTGTCATGGTGCTGTGACCTCTGAGCTCTTCCCTGCTGGGATGCATGCAGCGAACCGAAGGACTGTACCTGAGAACATCAGCAGTAAATGTTTTCTGGCAACAGTGACGCTTTACAATAATATTCTGCCAGGAGACAAATGTCCTGGGAACAATATCATTTATTACAGTATGAACTCTTCATGATTGAGCATGCATCGTATATTTCACAGCTTTCGCCAGGATCATCTTTTAAAAATATCTTAAAAGGCCTTGTAGTTTTCCTTCTACACATTTCTACAACATTTTAAATGTTGTTTCTACATGAAGGTAAGGTGGATGTTCCTGCGTATGCGATTAACATTACTAGTGTCACATCTGTACTGTAATGAATTGTGGGTCAGGTGAAGTTTCCACTCCAGGCGGCCTCTCTAAAGGTGTGCAGAAAGTGCACAGGAGCCCCCTTACGGACTTGATGAATCGTGGACTTGTGGACGTAACGAGCATGCTCCCGGTAAGTCCGGACATTTGGATTCAGCCTTGCAGAAGGCCACTGGAACAGCAGCACGGCAGGATGTAACGGCAGGACTCTCTATAAAATTTCAACCACTGCCTGTGTCAAAGTCAAACCGCATCAACCCTCTACCTGTACCTTTCACTTTACTACATACACATCAAACTGGATTTCATTTAGCATTCAGCAGGTGGTGTCCAGTCAGCGCATGACGCTGCTCTTTATCTCGGCTGAAGTGGATGAGCGCTGTCGACTGGGCTCAATCGTGCCAACAAGCAAACCGAACCGATGGCTGAATGGTCGCCTTCATATTTCTTTTGTACCTGTTGTCTTCCATCGCCATCACCACGCCCACAGGAAGTGGCACACGCTCACGTAAAATGGTTGGGCCATAAAGTCAGTTTCAGTGAAACACAGAAAGTCTACCGTCTTACGCAGACTAATAATGTCCCATCAATTTGACTCATTGTAATTTTGAAGTGTTCACATTTGCACATTTTGCAGCTTTAATTTCCCTCCCACTCCGCTGTCTGCCTCAAATAGGCGTCTCCAAATGGAGACATCACTGATGAATAAATCAGGAAGTCAAACCGGGCGGCTCGGAGCGGCTTTGGCGACAAACACAAACGCTGCGTGTTCAGCAGGAATTGATCGCGTTGCTCACGTTTCCCTCCCACGTATGGATTTTCTGTTAAGACATGAAGGAGGAAGAGGACAAGGAGGAGGATTGAAACAACGGGAGAGGCAGAGATGTGGAGAATGGAGTTGCCAAGGCGACCGTTGGCATGTTGGGCGGTAGTGGGGGGGCGGGGGTTGCACAATGTGTGTAGAAGTGTGACCATGAGTGCATGCATGTGTGTTTGTGCGCTACTGTTAGCAGAGGAAGCGGTTTGGATTTCAGATGCTACAACTGTGAGGGAACGATTGAGGCGAAGAGCTGCAAAAGCGGCCCAACTGTTATCTGAGCATTAAGCATCAAACGCACCTGGATCCATCTTTCACAAAGCACTTTAACCCACAACAATGCTGAGCCTACCATTGTAATGTTGCGCACGCTTTAAGCGCATTTCTGAACCTTTGAAAATCACACGTAAATGCCACAAGCTAAGATGCCATTTCCTTAAAGGAGACTTCCAGCGTTCGTCGTCCTGGCGTATTTACCATAAATGTGGCCGCTGCGGCACCACGGCTCGCGCTGGCGTTGCGCTTGCCAAATCTGATGCAGAGATTCGGGGGAAAACGAGGACTCGCCCAGAGCAATGCACAGTACATCAGGGCAAGCAGCGTGAGCCTCCTGCATCTTTCCAAACAAACGTGGCGATTTTTGACCCAGAGTCACACATTTATGGGGAACGTGACAGGTTGAAAAACACCAGAGTTCTCCTTTAAAAGGCCCTGCACCCCCACGCGGGCGCTTGCACTCATTCTGGCTGATGAGGTCTCTGCTCGCGTTGAGGTCCAAACTTCATGGACCAATAAGAACGATGAAGGTGTGACTTTTCCGAGTTAAATACTTGGATCAGAGGGTTATTAATCGCGTATAGTTTTTAACATGCCCCATTCTGAGAAGACGTCTGATTAGACGAAATAAGTAAAACCACCTGTGTGGGTTTACTCACATGGGTATGTAAGGCCTTTAAAGGATGAATTTGTCTCTTCTTATCTCCTAGAAATGACATTTGTACACTTGGTGGCTACTTTACAGCGGTACAACTGTTTAATCGAACGTCTTGGTTAAGTATAGAAATAGTCATAAGTGGCTTGAAACAAGAGACCCAATGTGTCTACTCTAATAGCATTTAACCAACCCCGTGATCTTTCCCTACACCTGAGAACCCCGGTCCAACTCCCGTGTTTTTAACACCCACCATCCACCCCGAGCACCTCCCTGAGATTTGCACGTCGTGCATGAATGTAGTGCTTCCTACACTCGAAAAACTGTGCTGGGAATGTTTTCGAGTTGTTGCCAGGGAACATAATCCTGGCAGCAATCACGTATCCCATCAAACGGTAATTAGCAAAACAAATTAGTACTATATAAAGGCAATTTCCGGGAGATGGGGTTGACCCTGTGGTGTTTTTATCAGCCAATAGCGTGGGCGAGATGGTGGGTGAGTTATGTATACCCCCACCCCTTTAGTTCTGGTCTGTCTCGTGAGGCGAGGCCTGTAAGAGTTTGGCCAAGTTTGAAAAAATAACAACTTTTTGAAGTTTTCAGCATCAACCAAGCAGAAAAACAGAGATATTTTGGCTTTTCATTGAATTTCTGGCATTTCCATTCAGATTGCGCATACAAATGAGCGGAAATGTATCTAATCACAGATTGGAGTGAGGGGGGGGGAGAAAAAAAACCCACTTAAACTTCATCCAAATAAACATTTCAAACCAACAAAACTTGATTTTTAATTTAGACTTCAAAGTTTCCAAAGATGCCAAAATTGTCAGTTTGGATTCGTCTAGAATCTTTACGGCAAATTGGCATCTTTGACGATTTCACCTAAAACATAGATGGAAACACAGAATATGTTTATATATATTATATACTAAAGAATAAAAAATAAAAACAGATACTGAAAGAAAAATCCAAGGGTAAGTTGGATAAAAAGTTGGATTAAGAGTTAATTAATAATATGATAATAATGATAAATAATTCAGTATTTGAAGTAAGCTAGTATTCAACTGGAGGGGGATAAACTAGCAATCGGACCCCTAGCAATCATTTTTGTGGATAGTCCAGGAATAAGCATTCTTTATTTTGATGCTGCTGTGGTTGTTGTTTCCTGCTGTCAGTCATCTTGTAAGAGTCAGTGTTTTTCTGTCATGGTGGAAGAAAACCTTTTACATTCAGTTAGTAATGAAACAGCAGCTCTGGTAAAGTACTATCAACATGAGGCGAGCAGGAACAGACCACAACAAGCGGACGGGCCCTAATGGGCTTTATTATCCAGGCAGCTTTGGCCCCAGGGGGGTCAGAGGTCGAAGTGGAGGCCGAGCTCCTCGTGTGTTCGGCTCGTTTGTGCTCCCAGAGGTCTCTGACCCGACCGACCACAAGCACCACGCTGCCAAATCCATTTTTCTAATGGCTTTTTCCTGTTGGCTGGTTGAAATACCCAGCAGATACTCAATATATCTGAACAGACTGTACCAGAGGAAAGACAAACTATAGGCTTCGCACGATGCAAGGTTTTCATGACGAATGGACACGACAGGTTGTTCGAAACTCTGGATTTTGCCGTCATCTTTGTCGTCGCCACACCAGGAATCGGTCTGGTTTAAGTGGACGGCTACAAAACAGCAGACAGGGTCAGGCGGTGAACATAAATAGCCAGTTATGTTTCTCAGGGGTTGATGGAGACCAAGCCAAACTAACAGAAGAGCGATTACTGCACTTCACCTGGTGAACACGAACGTGAAATAAATGATATTGTCGCTTCATTTTGGCTGAATTCAAAAGTAGGCAACTGTTTGCTAACATGTGAACATTGCGAGGTGATAATATGTCAGCATCATGTTAACAGCTTGTTCTGCTGCCCCCTAGTGGGCAAACAAACTCAATTAACGCTGCTTTGACAACACAAAATAACATTTGTGGAAAAATAAATCAGCAAGCCATTGGTTCAACATAATCAAACTTGTCCTAAACAATAATAATAATAAAACTTTATTTAGAGAGCACTTATCAAAGCAAAGTACGAAGTGCTTCACAACAAGAGAAATAAAATGCCACAGTGAATAATACATGCAAAAATACACGCAATATATATATATATATATATATATATATATATATTATATTATTATATCAATATATATTGAACATATATTCAGTGTTTGTGTGTGGGCTTGTTTTACTATATTCGTGAAGTCCAAAAACCAGGAGCCCACTATACTCCTGGGGTATAGTGGGCTCCAGCCAAATTGCTGGACCCCGCAAGTTTAAAGGGCTGTTTGAGGGTTAAGACTTGGTTTTAGGGTTAGGGTTAGAATTAGGTTTAGGTTTGGGTTAGGGCAAGGGACTAGGGACAATGACAGGTCCCCACAAAGACACATATATATATATATATGTGAGTGGCAGTCTCATATACAGTATATGATCTGATATGGCTAAATACCATGTCATTTGGCCATGTTAACATGCAAATGAGAACACTGTAAGCTCAAAGCAGAGCTGGTCCAAAGTACAGACGAGGTCGACGAAGTACAGCGTACTGAAAGGGTGAGCGTAAAATGACTCCTCCGCGTGTCCTCAGAAATGAATGCCACGTCCCTGCAACATGCAGTTCCGCAGCGGGGGAAGTAAATCAGGGTGTGAGGGACCAGGGCGACAAGAACGTCCTCTGAGATGGCGTTACTGCTGCTTTTTACAGTAACGCCCTCGGCTTACCTTTGTAAACTAGTGGATATACTCTTCAATCCTCCAGGTACGTACAACGGCCACAGTGGGGGAACACTGGTGTAGTACCTGCTTGTCTATGCTTACACTTTATTCAAATCAAGTACATAAGCGCTTCACAAGGGTTGAGCCATGTTTGACAGTTTAGAGCCGAGCCTGACAAGCTGGGTCTGAGATCTTTGTCCACCCTCAGGAGAAACCTTTTTATCCCATATTAACTATCAATTGAGTTATCTGCTATGTAATAACAGCCTCGCCGAGCTGCTATCATGGCTTATGGGATTGCACTGTTGCAATGTAAAACACTGTTTCGCCAACACACTCCCCTGTTTTCTCTTCTCTGTCACGTACGCACACAAACAAACGCAGCAGAGAGCCTGTGGCATCGCAGCTGAGCTCAAATTATTACCTCAGAGCTCGAGAGGCTGATGTCAAATGAAGCAGCCAGGCCGAAGCCGAGACCAGAGACGAGCGTTTATCCACAGCTAAAGATAATAATAAAAAGTGTCACATCCACCGCTGCGGCTTCACTTTCAAGCCAACAAGAAACAATAATGGCCAGGCGTTTATCTTGTTACGCGCTGTGCCAAAACGGACAGCAAGCGGCGGCATCAGAAAGCCAGCAAAAGTCCGCTCATTTCCTGTGTATATGGGAAATGATGGCAGGACGACGGGGCCCTCGTCCAACTGCCACCGAGGGCCCCTGGTGTTTATTATAATTAATGTGTAAACAACAAGACAGTTTAGTTTAGAACAGAGCTTCTTTCTGCATGTTTTGGCGAAATCTGTCAAAAACACTGAAGCCAAACCAACAATTTATGAAGCGGTTTGAACATGAATCCGACGTCACTTTCGCCATGGCAACCGTCTCCTTCCCGCCGGTGATGCTCTTCAGTTGACCACAAAGAGTCGACCGCCATCTGGGCCAACAGGCGGTGGGAGGAGGGAGAAGCGCGCACACGCACGCGCGCACACACGCACACACACACACGCACACACGGACACACACACACACACACACGCTGTCACAGATAGCCACATGCGTGCACACAAAAGAAAGCGCGTTGATGAGCCACACAAAGGCAGCACCGAGAAGCAAAATACCTTCTCATAAACTGTGTGCAATGAATGAGTCAGCACACAAACCTTAATCAAAGCATACGAGCTTGCTGAGACTCGGAAGCACGTGAAACTCAGCTGACTCGCATACAACAACAGTATTCAAAGACTGAAAGCTTTAATGTCGCGTGCACCGAGAACAAGCTGAGTGTGGGGGGGGGCTCTGCTGAATGACTGAGAGCTAGATTGACAGGACACTGCAAATAAGGTTAAAATCGCTCTTTGTATGCCAATCATTCTTTCTCTTTTTCTTTTGAACCACGAGGGTTTAATAGTTCGTAAACTATTTCCGGAGCCTGGATAAGCTGCGCTCATGTGGTCGGGATCATCTCGATGTCAAGTCTATTTAACGCGGGGGATGGGCTGAACACGTTAGCCTGAAAATCCATCCAACCGTCCCGTTTCTCACCAAAAACGCTTATCTTTGGTTTCGTGCTGTCAGCCAACTCACGGCGCTTGTATTCCACGTTGCCCCTCCCCGCTCTCGGCGGTGGGGGGTGACGATATTACCCGACCCTTGTTAGGTGGGAAGCGGACCGTTTGATTGGCGCTTTACGCTGGATTTGTATGTGTTTTGAGTTCGTGCTAGCTTTAGTTTTACTCACGCTGCTGGGCTTTTTAGACGTATCGTTGTTTTTAAGTCAAGTCAAGTCAAGTCTGCTTTACTGTCAATTCTTCCACATGTACAGTACATACATGCAGCGAATCGAAATTGCGTTACTCTCAGACCCCCGGTGCATACAGATAACACTAACAGTAGAGCCTAAAATCTAGATCAGATATAAAATATAAGCTAAAACTATACAATAAGGGAATATAAAAAAAAAAAAAAGACATAGTAAAAAAAATTAAATTAAATTAAAATGAGGTTAGATAAAAGCAGCGCAAGGCACATGGCAGATAAAGTGCAAACCAGTGAACAAACAGTGCAGATAAAAAGCTTTTAAGTGCATAAAAAAAAATAGCTTATTCAGTCTGATTAAAGTGACAACGGGCTTATTTTAATTAAACTGACTGATGAGGTGGTAGAATGACGTCAGTTCCATGGTGAATGAGGTAGTGAGCAGACCAATGCTACACACAGTGACTGGTGCATGACATCGTATGTTAGTGGAAGGTCCTGGGGATGAGGGATCTGGGGGGGGGGTTCATGGTTCAGTGGTGCCTGGGGCAGAAGAGGGACGGGGGGGGGGCAAGTTCGGGAGCGAGTTCATGAAGCTGTCCTTCAGTCTGCTGGTCCTGGCCTGGAGACTCCGCAGCGCACCTGCGGTTCCACATCGCGAAGCATTTTATGACCTTTTGAAGAAAGGTACTAAATAAACAAAACCATTTATGATGGGGATTTTTTTATTATGAAACCGTGCGCTTGCAGGATCCTAAATAATATATATATTTTTTTAATGTCATGCAGATGAAAACCCAGCCACTTTACCTAGATCAAACGCTTGATGCCACGGTCCACATCCGGAGCGCGATGGGCTCTGCTGTCACTTCTTCATGCTGGGTGCCCTTTCTGTTTTCTGTCCATCCACTCCGTGCATGGAGACGGTGGGGGTGACGGTTTGCTGACACAAACGTCCCTACACTGGAGACTGAGCGCCCTACATTCAACCATCAAACCCACTGTTACATAAAACCACCACCGCCACACAAGCCGGCTTGCTGGCTGTTGCTAGGCAACAAGCCCCTGGAGCCCCATCGTCGAGTCTCGCTGTACCTGAAAGTGCTCAAATGGGTCATCGAGGACAAAGGCAAAGGGACAAACTGGGCAAACGGAGAGAAAGAAAGGAAGAAAACCCCCATACATTCAACCGTGTCCCAGGGTCTGTGTAGGTCTGCACTCAGCATAATGTGCACAATGAGCTTTATAAGTCAGGGAGGGCCGACTGAGGAAAAGCAGAGAGGAAGAGGATCTGCGGAGAGGAACAACAGGCAGCGACGAGTTTCTGTCAAAGGAGTTGAAGTGGCAAAATGAGACGGCAGCCGTACGTCGGGACAGACTTCAGATGGGGACCAAACGACAATCCCTCAGTTGGCGTTTTAATGTTGGTGGTGCAAAGTGCTACCAGATCGCGCCAACACCCGACATAGGTGTCCCGTTGGGTTGATATCTGGTGACTTTGGAGGTAGTGGGGGATGCAGCGGGGAATCGGGCTTCGTGGGTAGAGTAACAAACGCCTATGTACTGAGGAAGTGGATCAGGGGATTGATTAGGTAAGGTTTTAGCCGTGGCGGGCCACCACTTATCAGAGTTGAGGTCAGTGTTTACAACTCTGTCCTGTTCCTTGCTGACTTTGCCAAACCCACCGCTTCGTCCTCTTCCCAAACGCCTGCTCTCATGGAGGCTAAATGGGATTTCAGTTAGAAAACACGAACACAAAGCGCGTGTTCAACCTTTTGTGTTGCTTGTCGAAGTAACTTAAGTAACTCTGTAGTAAACATCTGAGTGGCGTTAGAAGAAATAATAAGACATCTTTCCTCAAAATACTGTATTATATATGAACTGTATTTACCCTGCAAAACAAGAACGTCGCGGCTTCTTTATTTCAGTGTATTTCGACATGGATCATCAACGTGCGACGTTTTTGCCTGGGACTTGTAGGCATTAGCCCCAGTCATTTGTGTGCACCATTACACAGCACTGAGTCCCCATTATATCATGTATGTAGCCATCAAATGCATTTTTAAAAACCTTTTGCAGGGTTGTGCAACGGGAAATCATCAGTAACACAAAACCTCAGGAACTACAACCAAGCCGCAGCTAACAGGAGATGACGAGTACTCTTCCAGAGTTCAGTCTCGCCTGTTCGTGTCTAAAACTGTAAGTCATTTCTCTGTCTTTACCCCAGTTCATTAGTGTTTATTTGAGAGCAGATCTTTCCTGTAAATCTCTTGCTGACAAAAGGACAAATCCAAGTTTTTTTTAAAGCATTTTTTGTTCGATAGACGAGGATGAACACTGGGTGATGATGTCATTTCAGAGCTGTTGAGGAGATTTGAGCATGGAGAGTTCGCGTCCTTCCTCGCACGCCGGGGCCATCTGGAGTTCACATTAATATTCAGCATCAGCCTTCAAAAGAAGTCAATTATTCTGTATAGGTGGGCAAACCGAACTGAGAGCAAATCCTGCATCTAATCCTGTGAAGGATCATGATGGGAAGCGCAGCTATGGCAGAGGCTCTGAGGTACCCGCACCATGGCGATGCCTCATACGCTGTTTAATCACGTTTCTGCTTGTTTTTCCATTTTAAATGTTTTAAATTATGCAGATGTTTGTGGCTATGTCGCAGTTGTACTGTATAAGCAAATGTATGCATTATGCACACTGATGTAACTTTAATAAACGTAAGAATACAAGACATATAAAATAGCATATAAAGCTGTCTTACGTTTTCCCTGTGGAATATACGAAATGATAAATATTGAATATTGTATGCGGATTAAAGGCTCACTAGATAGATAGCAGAATGTGGGATGGAAGGAGGGATAAAAACGCCTTGTAGCAACGTTCTTACGTTACAGCATTGTGAAGTTCTCCATTTAACTAGGAGCAGTCCACGGAAGTTGCATGCTAGTAGTGGTATATCGTCAATGCATATTATTATTAACCATCACCCAATGTTTTGTACCTGTTTGGACAATTAGAAAAGTGTTGCAAACGCAGTATTCTGTTTTTAGTTTCTTTCCCTATGCAAAGAGCGAGGCGAATTCAAAGTTTCAGCTTGATTTTAACTAAACATTGAATTGGTGTTAAAGAAAAACCCCACAAATAAAAAAAAAAAAAGGATTTTTTGTTTCTCAACGTACATGTTTCACAAAACACAAATTCTGCAGTTTCAGGCGTGATCGAAAAGGAACTAAAGCATGTAAAGTGCGTATCTTGTTGCGCGCACACACACACACACACACGCATCGGTGCTTCCTGTCTAACGGACCCTCACGTCCTGTCGTCCTTTTAACTCCTGCTCGTCCAACAGCTCTCGGCGCTGCCTCGTCAACGTCTCGTTCCACATATTACGAGTGACTATCTGTCCACAGCTCCCACTCACGAGAGGCTCCCTTTGAAGCGACGGCCCATGGCTGTGGTTAGCAGGAGGCAGGATGCAGGTGTGCCACTCCCTTCAACAACACAGGCCGGCGGAGACAGACTTAAATGACGACATAAAACACGTGACTTAAAAGTCACTCAAACGTCCACTGAAGTGACGACATGGAACTTCCTGTTGTGCTGGTTGTGTACATTACCATACCACTGCCTTTTTGTATAATATATGCATGTATAAGTAACCTTATATATTGTTTGTCTTTTTATTCTATTGTAAAATTTAAATATTTGTGTATAATGTTCTTCGTGTGTAGCGTGACGGGGGCCGGTTGTGTCCCTTTCTTCCGCGGGGGGGTTTCGGAGAATTTCGCTCCACCACATGCCCTCACATTACTTCTGTACATCCTGTACACTGTGTTCTTGTACTGTTTAACAGCGGAGCACACTTTTCTTTCACAAGGCGTTCGGGAGAAACCTCTGTCCGGAGGCAGAGGACTAAACTGAAGTACTGGAACAAACAGTTCACAGGCAGAAAAGGGAGGGATGAAATCAGGAAATGGGATGCATTTATCCTTATCCATCCCTCACTGTCATGAAAATGCTGCTTTTAAGTGGTGAAATCCGTTAGTTTCACATTTGGCTTTTTCTTTTCTGTTTAGGCCCCGTTTACACGATGGGAAAACGCAGATATTCCCCTGCGCTGTGGCCTGTCATTTACACGAAAACGCCCATTTTTATCCCAGAAAACGATTATTTCTAAAATCTCCGGCCAGAGTGGAGATTTCTGAAAACGCCGGTTATGTGTTGCCGTGTCACCTGGGAGAAACGGGGTCTTAGGCTCTCAAACGTCACATTATGCGCCACAAAATGCTTCCGTCGCGTGAGCGCCCCGTGTTTAGGGTTAGTTTGAGCATGGATGCTGTTGAGGTGGAACTCATTTTTACTTTTGTGCAAACGCTTTTGCAAACACAACTGCTGGACTCTATCGAGGAGCAGAGGCGAAGGAGTACACGAAGGGCCGCATTTTTACAGCAGCTTTCCCTTCCAAGACGCCGGTACGTTGCCTGCCAACGTCGGAGTCGCCGGTTTTGGAACAGGGAGTCGCTCGTGCTATTCGTTGTTGTCAATTTTGAGGATTCTGATTGGCTCGCACGGCTTTATCCTTCTCCCTACGCTGCCGCCCATCGGTTTGGCACAGTTATGATGGCGCTCGACGGCGTATGTATGCGGGTCGGTGCAAACGACAACTTTTCTGAAAGCGATGTGTAAATGTGCCCTTAGAAATCATCAGGAAAAACATCTGACTTCGGACACTTTGAGCTGCAGTGCGAGCGCAGCCAACATATTCGGCAGAGTTTAGTTTTAGAAGTCATCCTGTGGGGAAAGATTTGGAACTTCTACTGTAAGAGGTTTACCTGAAGCGACTCTGTCTCTGTTCCTACCTCCGTCTCGCTCCGACTGACAAAAACAACACGGCGACCTTGTTAATTTCATACCAAAAATAACCTCCACTTAAGATTTCATGACAACAGTCCCACCGCAGCCTATCGTCATACCACTCGACTTGAAAAGCGCTGAAAATAGTTTCACTCTCTATGAATTCCTGTCACTTCTCAGCCCATAAACCTCTTAAACAGAGGCAGTCGGAGACGAGTAGCACCCTGCATCCCAGGAGAGACACTCGGGGGAGAATTTGCGAATCTAGGACAGTCGATGGCGCTCCGGTTGACTGACGCAGGCAATTGTACGGCAATCTACTGTAATCACTGAGCTTAACTATCTATAATTCAGGAGAGTGAGGGCCGGATGATTCAAGGGACAGGCAGACTTTCTGTAAGGCAGGAAATAATTTAGCAGATGCCGCGGCCCTGCTCGACGGGGACCGGCAGCATCTGAAAACAGCGTGCAGCAACAGAAAAGGTACATTATAGTGGATCTGGAGGAAATGATGCGTCATGGTGGAATTACACAGTCACAGTCATCCTCTGAGATGCATATTTCACCGGTGTGGTGCCTTGCTCAAGGACGCATCAATGGACAGGGCATTTAATCAACAAATACGCGGACAATCTAATCATCTTTTAAGTAGTTTTTCAAGCAAACATTCGCTGGCTCGAGCTTCTGTTTTCTCTGTTTCCTCATCATTGTGAATAAAGTGTTTTTTGGTAATAAGCAACTTGAAGATGTCTCCTTGGCCTCTAGTATTGGACACGTTTAACCCGTTTGTCTTTACATTTTAATGACCAACCGAAAAAAAACACAACAACAGCGTTGCCTGCTTGTTTAAATGCTAAAATGGAGATAGGGAGACAGTAGCGTGACGATACAGCGCCGCACATCTTCGTAGAGAGGTTGGCTTGGATGGTGGCTTGTATAAAAAGCGTCCGACTTTGACACCAGCGACCGCAATCTTTGGTGACTTCCCTCCACCAACACTCGAGGTTAGTTTCTTTTACGAAACCATGTCCACGGTCTTTCTCTAACCTTGACCAAGTTGTTTTAGTTGCGGGAACGATACACCGGTGGAGGATGTGAAGGTTTGGTGGTGGTCGCGTTAGGTCATTTAAGGATGGCGCTTGCTGTAATCACCGAGTTGGGGCCTGCATCAAGTTGTTTGTGCACTCCAGGGAATATCAGTCAAACCGTTGATAGTTTATTCATTTTAAAATTGGTTTTTGTCAGTTTTTGCAAATGAACTCGTCACGTTTACTTGAACGTTCCCCAAATGACTTGAACTCAAACGTGATATGCTGCCCGTGTTTTCTGAAAGGCAATACAAAAGAGGACACCGAACTGGACTGCACAAAATGTGTATTTAAAAATAAAACACTTAATGCGTTTCAGAATATGTGGTGCTGAACGGTTGATTTTATCTCGATCTCATTGAATATTTAGTGTTTTGATCTTACAATAAATTCACTTTGTACCATGAACAAAGCCAAGTGGGGGCCACGTCCCGACCCCCTCCGCTCATGAATCGAAAACTATGGCTCAGATAAAGTAAATGCTACGGTTAAATGCTTGCGTTTTGTCACGGTGACATACAGTGTCTTTCGCCAACAAGAAAATCCATTCAAGTTGACAAATAGGAACATAACTGCCTCATTCGCATCCTTGACTGTAGCGACAGCAGAGTCCCAGGGCTGCATCTTATGTGTGAACCCCGTTTTTTGTTTACGAGGTGAAGTGCATCACTTCCTGTACAGCAGGAGAAACTAACATACAGGGAGGCATAGGGCAGCAAAGGGAAAAGCTTTTGACAATGGTCATTGTTGTCTGACAGTTTTCATCGGAATCGTTTGCACCGCGGTACAGTAAATCAGATACTTGTTACTTTTGGTTTTATTTATAAATGTACAACTGCCCTCCTGTTGCTATTCCAAGCTGCTACAGACAAGAACATCAGCTAACTGGCAAATAAAACATTCTTCTTCTTGCTGCTGAGTTCACCGGTTGAGTTATGTTGAATAGACAAAATGTGCATTTTAGCGTGAAGCCAATGCTTCACCGGGACACGGTGCAGCTGTGTCAATGAAACGATTAAATCCTCTTCACACGCTCAAACAGACAGTGAGAAAAGTACTTTGGTCAGCTTTCACTGGCTGGCCGCGGTCCAAACCTTTAACCCTCACTAACAGTTCGGCATGTGAGGAAACCGGTTCTGCTTGTCTGCTCCGTCCAGCACGTCCTTACGGTACAGATCAAAGACGCCACTTAGGTCCGACATCGATCCACTCCACTTAAATACACAGCACTCGCGGCCCGGCTGGATCCAAGATGAGACCCAACAAAAAGAAGAACTTTATTGATCCCTGAGGAGAAAGTGGGTCAGTGCAGCAGACGTGACGCAAAGGATATAAATAAGAATCCAATTAAATGTGAAAAGTCCACAGCAACACTGTGAGGCTGTAAAGCCATTAAACACCAGAGAAACTCAATTGTTGAACACATGAAAAATGCTATTGTTAGATTTTTGTTTTACCAACAGAGGAGAAAAGAAATCCTCTTCCATGTGGCCACTTTAGGACATCTCTGACTCTCTGACTCAACTTCATCAGCCAAGACCTTCATGTGAATCATTGCATTCGCTTGCGAAAGGCAGAGTGAATCTGCAAGATGCTGTCGTGTACAGTAGAGTCCGATTAAGAGGAACGTTGACACGCAGACGTGTGCTGTTGACAAATTGGAAACCATTTTGAATTGTGTTGACCTTATGAGGAAATGGAGGAAGCTCTTATATAAGCTGTGCTTTCCAATCTAACGAGTTGTTAACTTGTGCGCAAATGATACGGACCTGGTGCACACAAGGTTAATAAAAGGCCATTTTATGGGGACTTTGGGGGGCTTCGCATTACTGCAACACCTAAAGATCTTTCCCCTTTGTACCCATTCTGCCACAAACAACGGTAGATACCCATGTGAGTCATCTAACTCTGCTGAAGCCGCATAATAGCGTCGACTGCTTTTAGAAAGCATTTTGAACAGAAGCATAGCTGATTTTGTCCTCCTTCTTTTAAAGTGGAGTCACGCTAAGAAGGGGTCGCTTCACAGCCAGTACGGGGGAGGACGAATGATTGCTAACTCCCCAAAAACTGAACCTTTCCTTCATACATGCCGGAATCTTGGCACGCACTATTGATTCAAGACAAGTGAGGTAGGAATTATTACTGCAGAAAATAGTCTGCAAGTGTTAGAGGTAGGTGTCAAGAAGCCGATATCGTTTTAAGGTTAAGGCCAGGGCATTCGGGACGGAACGCAGCATTGTATAAAAAAAGGAAAGCAAAAAAAAAAAAAAAAAGAGAGAGAGAGGTTTGGAACAGTGAGCAAAACGTTGAGCATGTGCAGGTCGGGTGTAAAAGGTCACTGGAGGAAGGGGGTAGTGGAGTAGAGGCTAGTCAGGGAGACAATAGAAGGTAGGAGAAGCTTTCTTAAGGTAGCTTCAGGAGACAGGTTTCATATCATCGTGTAGCTACACAGTCCTATTAAATAGATGGCAGCATGGGCGTTTCCCATGGGTTTGTAGCCCACCGTTAAAACTAAGGAAGAAAAAGAAGCTCAAAGCACAGTGAAGATAAAGCTGACAAGAATTCAGCCATTACGAGAAGAATCCTGTCATGAATTTAGAGAAAAAGGGTTACTGACAGACAGCCTGACATCGCCATCTCTAGAGCCGAAGATAAGCATGTCTAGGAGCTAAATTATTTGCTATAAACAAGGAAAATATCACTAAAATTCATTTTAGAAAATAAAAGCTCTGTCAGTTTTGCTGTCACTCTTCCAACACTGTGACACGAGCCGCCTCTATTATTAGTTTGACTTTGATGCAGCAGAAAGTTCACGTCCACTGATAAAACGAATCTTACATGCCAACTAAGAGTCCTGTGGTGTTGGGTTTTTTGTTTTTTTTCTCTTTTTTCCAAACAAGCCGAGCGAGAGAAGATCAAAGTTTTATTCTTTTTTTAATCAAAACCCACTCAGCCCGTCTGTAGGTTCTCTCCGTGTTCCTCAGACACAGAAACACTGCCGTTGTTGCTTAGCAACCGTACACCCATGAAAATATAATGAACAAAAGTGAGAAGCTGCTGTAATGTTTGTGCCGCCTGAAAGCAACTCTTACTTTACTGACTGAGTTTAGGTTTCGAGATGAACACCTCGACATTTTCAGAACATTCCAGCTTGGCAAAACAGATTTCGTCACGCTGGAGCGATGCTTAGAATGTCTGCTTTAAAGGCTCTGCACACCGACAAACCCACAGACCAAATGCACTCTGGAAGGGGAGCCAACGAGACACAGGTGAACTCATTAACACAGGTGAAAACACTCAAAGCAATCAAGGAAGGGCCGCAAAACTACCAGACACATGAGGCAGGGAGAGAATACCGAAATAAAACAGGACACCATAGAAGGCAAACCCAAAACCATGACAAAGAGGATGGTCAGTTCGTCCAAAATAGAAGAGAAAAAAAGAAAAACCCATGTGTTTAACTTACCCCAAGTGTTACTGTACATCTAATCAACCCTGCATTTCTGGTTCTATTCTTCCTGACCCCCAGGGGCAGCACCGCGAGATGTCTTATTTTTTAACAGCGGCCATTGACTTTGCTGCAGCATTGACCGAAGTGGATGAGCATGTGCAGAAAGAGGTTAGATATTCTGAAAATAGAAAGTAATCAGAATTCTGTTTACATGACACATCATCCACTGAACCGCTTATGGGAGGTTCAAACCCACCTCTTTGAGATGAGAAAGAGATTGCTCTCTGAATGAACCCGTCTACTCTGATTGAGACGAGACAGCTTGATCTTGATTCCGATGAAGTTCTTGCTGCGATTATTTGTAGAATTCAAAGTAGCCACCGTGGGTGGTCGTCCGAACGTTTTGCATACACGTTTGGTATGCGTGTGTGTGTGTGATCAGGATCCAGCACTTGGATTGAAATGGCAGACACAGGCCCTGGGGAAGGACACGATGCTAGACTGGCTGGGGGTGATGGTTGGGATGTTGGCGTTTGGCTTGTCGGGGCTCAACCCACATCCAAGGAACAGCCTCAAACATCACCCCCTGCACACACACACAGCCGCTGTCTCATACGCACCTAACAGAATGTGACAAGCGTGCCTCTGAACAGCGTCCCCACCCAAACAGAGAGTTTCTCAGTGTTTGTCGCCTTGTGTGTTTTTAGCCACACTAGCAGCGTGGCTCTGGGGATGACAATAGATGGCTGAAGCTCTGCACCCTTTCCCAGCTGGCCTCCGTTCCTCAAGTCTCAGTCAAACAGTGTAGTTTCTTTCTCAAAAGGCTAAAACCTGATGCCGAGAATCTTTATCATACCCTCAAATCCTAGGATTTTTAAAAACAGCACACATTGGTCAGTCAGTCAGTCAGTCATTTTCTACCGCTTGTTCCCGTTGGGGGTGACTGGAGCCTGTCCCAGTGACTTTGGGCCTTGGGCGGGGTACACCCTGGACAGTGGCCAACTCGTCGCAGGGCACATTGGTTTAAAACCCATTTTTATTTGGATTTTATGTCCACACTCCAGCGGAGTAATGTCTCTTAGGGCCTGGGTGGGACTGAACCCGCACTTTGTTATTAAGCCTGCGTATAGCCTTGGTTGATTTAATCAGAAGAGAGCACAAAACTCAAGCAATTGAACAAAAGTGACAAAAAAAAGACCCGATCCGACTGCATCTCACATCTCACCCCATGCAAAATTTGCCCCATTTCATCCTTTGCTTAGGCTATTATTAGCATGCACACACACGTGCCCTCTTACTGCTGGGTGTTGCACATTCACCAGCAACACGTGACATGGAGCCGAAAGCTTTAGGCAACCACAGCCTTAACCCCAAACGAAAACCCGATACTTTGTTGGGACCTGTAGAGTTTGGGTTGGTTCCGTGGTTGTTACATCCCCACTGAATACGAACCTCACGTCTTTAGAGGAGCAGTCATATTGCAGTGGCGACACAGCTAATCAAGATGGTTTGTAATTTTGTCAACGGCGCAAATTCTTCTGCCAGAGTTCACCAAAATGGAACTCTTATGCAAAAGCCGTGCCAGATTTATTAATTTTTAATCCGCAGGCAAAACCACTGATCCCGGCGATTACACTAAAGATTTCGGCCTGTAAATTTGCTTTTATAAATGCTGGCATGAACAGGCTGCAAGAGTGAGGTCTGACTCACTGCTCTGCAGCGTCTGAGTTCTAAACTCTATTCTACTTTAAGCAAAGCCATATTTATATGTCATGTAGCCTTTTTCCACTTACAGGATCTACAACAGGTGCCGATCATCATTCACCTCCTTGCGTGAATTAACGTTACTGACCGCATTACTGTTCAGGTGATAGGTAACCGGGGGTTTCAAGCAAAATCTATTCAATCAATCGTTTGTCGTCAGCCACGTCTGAGCGTTGTGTAGCTTGTACGGGAGAGCCGGCCGAGGCGCTCCCACACTGCTGAGTGCAGAGCTCCATTTTCTAATCCAAAATGCTCGCAGGTCTCAGGGGCGAAGGGCTGAGCGAGTCGATTGGTCTCTAAGTGGGAGACAAATTGAAGCTTGTTGAGGCGAATGAGCAAAAAAATGAATGCTTTCTCTCTCACTGGCTTGCGCCGTGATGGGGGTCCTCCGCGGAGAGTCTGTTTCGGAGCACCAGCTAAAGCTACCGGAGCAGAAAGACAGCGCATCAACTGCAATCTCGCATGTTCATCTGTAAACATTTACACAAACACAACTCTAAACCTAATGAAGCCATACTTCAGTCAGTAATTGAGACTAACCCATCGTTGCTGATTGCATCTTTACATATTTACATGCAAGATATTTGGACAAAGCCAAGCAGGTAGTGTACGTGTGTTTCTGTTTCTCCGTGCACACCAAAGACATACTTTTGTGCAAAGGAAAAAAACTTTTCAGAGTTGTGGTGTTTTTGTTGTCAGAAATGTCGTAGTTTGACTATGAAATCCATGTCTGTTCCGTGACGTTAAGAGATAAGGCCAAAGCATGCGTTTGTCACTGTCTCTCAATCTGCCAGAGACTAAGGAGAGTGACAGTCGGTGAAACTCACCATCGACTTTGTCACCGTGGCAAGATCCTGTGAACTCGATGCTTCTTTTTATTTAGCTGAGAAACACGAAAAGCCAAATATCAGAGATCTCTGGAGATCGGACCACTGCCTACAAGATGGAAAAATTTGAGAAAGAATTATAACACAAAGAAAAAACTATTTTTGCGTCAAAATGTGGGTCCAGACTCTGCGTGCAAAGGTTTTTAAACCGTGCATTTGCCTTCTGTAGACTCGCCTCTAATGTTAGTTTTGTTTTTGTTGGGTGGCTGCCGGCTTGTCTGTGTGGTCGTGCACAGTTGCATAAAGTGTGTGTGTGTGTGTGTGTGCGCGTCCACCTTTTAGCCAGTGCGAGGGGAAGGAAGGTGAAAACACATTTCAGTATTATGGTTTGAGCTAGTACATACACATGCTTTGCGAGAAGTCACAGTTTAGAGTTGGTGGTGCCAGCAGTGGTGAGCAGCCCACACTGTGTAATTTCTAAATTAGAAAGAGATATTAGACTCACAGGTCACTGTTATTTCACTGGCTATTTTGAGCAGCAGAAGCCATAAAGCCCCCTTTGTACTACATCACTGGATATGAACATATTCTAGTAGATCACGGTTTGCAGGTTTTCAGTTCCAGTTTCTCTGCACTAACGTCACCAAGACGCCACAACACATTCAGCACGTAAACATACATTGTGCACCTAACTAATATGACTCAGAGGCATCGCTTCGTCTTCTCCGAGTGCTGCAAATTGCCAAGTATGCGGTTGCCATGACGATCTAGCGCGCCAATGAAACCCTGTCGACTCCCCTGAGAGGCAAGCAGCATCAGCAGCTGGGGGAGGGAAAAGGAAAAAGGCAGGTGGCCACGGACAAGAGAGGTGGGGGGGGGGGTGGAGGGTTGGCGAAAATTATAACAATCACAAAGCTCCAGTCCCACTGTTTCCCACTCAGCGCCGGCCGGATGCACAGACCCCACACTGAGCGGGATGGAGAAGCGGATGAAAACAAAACGAAAAAAACCCAACACGGAGGGAGCTGGAGGAGGCTCAGCTGACGAGCGTCTCTGACAGAGTGAACGTGTCAAAGCCTTCCTGCTGTTGTGTTGGATTTGTCCTGCAGTTTGAGAAAATGCACATGAGCTGCAGAAGCCCTTGCTGAACTAGCTGGTTACTGAATGAAGATACTGTAAAGCTCGCTCGGGGTATATTTGACATTGCTTCACTGTGCTACATGTGCATACTGTTACAATTCACACAAACAAATGAACATGAACAGCACCAAGTTAAATTGTAATACAGTTTGTGCTCAGGGTTTCAAAAATCGTGGCAGTTTTAGCTTCTCCAGCAAGCGCAGACTTTCTCACCACACAGAATCCTGTCTCCTACGTCATGTGTTCGTATACATCTATTTCAACAATTACATCTAAATGTAATTATTGCCTGGACTCTGTCCCATCGCAGCAATTCTTCCAACCCAGGAGTGTGACGTTCTGCACAGACGTCATGTTCCTGGCCAGCAGCAAATATTGGATTTCAACTCTGAGAGCTCACTGGTGTGGGTGAACTTTGGCCTCAAAGCATCCGCGAGAAAATTGGCAGCTCGGGAACACTTCAGGGAATTTGGACTTTTGTACTTGGCTAAATGCTGACTTCAAAAAGGGGGACGTGCATTTGGGATGTGAGTTCATCATCGTCATCAACCCTTTTGGTAATAAAAAGGTACAGTGCAATAATCAGTGCGCTATTAGCACATTGTTCATATCATGTAGTTTTGAAAAAATGAAATCTGCATACAAGTAATTAGCAACAGCAAATGTGTTTTCTAGAAAACGTGAGGTTGCTTGGATGATATCTTTTATCATCATAATGAGAAACGTTCTACATTGAACGTATCTTGGCAGTTCAATTCAAGTGTAAAAGGTTTATTCTGAGTCTGCGAAACACTCTCTGCCAACACGTCTCATTAGTTTTCCTATAATATCTACTCCTGGCAACCAAAACCTGATGAACTGTTTCATGGTTACGTTTAGGCAACTCAAAGCCTTTGGTTGAGGTTAGAGAAAGACAACAGACTTGTTGAAATGTTGATAAAGTCAAGGCCGAATTGAAGCACAAGACAGGACTCATTGATATATGAAGCAAAAGCACAGTCACACCTTAACACACTCACGCGTGTTCTAGTGGCCTAGAGTGATGCAGAGCATGAGCCTCTGGAATCAAATTGCTGGTGCATTGTACACCTAACCCTACCCCCTACAACATTTACGCAGTGTCCCTTTCTGAACTGGGAAAAGAGGCAATCTTCAGTAAGTGTTCTACAGGCAAGCTAGAACTTGAATGTAACCATCTGTGGTCAAAACAGGTCGTTTCGGGTTAACTACCTGAAGAGGACCCGAGCTTCTTTGTCAATGCAAAGCACGGCAAAATCCAACTTTCATTCCAGGGAGTTCAAACTTGCCATGTCGAGCCCAGTCGTCCAGATTTTGGCCTCATTTATGGTCGATTCGGGGTAATCTACATGAGGTGGTCGAAATGTTGTCGATCATGTCCGTGCGCGTGTACACGCTCTGCGGGTACTTTTTTTGTCTGTTTGGAAAAAGAAACCGTGAACGTAATCAAGGCAGTAATTACCATTTCTCCAAAATGTTTAATCACAAAGATAGTAGAGCAGAACGTCCCTCTTCATATTGGTATGGTCTGCTGAGCTGAAAACGGCTGCATTTAGAACAGAGAAAACTGGCTGAACAGGTGAAGTCAGGCTCCCGCAGTTCACGTACCTCCCTCCGGGAAGAGCATCCATGGCGTTGATGAATGAGATTTAATACTGGCTGCAGAAATAATATTACCATCATGTGCCGTCAGCCTGAGGAATACAGGCAACATCATTAGGAATGCACATAGTTATTTTGTACGCAGGTACAGGGCCGTGCAGTACGGAGACAGCAAATGCAGTTAAATCAAATGATGTGCATAAATTACTGTATTGATTTTTTTCCTGTTGTACTGCACGTATCAATGCTGTTAGCTTTTTTTTGTTTTGTTTAATTGACTTGACTGCAGCAGTGGCACCATGAAAAATTCCTGCACATTTGTTGTGCTTGGCGAACGAATTGACTTTAATCTTTCAGTGGAGAAAGTCTGAACATTGAGCAGACCAGAGGTTGTGACCATTTTTGAATATTTTATTTTGTAGTTTATTTATCAGGTGACATTGCAAGAAACACTGTAACAGGTTACAACAACATGATACAGATGTGTTGCATTTACGATTTCTAGCGAAGGCCCCTGTCCCTGGTTAGGTTTTTCTGCTCCCAAAGGTCATAACACATCATAAATACAAAGAGTACTTTAGTTAAAATGAGCACATAATAAATAGTGACATTCTCATACATGTGACAGGGTCATTTCTGTCAAGCTTAAAGGTGGCTTCTGGCTTCCAACATGGGTTCTGCAAAGCTTAGACCTTTGATGACTAGCTATAGTAATTGTCTGTAGATATCAAGGCAATCAGCAGTTTCTTGCCTTTCAAGGATGTGCTCTAAAAAACCTTTATTTTCAAAAGCACCAACGAGACATCTTAAAACACTAGCAGACATATGTGTTTGTCATCATAGCCAGAGTTACATGAGAAGATCAATATCAGATGCATCTCTGCACAAACAGTTGTTGAGACCGCTGGGACTCCACCGATGAATCTGTTCATTAGTGACTTTAACTGGACTCATTAGCAGACTGCATGCTCTTTTGTTCCGTATACAAAAGGAGAGCCCTTGAACTCAGTCACCCACAATTCAGTTCATTTTTATTTATATAGCACAAAATCACAAATCACAATTTGATTGACCTGTGACCCGTGAAGTCACCAGGCCCATAAAAGGCCATTATTCTCTCTCTTCTCTTGGAATTATTCACCGCAGCAGACGGCTGCTGCTGTCTCTCCCTCAGTGTGGCCCGCCGACCAGCAGACGCACAGCAGGACCGAACTCTCTCTCTGATCTAAAGCAGCGCTGCGAGCGCCTGCGTACGATTTCTGTAACAAAGCTGGCAACGTAACCCCTGAGCATGTAGCTGGACATAACATAACAGAGAGCGCGGATAGCACGACTGTGGTACTTTTGTGATTGTATATGTAGGCTGTTGAGATGCTTCATTGAGTTTTATTGTGCTCTTGCTTCCCCTGTTTGGATTTGGTAGCCACGTGCAAAGTCACACATACACTCCAATTTCCCCTTAACAGAGTTGTTAATTGAATTATTAATCACGTTCCCAATTGATAGTTCAGAATATTTTATGTAACTCAGTCAATTGATTTGGCTATCATGTCACTTCCCCCCCGAGGAACATTAATTTTAGTCATCGATCATGATTATCATTGATAATTATAATTAATGGGGTGTTGTAATTCCCAACACGGTGCAGGGAGAGGATGTCAGATTTTTAACAGGGGTTTAGCATAGTTAAAAAAATATGTTTAACCTAACTGGGCAAGAAGACTAGAAGCAGAGTAAAACTGCGAGCCAAGCCCCGCCGAAAGCGACAAAAATAACCTTTAACTCTAAAAAAGCCCTTTTTACATGTATCTTTTTTATCTATAAAAGTATCAATCCATCCAAGAGTCAGCTGGGATTTATTCACATTTAAGCATTTTTACATTTTTTGTGTACAAATTAAACATAAGAGTGTTAATTAGTAAGCTGTATCTATGTTGTTAGGTGTATTATTGAACTCTGAAGCGAGACAGGCCCGCTGTGTCTCCATTATTTATGCTAAGCTAGGCTAACTACAACCTGATTTCAGCTGCATACTGAACCTACAGACATTAGAATTGAATCAGTGTTATCAGATTGGGAGAAAAACTGCCCAATTGGGCTACTTTTTATTTAATTAGGCGGGTAAAAAGTGTATTGCATTGAGCTCAGTAGGTTCAGTTCGATACGCAATGAATGATAACTTATGATCATCAAAACCAAATTAAAACCCAGCCTCTTCTTAAGACCATAACGGACCCTAACCCATGAAGGGGAAGACTGGAGAGGTGTATGACATCACATGTGACAGCCGTTGGGAACACGTGACCGATGTCCACATTACAAGCTCACGTGATGACACAGGCTTAGAGCTAGAGGTTAGACTCCCTCCCTGGTCAAGAATGAACATCCACGCACGACAGGATTATTAATGCAGTATTTTCACTAAACTGCGCTGGTAATTAAGCATGTAGCAGCAGCAGAAATCGCCCTGAAATCCCTTTCTTCAACTTGACTCTGCCAATAAGAATTATTCTGTCTCAGAGAAATGCTGTGGAACTTAAAAACAAACCCAATCTATGATAAGTGAGAGGAAATGGGAAATGCAGTACAGGGTAGGGAATGACAGTGAGTCTGTGTTAATAAACACTACAATACAGGCAGATGATAGGCCACCTTTCAGCTTAAGCGTTCTGCCGGCTCTGAGTATTCTGCTGCAGAGCTCGCTGTGAATACTGAGACAGTGAGCAGTCCGATACCTGCGGGGTGAAATCATAATAAAAGCCATGCAAATGTTTTGGGTCTTCCTTTTTTTACCTTGAAGACTGTCGAATTGTTCATAACTCCCTTCTCCTCGCCAAACCTACATGATGGCTATCGCTATCTCAAACCTGTCAGTCTTTATGATCGTCTGCCAAACTTGTGATATCTAAATTTGGAAAACAGCGGGAGGACAAAGGGTTCATTGGCTCTGAGGAATGAGAGCTTAAAGGGACTGTTAGAGTACACTCACAGCATGCTCTTCAGTGGCATTTGATGAGTTGCTTTAATAAAATCTCTCGTCTCTCCGTCTCGAGGAATGAAAGAAAATGCTAAAACATGTGCCTGTACGAATGAACAGAGATCAAACTGGCCCTTCATCTACAGAGGTTTTCCTCCAAATATTTGGTTTCGTGATGGTTTTCATTGGTTGGAACTTTCATTTCCACCTGTTTGCAGAGACCGAGGGTCACCATTGAGTTAATTTGTGGGAAGCCTCAATGAAGTGAAACGAAATGGCAATTTGCTCTGATTAGCAGGTGGTTGAATATTGAAAAATTCAAAGCGTCCCATCCGGGGCTTCCAGCTCCAAGTTGCGTCAAGCGTTGATTTTGTCAACACTTAGCCAAGACCACTGCCCTTACCCTAACCAATCTAATCATAGAAGCATGTGTTCTTTTTTTGTTTACATATGCAGACATGTAGGAAATTCTTTGACACCGAACGTTTTGTATGAACATTTTGTGTTGACAGTGAACAATTTGCAGACTCAGCTCAATACGAATGTTTCCTTATGTTATGATGATAGAATCCGAGAGGCTTTGCATGTCAAAATGTAACTGCTACAGCACCTAAATTCTAGGATGCAAAATTGTGTTGTGTGTTTGATTTCCTTCCAGCTGCCAATGTTAGCTTGGTTATGTAAGGGTTAAACAAGCCAGCACAAGATGTACTTACTGTGTGTGTGTGTGTGTGTGTGTGTGCATATGGAAGTGTGGCTTCACGCTGCATCCATCTTCAGCCCTGTGATTATGTGTCTGTGTGCTTATGTACATATGCCATCCTATGTTCCTGCCTCTCTCTCTCTCTCTCTCTCCACATGCTCGATCTATCAGCTGCTCCCCCACATGGAGGCAGGAGCTTGGTTGGGGGGGGGGGTCGCTCTGCAGTGGCTGCGCTTGTGCCTGTTGCTAGGCGAGAGTCGGCACCGAGGCTCCCTCCACAGCCAATCATGGTGATGCAGGAAGCTCCCGGACCAATGAGGCGGCTCAGCGAGGCGGTGGGCCGACGCTCAGGTTCTTCATGGCGCTTTTTCGACTGATTTCTCAATGGGGTTGTTGTTGTGTTGGACATCAAAGCAGGTATCTGGAGTTATTTTCAGACCCGCCGCTTTGTGCTGTAGTTGCAGTTGTATCAAGTTCTTTGTCGCGGGCCGTTAACCGGTGAGGCCTCTTCACAAGCAAGCTCTTGGGAGTAATTAAAGTGATTATTAATTTTGTTATTTAGACATCGCTGTTCATCATCCTCCGGTTGTCGTGTCAGTTTTCAGTCCATTTGTGTGTCAACCCGCACCTTCAGGCCGGCTACAAACCAAAACACTTTAATTCCATAAATGTCTTTACGTACTCCATTGAGTCAAGAGTCATTGTTTTTTAAATGTCCAATCTTAAAATGTAAAGGCTCTGTATGATGGAATTTTTGAGGAGTTCATACGTGGGTTGATTTGTGGAGGCTCTAAAAATTTAGGGATTCTTTTAATGCATTTGTCAGAATTGGAATCAGCTTTGTTGCCAAGTAGGTTTACACATTCGAGGAACTGACTTGACTGTTTAGATGCAAAACAATAACATAATAGGAACATAAAGTAGTATAAAGAAATATAAGTAAGTACTGCAGGTGAAGAGTCCTAACTATAAAATTAACAATATGATATTAAATAATATTAAACCATAATGTTATAAGAACATAATAATCATAGAATAGAGTATGTACAATATGGCGACATGGTATTTGTGTGTGTGTGTGTGTGGGGGGGGGGGGGGGGGGATATTGCTTTTATACACGTTTAAATGGGGCTGAAGATGGA
>CM022487.1:25982510-26008177 GCA_011952105.1 Coreoperca whiteheadi | reverse complement strand
ATATGTTACCTGTTTCAAAGTAAAATGGTGTATTTTAAAAAGATGAGAATATTATATGGGGGAATGTGGGGTTGTGGGGGGGGGGGGGGGGGGGGGGGGGGGGTAGTATAGTGAGTCAGTGTTAGGAAACACTGTGGTGTTGGTGAAGGAGATTTAGTATCACAGCAGGAAACTGAATTTTACAAACAAAGCAAGAAAAAAACAATGAAACTGAAATGCCAAGCTAGCCGCCCGTGGCGCCATATTGGATCAATGTGCAACATTCAAAGCCTTAGTAATAAGAAAATACTAAAGGTACATCATTTGGCAAGGACCATTATCTTCTTATTATAAGAAATAAAGGGGTTTTGAGTTTAAATAGATTTTAATAGCATGTTTTAAACATTGCATTCACTGTGATCAATATATCTCCACATATTAGAAAGTAATCAGCCAAAGATTTAGGGAAGTTAAAGATGGTGTTGATAATGCCGTAATGATTTTTTTTAGGAAAAGATTGATTAATTCTTTTTTACTCCATTCTTCCTCGAAATGTTTGGCGCCCCTACCAGTGGCAGTTGAGGATGGGCTGCAAGCGTACGTTACGTACATCACGTGACATCAAACATGGTTAACATTGTGAAACGGTAACACGTTGGTTAGGTAGAGGCAAAAAAAGAATTGGTTAGGCTTAGGTAAAGATCATGGTTTGGGTTCAAATGAGTACATAGCGTAGAATTATGCAGCTAACGTAAGTTAAGTTACGTAAGTCACATACATAACGTTATGTAACTTAATAAGTCACTGTTGACTTTTGGTTTCACACAAACCCAGGTCTCCTGAATGAAAGTCCTTTGGCAGCAGTCTGAGCAGGGACGCCCAGACTTCCCTCTCCCCAGACACTTCCTCCAGCTCTTCCGATGGGAATACCGAGGCGTTCCCAGGCCGGCCGAGAGACACAGTCCCTCCAGCGTGTCCTGGGTCTTCCCCGGGGCCTCCTCCCGGTTGGACATGCCCGGAACACCTCCCCAGGGAGGCGTCCGGGACAGATGCCCGAGCCACCTCGGCTGACTCCTCTCGATGTGGAGGAGCAGTGGCTCTACTCTGAGCTCCTCCCGAGTGACCGAGCTCCTCACCCTGTCTCTGAGGGAGCGCCCAGCCGCCCTGAGGAGGAGACTCATTTCGGCCGCCTGTATCCGGGATCTCGTCCTTTCGGTCGCGACCCAAAGCTCACGACCACAGGTGAAAGTAGGAACGTAGATCGACTGGTAAATAGAGAGCTTCTCCTTGCAGCTCAGCTCTTTCCTTACCATGACAGACCGGTACATCGACCGCATCACTGCAGAGGATGCACCGATCCGCCTGTCGATCTCCCTCTCCGTCCTTCCCTCAGTCGTGAACAAGACCCCAAGATACTTAAACTCCTCCACTTGAGCCAGGAGCTCTCCACCAACCTGAAAATCAAAAATTATTGAAACAATTGTCCACTCTTGCTCGTATGACCTTTATCTCACTCTCAGCTTACTTCTGTAACAAACAGCTGAGTGGAAGTCCAGAGTTCTCTAGAGGCTGTCCAAAGGGATCCTGGGAAATGTAGGAAACAACAGAAATTGCTACATAATGATACACAATAAGAAATGAATACTTCAGTGTAGGGATTTCGCAATATACCGATACGGACGTTGGTCGTGATATTTAAAAGTGAAATATCGTGATAATGATAATATTGTGTAAACAATCCAGCGACTCTTAAATCATTTGCGTTTCTTTCCGTTCTCGCTTTGTCATAGTAGGTGGCGGTAATGCACCTTAACGCTGGTTGCCACCCGCCATAAAACTTTAAAAAGAAGACGCAGGAACTAGCTAGCTTTTAGCTTGTTTTTAGCTAGCTAACCTTTCTTTTCTATAGTCATAGCGATGATCCATAGTCATGCTCATCGTGTAGTGAAAATCTGATATCACGACAGCCCTACCTCGACACAAAATAACAGCTGGAATAAATTCAACATCGTGGCTCCAACAGTTTGCTTGTGGAACTATCTGAGGGCGAGGTTTCCTTACAGCAAACATGTTTACAGCTGTCACAGGGTCTAGCTCGGGAGAGTAAACATTTCAATTAAACTTCAACACCAGGCAAGGTTTCATGAGTATTTGTGTTCTGGCGTGCGTGCATCGTCAAAGACAGGAGTACACATCCAACAGCCATCTCTCCTTGTATCTCTCCATCACTTGTTCGTCTCCTCTCCATTGAATCCGACTGTCGTCCTCGTTCCACCGGCGGCAAACAAGCACTTGAGCTGAAACCGCTTTAAATATTCAACACATTATGTAAGATTACGCAAGAACGGGGGAGACCGGGGAAACATGAGGGAGATCATGGGAAACACTGAATATTTTAATAATGCCCTCATGCTTCACTTGCTCCAAGAAGTGGCCAAACATTAATGCAAATTTCCTCAACATTTCTTTCCACGGACTTGCTAGAATTACTGTATTTAGAATGAATGTACAGTACTTTGTATGTAGGTGTGACATCTCATTGCCCATATGTCACAAAGGCAAATCCTTGTATATTTCTCATATTTGGTACATAGCATGATTTCCTTTTCTTTTTATTGGGATCTTAGGCTAGTGCATATGTTAATATTATTTTTATTGTGTGTAATAGATGATACAAAACATTTTAGTGCACTGCAACTTAAGAAAGCAATGGAAACAAATTGATAATAGACGAAACACAAGCGAATGAAGAAATACATCTTCACCACTTTGACAACACCTATGCAGCACAAAGAAACATGCTGCAAACACAAGCAAATCAGATTAACCAGTTTACGGACCCACTTGCTGGTCCCACATTGACCTACCGTCCGCACTGTTGTTGTTTGCAAACGGTTTTCTCTATACTTTCTCTAAAAAAAATACAAGGATTCAGTCTGTAAAATGCTCTTATTTTACAAACCACCGATTGAAGCTTCCAACCACTACGTACTGCCGCAGTTAGCTTTACTGCCATGCTGTCAGTCACTCTGTAATAAGTTGGTGTCACTTTCTCAGATGGTGGCAATCTCATTTTGGACTGCAGCCCTTCATCTCTCACATTAATGCGCACTATTTCCTTTACAGCTAAATGGCACTTCATGAAATTAAAAAGTTAATTTCCATAATGCTATGTATTCATTTTAAGGGACGATGGCTTCAGGTAATCATTCAGGGTCTTTAAAATATATATGATCCGAGCTTAAATATAGTTTCCCCGCGTCCCTTAAAAATCACTTTACTGTGCCTGCCACTCACTCTGGCAACACCTTCTCAAATGATAGGAATCACATTTTGGCACTAACCATCGTATATTCAATATGCATTAATGGCAGTTTGTATATTACAACTTAATGAAGCTTTAAACAACTTCAGAGTTAGGGCTTGGTCAGCGTAGAGTACCATTTTGGAGCTAAATCAATTTATTTCAATAGAATTGCAACGGTCATTGGATTTGCTTGTTAAATCCACACAATCTTTAGCTTTTGTGCAGAATTCAGGCTTGAGGGAACTTTGACGTGCAAGTTTGCGCTGTCGACTAACAACAAACCATCTTGACAACACTGACCTGTGAGAACAGCGAAGGCATGGAGGAGTCCACCATGCAGGAAGCCGTTGTATCATCTCTGGAAACAAAGAGAGAAACAAACATCGGTTGCATGATTTGAGGGAGCCACACTAATTGGATAAAAGATGGAGAAGAAAATGCATATAGGGCAGCTGTGGCTCAGCAGGTAGTTAAAGTACAGTTCAAGAATCTCCTGCATATTATCTTAACTGCATTCTGTTCGTGGATTTTGTCTTTTCACACACACTAGTGACATGACTCTTGGAATCTTCAGTCGGTCCACCACTTTGCTTCAGACCGAAATATCGCAACAACTCTTGCATTTGTCCGATACTTTTGTTTATAATACCTGCAAAACGAATGACATTTCTCTCAGCTTTAGTTGGTTACATCTAGTAGTATCAGCATATTAGCATTAGCATTTGATTCGACGCACCACTGTGCCTAAGTACAGCCTAAGTACAGAGACTCTTTTGACCCTTGATTTAGTCTTTTTTCCAGTGTGAACACACTGCATTCTGCTACTCACAACCTGCTTAGAATTAATGAGTAGTATGGGATTAGGATACAGCTAAACACACACTACTAACAAAGAAAGAATCACACTGGTTGGATTCAAAGTTTTGGGAGTGACCCTAAACAGAAAAGAAAATGCATTGACTGCATAAGAAATAAGTATGTGGAGTATCTTGATGTGCAGAAGAAACAGCATCCAAAAAGAAAATCTTTAAACATTAACATCTTGCTGCCATTTGGGGCCACTAACATACATTTGCTGCAACTGCATTTGGGAAAGATCCTCTGAGTTTACTTTCCTAACTTGCAATCAGCTGTAGATGTAAAACATCCCAGTCAACCAGAAGCTGTTTGTCTCTGAGATTTTCAGTTTAGATTTTGTCATATTGTTTTCTGTAGCGTTTCATTATTCCACGTTCATCCTAAAATAAACACCACTGAAATCTATCGAGTTTTCATTTCTAAAGCGTTACATTAAATCCTTCCCTATGTCCCCCTGAACCTGAAACATGTCTGATTACCATCACACAAACGTCTGGTGACAAAAATCCTAACAGATCCTCCCAGACAGCCGCAGATCTGAGATACTGGCGGATTCTGCACATTTGGCCCGAAGGCCCCCTGATTGAGAGTATCCACGCGTCAGGAGGATCTGACTGATCTTCCACAAAGCCTCGCCTCCATCTAGCTCCCCCTCTCCGTCTCTCTGATCCTCCCCCACAACACCCGGCTTTGAAAATGGAGAGAGATGGAGGCTGGGTAAGGACCTGCCTTCAGTCAGCAAGCTAAATGACACAGACGCTTTGAAAGCAATGCTCGCACAGTTCCTCACTCTGGCTTCAAAGGACAGTCACATCGGAGAGGAAGAAGAAGGGGAACCAAGTGAGCGGCAGAAAGGGACGACCGAAGAGCAGAAAAAACACCAGCTTTCCGACATAGTCTGACCTCTGGTTAGGCCCGCTGTGAGATATGCTAGTGACAGACTGGTGGTGTCAGATCATGTCCACACTAATGCAGATGATTAAAAACAAAGGTTTCTTTGGCCTTCCAGCCACTCTAAACTGGGAAACCAACATGATTTGCCTCTTGACTGATCAGACAACAGTAAGGCCCATTATAGGCCCACCCATGTCTCATTCACCAGTCGTAATGAACACCTTCAGGCTAGAACCACATGCGCATGGGAAGAGTTTTACGGACAATGGTTAAAATATTACATGATGTAATTTCTTTGTGGATACGAATACTTTTTCATAAATTGTGTATGTTTTGGTTCTCGCTCTATATTTAAGCCTTGTTACCAGCTTAAAAAGTAAAGAGAAGGTGTACCAGCTAAAAATGTCGTGGAAGAGTGGTTTGACCAGTGTGTGTGTGTGTGTGGGGGGGGGGGTGAGTCCTTGACCCTTGGAACCTTGATCTACATTGAATTATGATAATATCTTAAAATGTAGATACTCAATCTGAAACACCACCGGGAACCTTTAATCCATACGCTTCAATAATGTTTTGTTCGATTAGGTGCCAAGAAGCCAAAATGAAAGTGTTAAGTTAAACCATACGTCAGTTTCAAAGTGCAAAACGTCCTGCATATAGGTCTATATTACAAAGCTAGATGCCGCCTTCAGATATTAATCTGTACAATGTTGACATTTTAATACATAGATCATTATTGTCCCAGGCACTTAACAAAAACTTGAGCGTATTCCTGCTTGATTAATGAAGTTGTAGCCCAGTGAAGGAGAGTTCATGATGAGCTGGCGTTGTGCTGGGAGTCAATGAGCAAGAAGAGAGCAACTATTTGATCCTTCTTTTATTGTGTGGGGTATTCATATGGTGAGTCAGCCTGGCTGCCACATTGTCCCTGTGGCCTGCACCCGGTCCAGTTTTCATAAACATCCCCTGCTGCCCAAAAAGCTTCATAAAAAGATGTCAGTAAAACTGTTGACAGGACACCTCGAACTGCTTCTTCTTCTTTTCCTTTAGGCTGCTCCCTTTCAGGGGTCGCCACAGCAAATCATGCGCCTCCATCTAACCCTGTCCTCTGCATCCTCTTCACTCACACCAATTAACTTCATGTCCTCTCTCACTACATCCATAAATCTCCTCTTTGGTCTTCCTCTAGACCTCCTGCCTGGCAGCTCCAACCTCAGCATCCTTCTACCAATATATTCAGTCTCTCCTCTGAGCATGTCCAAACCACCTCAGTCTGGCCTCTCTGGCTTTATCTCCGAAACATCTAACATGAGCTGTCCCTCTGATGGACTCGTTCCTGATCCTGTCCGTCCTCGTCACTCCCAAAAAGAACCTCAGCATCTTAAGCTCTGCCACCTCCAGCTCTGCCTCTTGTCTTTTCTTCAGTGCCACTGTCTCTAAGCTGTACAACATCGCTGGTCTCACCACCGTCTTGAACACCTTTCCTTTCATTCTTGCTGATACTCTTTTATCACACAGCACACCTGACACTTTTCTCCACCCGCTCCAACCTGCTTGCACTCGCCTCTTCACCTCTTTTCCACAGTCTCCATTGCTCTGAACCGTTGACCCTAAGTGCTTAAAGTCCTGCACCTTCTTCACCTCTGCTCCCTGTAACCTCACCGTTCCACCTGGGTCCCTCTCATTGACACACATGTATTCTGTCTTACTGCGGCTAAGCTTCATTCCTCTGTTTTCCAGAGCAGACCTCCATCTCTCTAGATTCTCCTCCACCTGCTCCCTGCTCTCACTACAAATCACAATGTCATCCGCAAACATCATAGTCCATGGAGATTCCTGTCTAACCTCATCTGTCAGCCTGTCCATCACCAGAGCAAACAAGAAGGGGCTCAGAGCCGATCCTTGATGCAGACCCACCTCCACCTTGAACTCCTCTGTCGCACCTACAGCACACCTCACCACGGTCTCACAGCTCTCATACATGTCCTGCACCACTCTAACATACTTCTCTGCCACTCCAGACTTCCTCATACAATACCACAGCTCCTCTCTCGGCACCCTGTCATACGCTTTCTCTAAATCTACAAAGACACAATGCAACTCCTTATGACCTTCTCCGTACTTCTCCATCAGCATCCTCAAAGCAAACACTGTATCTGTTGTGCTCTTTCTAGGCATGAAACCATATTGCTGCTCACAAATGCTCACCTCTGCCCTTAGCCTAGCTTCCACTACTCTTTCCCACAACTTCATTGTATGGCTCATCAGCTTTATTCCTCTGTAGTTGCCACAGCTCTGCACATCTCCCTTGTTCTTGAAAATTGGCACCAGTACACTTCTCCTCCATTCCTCGGGCATCCTCTCACTCTCCAAGATCTTGTTAAACAAACTAGTCATAAACTCTACTGCCACCTCTCCTAGACACTTCCATACCTCCACAGGTATGTCATCAGGACCAACTGCCTTTCCACTCTTCATCCTCTTCAACGTCCTCCTCACTTCACTCTTGCTAATCTTTGCTACTTCCTGCTCCACACCAGTCACCTCTTCTACTCTTCGTTCCCTTTCATTTTCCTCATTCATCAACTCTTCAAAGTACTCCTTCCATCTTCCCATCACACTCCTGACACCTGTCAATACATTTCCATCCTTATCTTTAATCACCCTAACCTGCTGCACATCCTTCCCATCTCTATCTCTTTGTCTGGCCAACCTGTACAAATCCACCTCTCCCTCTTTAGTGTCCAACCTAGCATACAAGTCCTCATATGCTCTTTGTTTGGCCTTTGCCACCTCTACCTTCACCTTATGCTGCATCTCCCTGTACTCCTGTCTACTCTCTTCAGTCCTCTCAGTGTCCCACTTCTTCTTTGCTAACCTCTTTCTCTGTATACACTCCTGAACTTCCTGGTTCCACCACCAAGTCTCCTTGTCCACTTTCCTCTTTCCAGATGACACACCGAGTACCCTCCTACCTGTCTCCCTGATCACATTAGCTGTAGTGGTCCAGTCATCTGGGAGCACTTCCTGACCACCCAGAGTCTGTCTCAGCTCCTCCCTGAAAACTACACGACATTCTTCCTTTTTCAGCTTCCACCACTTCGTCCTCTGATCTGCCTTTGTCCTCTTCATCTTCCTCACCACCAGAGTCATTTTACACACTAGCATCCTGTGTTGTCTGGCTACACTCTCCCCTACCACTACTTTACAGTCACTGGTCTCTTTCAGATTACAACGTCTACACAAGATGTAGTCTACCTGAGTGCTTCTCCCTCCGCTCTTATATGTCACCCTATGTTCCTGCCTCTTCTGGAAGAAAGTGTTCACTACAGCCATTTCCATCCTCTTTGCAAAGTCTACCACCATCTGTCCTTCTGCGTTCCTGTCCTGAAGACCAAACCTGCCCATCACATTCTCATCACCTCTGTTCCCTTCAGCTACATGCCCGTTGAAATCTGCACCAATCACCACTCTCTCACCTCTGGGGATGCTCTGCATCACTACATCTAACTCACTCCAGAATTTCTCCTTGTCTTCTAACTCACATCCTACCTGTGGGGCATAACCACTCACAACATTGAACATCACCCCTTTAATTTCCAGCTTCAGGCTCATCAACCTCATCAACAACTTGAACCCTGCTCCTAAGCTTCTAGCCTTGCTACCTTTCCACCTGGTCTCCTGGACACACAGTATGTCCACCTTCCTTCTCTGCATCATGTCAATCAACTCTCTAGCCTTCCCTGTCATAGTCCCAACGTTCAAAGTCCCTACTGTCAGTCCTACATTCTTAGCTGTCCTCTTCTCTCTCTGCCTACGAACACACCTTCCTCCTCTCCTTCTTCGTCTTCGACCAACAGTAGTCCAATTTCCACCGGTACCCTGTAGGTCAACAGCACCGGTGGCGGTCGTTGTTAACCCGGGCCCCGACCGATCCGGTATGGAAGTCATTGTCATGATTCGCATTTTTAGTTTGGCATGTGTTTTACGTCGGATGCCCTTCCTGACACAACCCTCTGCATTTATCCAGACTTGGGACTGGCACATGAAGAAACTGGCTTGTGCCCCCCTGCAGTTGCATTACAGGACACCTCGAACTGCAAACGAGGTATATTGTTTCACTTTGTATTCTACATGTTTATTCCATGAGGATTAAGTGCTGCGTAAGCAACTTCCAATAGAACGAATGGCTGCCATCTTGGAACATGTGTCACAGTTAGACAAGCCGGGAAACAGGGTAAGGACCCAAACACAGACAGAGGCAGTTCAGTAGTTTATTTGCTGGAACACAAAAAGGCTGACAAACTGACTGGGGGAGGCATACGTCAAAATCTAAAGACCAGTCCAGGCAGGCAAATAAAATCCAAAAGGGTGGGGGCAGGCAGAAAATCCAAAAACAGAGCAGGTGTCCAGGGTACACAGAAAATGTGTAGCAGGGCCAGCACAGGAGCAGGGCAGAAAAGCTTGACTACAACTGAAGAGGATCTGACAAGAACAAAGGGAGACAAAGACTGAAATACAGGGAGGGGAGACAACGAGGCGCAGGTGAACACAATTAACTCAGGTGAAAACAACCAAAGCCATCAAGAGCAGGAAGCAAAACTGGATCACGGGAGGGAAGGAGGGCATTTCAAAATAAGACAGGAAATCGTAGAACACAAACCAAAAACCGTGGCAACATGGCGTCCAGTTCTCATGACAGTCGTGCGTCGCACGGGAACAGCAATGCACCAGCCTTTACAGGGTGGAGACGAGGTCCTGATAAATGTGTTAAAAGCACAAGTTAAACCACTCATGAACCTGAAGTTTTAGCTGTTTTGGCTCCAGAAGAGACCTCTGTTCCTGACAGGCTTCACAACACTGGTGTTATTGTGATGAGTGACAGTAGGAAATGCAAGGCAACTTTGTTTGTGGAGCACTTTCGGACACAGAGGCCATTCAAAGTGCTTCACATAGAGGTGAGGAAACTCGTTAGGACAGCGTTCAAAAAAACACAATAAAAAGCAAAATAGAATCAATTAAAATACAATGAGAACATCACCAGTCTCCAGTGTTTGATTTTGCGCTTTTCAACTTTTACATGTTAGATGTTTAACAAGCTTTTACCTCTAGCGTTCTTAATCACCGAAGACACCTGCTGCATTACTCTCATCCCCGTGATGCTATCTGACACTTTGCAGTCCCTCTGACAGAAGATGATGAGGCCTCAGTCTGACAGCATTGTATGTCTGTAATTACTGCGTGACTGACTCTTTCATCTCAGGCGTTATCTTTTATGGGGGATTGATGGACTGGATTGGGAGAGAAAATAGCGGCTGAGACGAAAGTTTCGTTTATTTAATTTATTCTTTATTTATCTGTCTTCCCGCCAGTTTTCTTCCTCTGCATGAAGCCTGCTGATGTGAAGCTCTGCAGCCTGTAGTTACCACTGCAGGGAGGGAGAGTGTGTGTGTGTGTGTGTTGCGGGGGCTCTGAGTTCGCTCCACGTAAGGTCAGAGCTTTTGCCGCTGAGCATTTGAATATTTCTGACATACAGAAAGACAGACCTAGCCTTGCAAGTGTTCTCAAAGATAAACAAACAAAAATAGAAACGTCCGAATGCACCACTTGTGCCGCCACACTGCAGATGTAAGGCAGAGAAGGTGTGTGTCTGCGTGGTCGTGTGCCGGGGTTGAAATCCAGCACATTACCTGTGTTCTTTGTCCTGATGCTCTGTAGCTCCGCTAATAAACAGAGATGGAAGTGAACTATTTCTCCGTGGTTCTCTCTTTTATTTATCTTGCAGGAACGTTTATGAGGAAATGTAGTTAATTAACGTATCAACAACTATCAAATCAAATTCTGCAGACATAATTCCACCTGAATCCGATCAATGTTGTCTGAAGTTTGGCTACTTAAGCTTTAAGTGTAAAAAGAGTTATTTGCTTATTCACTGTAAACCCAAAAACAATGAGACAGCGGCTCACGGCTATTGCCCACAATAGCCACTACAATAGCCCCACCATCGCCCCATGAAGACATTGCCAAACACTTGACATTTAAATCCTATCTGATTTCCTTTAGTTGGCTGTTGTTTCTCCCATTCTCGGGATAATCCAGTCCAATAACACCCCCAGTTTCCATAGCAACCACCCATGCACTGGAATACCCTCTGCGAGTTCACGATGCTCACATCGCATGAGATGCATTCACCTAATGGACCCCGGCGCCAAGCCATGACAGAGTGACCCCCCCTGCAGAAAACCCCCCTCCACAACCAGCAAAAGGAGCTTCATTCAGAGCTGGTATGAGCTCCCGACTCCTGGCTGGAATATGCTGTCACTAAAGATGCAACTTCTTATAGGCATGTCCTATTTCCTGTTTGTGTTGCTTGTTTGTTGAGAGTTGTCGGTTCTCTGTTAGTGTTAGTGTGTTGAACTTTTGACCCATCAGCGGTGTATGTAGTTACGCAGGCTTATGATACTTGAAATTGCCTTTGAAATGCCACCTGCACGCTTCATAACGCGCACACAAGTGAAGCAAACACAAGTACAGTACATTTTGAACTCATGTTATGTAGTTAAAGGAGGCTGGTGGCCGTCTCTTGGGGGGTCGATAGGTTTAAGCCACAGTATACCCATCTACACCATTGACTAGCCATCTATTTCATTCAAAGTTCATAGCCCCACCAATAAATATTAAGCCTCCAACCAGCAATCTCCAGTGCCGCCCATGTGAATTTTTAACATGTTTTCCCGCCTGCTAATTTTACTGGCAAACTTAGCAGTCATTATTGATTCTTGTTAGTATGAACTAACTTACACTTAACGAGAAGCTGCACCCACTTTTACAACCTCTCTTCTGCTGCCGACTAGCGGTGACAACAAAAGTCATTGTACCTCGAGTTAAGATGGAAATTGCCTATAAAGTGAAGTGCAGTACTTTAATTTCAGTAAAAATATTTTAACACTTTATCTGCCACTGCTTATATGGATCAGAACTGATGAAGGCCATGGAATCATGTCAACCCAACTACCCAGGATACCTGCTGAGGTTAAAATCCTCCCAAACTGTTCAGAACAAGCCTGCAGCAGCCCACTGTTACTTCACCTTTCTTCATGTGACGCAGCATGTTTAGTCCGGGCCTCTTTTACACAACTGGCTTCATCTGGACCTTTTCACATTGTCAGTCGTTGTGTAAGGTTCGTGGGATACATCCCATCCAGTTCTGATTTCCGTACAGCACATCATATCTAACCAAGTTGTGGCCTGAGTAAAGGCAAGGGGAAGGTATTACCGGGTGAGAAACGGCATTCAACAAGGTGTAAATCACAGCTGTGAGATTAAGTCCTTGATTTACTGCCCTTCCCTCCATGTGAGAATGGGAGGGGGCGAGGAAAAAGAGGAAGAGATAAAGACATCAATCATTACCTATAGACAAGGCTTCGTTCCTCCCTATTTGTCGCCTTGCTGGTTTCCCTGTCAATACTTTTTCTTTTTGATGTGATAAGGAGGAGTGAAATTCTTGCTCAACTGGAGCGCCACGACCTCAGAGACCGTTCATAGGGGGGCTTTGGGTGCTCCGTTTGTTATCTGTACGAACCCGGTCAACTCAAACAACCCTGTGATCCTGACACATACAGGATGCAGGGGTTGCGACCATTAGCATCACACCACATGTTGTATCAGGGGCTACCTCTAAACATCATGAATGTGTGGCCATGTGTGGCTATTTAAAATTTTTATTTTTTACATTATATATATTATCAATTAATCTCTTGACTATTTTTCGATTAGTTGATTGATCATTTAGTCTATATGATACTGAAAAATACCCATAACAAGTTCCCAAGATGTCGTCTTCAGCTTGCTTTTTTTGTCTGAGCAACTGTCCAAGCCCCATAGACGTGAAAAACACTTCACATTTAGAAGCTGGAAAAGGGGGTTGTTGGCTATATTTGCCTGTTGAATGACTTAAATGGTTAATCGATTTTTCAAGCTTGTTTGCTATACATTTTCTGTGCGATTGCCTTATTGCTTGAGTGATATTGTGTCGCATGGTATGGCCGGCTGATATAGCGACTCGCTATCGTCTCTGCTTACAAACTGATTATTTTGGGGGGGGGGGCCACTTTGGTGCAGACACAAGTTGTAAACGCAACACTGACATATTATCAGCTTTTAAGATGATAATAGTGAACATGTAAGCGAACAGTTGCTTCTTTGCGCAGCCAGCAGTTACGGAGAAACATGATCATTCATTTGGAGTCGTGTTTGTGTCCTCCCGATGAATGAAAGTCAAATCTTCTCTCTCTTTTAGCTCTGTTTTTGGTCTTCACCAACTCCTGAGGCTCTTTAGCTGCTAAATGCTCCGCTGTGTTCACTAGATAGTCTCTAACTGAGTTGATTTTGTGCTGTTCCAGAGGCAGATCCACCAACCTGCGTCACAATTCTGACCGAACCAACCAATCAGGATACAGCATAGTATTACTGCTGCTTCATGTGGCCTTCGGCTCACCTGGTCAGCTGCGCCCTCCCGCCTATAAAAGCTGGTCGATCAGCTGATCTCCCTCCCATTTTCTAGCGGGCTTTCATCCTCTGCAGCATCTCATACATCCATGCTCTGCTTATTTTACAAAGTTTTAATAATCTTGATTAATCGATCAAATGTTTGGCCTATAAAATATCAGGAAATGGTGAAAAATGCAAACACAATTTCCCAGAGTCTAAGTTGACACCTTCAGATTGCTTGTTTTATCTGCAAATCCAAAACCCAAAAGAAAACCAATTTACAGTGGTATAAAAGAGAAATAAACCTGCATAAAAATGACTGAAACGACTTTTTGCCAATTGATTTTCTGTTGATCAACTAATCATCTGATCTTCAGTTTTTTTGTTAACCATCTCTGTATTATCTCATTCCCTGTCTAGTTACCTGCCCGTAAAGCAATACAGCTTCTTTAAGTGCAAGACAATCGCTCAATTTCATCCATCAAACTGGTGAGATCCATTTACATGTAAACACAGCATAGCTCTAATGTTAATGGGTGCTTATGGAGAAGCCGTCATTTGACTCCCCTGCTGAAGCTGATTCGTGTGAAACGTGGTGGCTCCTTCGTTCTTCAGTGGAAATGAAATGAAAAGCAAGTATCTGTAAAGCAAGCCGCAGTTAACATTGTTTTAATAGTCTGTATTCCCTGCTTATTGTGCGAATACATTCTGTTTCATAATCCATGAGTGGATAGGAGATCCACCACTGATCTAACCCACATTTCACTCTTGGATCCTTAAAATAAGTCTGTCCTAGTACGAACGTCTGACGCTCCAGAGACAAAGAGGCTGAGTGCTGCTGACACTGTGCCAGGTGCTTCAAGTGTTATACTATTGTGAATCACTGTCTTACCCATATGAAAGGTAAAGGCAGGGCAAACGCACACTTTTTTACATTTGTACACACACACACACACACACACACACACACACAGTTGTTTGTTTCGACTCAATCCCACATACACGGTGGCGCTGCTACAGCGCCAAATGCGGATTAATCCGCCGCTGAACATAGTCCCCAACAAATGCACCATTTCTTCCTGTTTGTTTGATTAAAAACTACAGTGACCAGCTGTTTTAGGAAATTACACAACCTTTTAAAACATTTTTTTAATAAAAATGAAATGATGTGTTTGTCAGCCTTTTTGAAAGATTTACATCTTCAACAGGAACCTGTGAGCTTGGAGCCACAGGCAGGTAGTCAGGAAGTACTGAGAGACGGACCAACACCTTGTTTTGGTCTTTTCATTGAATTTGTTGACCTAATCCTTTGAATCAAAACTTATATCTGTTTTGTGAGTGCGTGAAAAAAGGCGGACTTTCACAAAATCCTCAAGTTTCAGTCAATTTCTTACATTTTATTACTGTTGCACCATTTATACAAGTACATATAATTTTGAATGCATCAATTTCCATATCATCTTTTTGTTTGTTTTGAATGAACGTGTGGTGTGGAAATAGCAGTGGTGAGACATGGAATGAAAATATCAACTGTAGTTGCCATGGATGCAGACTGAGAAATTATTATTATTTTTTTTTTCCACTTGACCAAAAAGACAGGACTACAGGTTCACCCAACCACGGACATGCAATTTACTGAGTCAAGAGAGGAAGAAAAACTGAACCAAGTGGCACACAGCGCTCCTCGAGTGTTTGTTTCTGCTACGGTTTGACAAGTGCTGGGAGGAACAACTTTGTGTGTCAGTTGGATCAAACTGAAACGTTGGCAAATGGATGGCTGAAATGAGTAAATATATACAAATATACCAACATATATGCAAAAGTGGCAATTACAAAAAGCACATTTACTCAAGCACTGTAGTGAAGTACAATTTTGGGGTGGCGGCGCCGTACTCAACTGCTTCTATTTAGTCCAATACATGTAAGAGGCAGATTTTGGAATATTTACTCCAGTATATTTATACGACAGCTTACTATGCAAATTCAGATTATATCATGAGATAAGATGATGAAATATCACGGATATTTCTTGCCCATCAATCTTCCCTTATTCCCATATCTCCGTTCTCTCTTTCAATCTGTCATTACTTCCGTCTTTTCTTTTTTCAGCTGATATAAAAGCATGAAAAATCACCAAAACCGGAGATACAAAATTTCTTCTTAACTATTAGTACTTAAACTTTAGAATACCTAAATACTTTTTAAATTTCTTTCTGACAATTCTTCACGGGATACAAACTTTCTTCTTCTCTACCAGTACTTTTACGTTGGATACTTCTTACTTCAGTAAAGATGGCAATGCAGGACTCTGCTAGCATGGAGAAGTTTGACACAGTAATATTGCTACTTTTGCTTGAGTAAAATACGTATGTACTTTGTCTTCCACCGCTGCATATGTGTACATATATGTAATATATATTTCTGAAAAGTAAAGGAAAGTGCATGAGGGGTGAAAATGACGAAATCAGATGCTCCCTTTTCATGTGCAAGGCTTTTCCATCCCATACTGATGGCATGGCATACGGTTGCCATAGAAACATGGACCACAGTAGATCGAGTAGGTTGGGGCTGCCTCTGGTTATTCACTAAACCCCCCCCTCCTCCTGCCCTCGATGGGATCAGACTCCAAATGACAGAGTCACAGAGCTACATGGACCAGAATGCAGGAAGACAGACCTGGGTGTTTTCACCGGCTCAGATAGCAAACTGGTGAGATTTGCGCCACAGGTCAGACGGCTTTACTGATGTTCCTCCGATAATCTTAACATGAAACTTTCATTTTATAATATGCCAATTATAAATGAAGAGTGTTTGATTAAAACTGTTGTCACATTTTTCAACAGTATTCTATTATTGCAGCACATTCCTCCTATCACACATACGTTTACATTGTACATTGTGCTGCCAATCCTTAACTTCAGTACAATGTGAAACTTTTACTTAAAGTATATCTTAAGTATTACTTTGTGGTACGCCAAATTTTCTTAAGTGAAGGATTTAAGTTCTTCCAGCAACACAGCCTTGAAACTGAAGAGAATCAAAGAAAAGAGCTTAAGAGCCAGTTTGGTCTTTTTGTGAGACACAATTGAACCGACGCTATCTGAAGTCTCCTGATGATACAGTAAACGTCTCCAACGTGGTATTCTAAGTGAGATGAAACTAGCTCAAGGACGTGATCGTAAAGCCTGTATCACCCAGGTGAGCAGTAGATAGGCCTTCTCAAATAAAAATGTTAAAATTTGTCATCAGATTTGGATGGAGGATCAGAGATTTCCATCAGACTTTCTAAGAACACTGCAGAGATCTTGTCAGCGAGGCTTTGCAGATTGTATAAGCGTATTAAAAATGTTAAAAAACCACTTAGTTCACTTACAATATGCCTAAGGGTTTCAGTACAAAATCTAGAAGTTTCTGAAAAATTCCTACGACTGTTTTATACGTCTAAGAATGTGTTTTGCTCTGCAAAGCCAGCCTTTTTTTAACCTCCGAAATCCCTTAAAAGCCTGAACATTCTCAGTCCTCACAATAAATTTAAACTCCCTTTAAGAGTTCTCCCCAGTTTTTGCCAGTCGGAGAAAGTGGCGCGTAAACCGAAAGAGGAAAATTGGAAGCAACAACAATACCAAAAAGCCGGGGGGGCGGGGGTGCAACTACAATTCTACGGCACCAAAATACTGGAGGTACCAGGGCAAAGCCAAGAACACGATACTCTGAAGAGGATGAGTGGAAGGGGGAGAGCTGAAGAGTGGACAGATTCAATGGAAGTCCAGCTGGTTAAATGATTTCTTACTGCCCCCCCCCCTTCCCTCAGTCCCATTTCGCCAAATTTTAATATTCTGATATCCACAGAGCAGAGGGTGCAGGTGAATGTATGAGCACAGGCCTTCTGTGGGCTGAGATGGGAGTCGGATCAAACCTCCTGACCGTATGAGGGAGAGGGATGATGGGTGTGGAATGGCGAGGCGTATGGCCGACACAGACTCGTATCAAAGTTCAAATACTACAGCAGAAAAAAAATAAAACATAACAATAATAATAGCAATAATCATCTGCAGCGGTGGGAAACTTCCCCAGGTGGTTGCTCCAGTCCTACTCATTCAACAAATCTTCATCAATACAATTATTATTATTATTATCATCATCATTATTATTATCATAATATGGGTGGGCTAGTTAATTTCATTTTCTTTAATCTTCATCATCGTTGAGTTAGGTACTTTATTTTTTCATTTCCGAAAAGAAGCTGTCCATTAATCTTGAACTGCTACGGTTTGATCCTTGCTTGGTGCCTCTGTGGCGTTCGCCTCCTTGGCAGGAGGCTCGGCGGCTGGTGTTGAACTAGGGGCTGCGGCGGCCTCCTTCGCCGGCGCGGCTGCTGCCTCTGTGGGCTTGGGGTCAGGGGAGGCAGCAGGGGCCGCCTCAGCTTTGGCTGCTGGTGCCGCGGGGGCCTCAGTCTTTTTGGCGTCGGCCTCATCTTTACTCTCAGCAGCCGGAGCAGGCGTCGCGGCCTTAGCCTCGGGCTCCTTGGCGGCAGGGGCCGATTCTTTGGCCGGGGCAGCTGCTTTCTCCTCGGCCTTGGCGGGCTCTGCGCTCTTGGGCGCCTCTGTGTTCGGCTCAGCGTTGGTGGCAGGTTTCTCGGGCTCCTTTGCGGCAGGAGCTGCGTTCTTTTCCTCCTCTTTGGGCGCTGCAGCGTCTGCTGCCGGCGCCTCCTTGGCCACCGTGTCGTTCGCTACCTCCTTAGCGTCGGTGGCAGCCGGGGCCTCATCTTTGTTGTCTTTCGGTGCCTCGCTCTCCTCAGCAGAGGCCCCCTCTGCTTTGGCATCCTTGTCTTTGGCCTTGTCATCGTTTACGTTGTATCCCTTCTTCTTTTTGCTGAGCTTGCCTCCCATTTTGGATCTCTGGCCTCTGAAACAGGAAAACCAAAATAAACACATTTTAGTAAAACAGAAACAATTATTGATTGATTCATTCAAGAAAGTGCAACGAGAAGAAAGCCCATTCTACACAAATGAACCAAATGTGAGCAAGAACCACAAAAATCAACTCTTGAGCACATCAGAAGCTCCTGATAGAAAATATCGCCGCAAATGACTGATGTTTCAAGCACTGCTCTCCTTCAGAAGATGATTTATGAAGAAAGGCAGTCTCTCTTTGTGGTAAAAACGAATCAATTTATTGCACCAGCAGACTCACAGTGTACAGACTTTTCTGTTGGAGACAGCAAGTGCACAATTTGACATGTCTGCGTGAGCTTTCATAAGGAAACAGACCAAGAAGAAGAATAAAATGCTCATCAAAGTACATACACAAATTATGCAGCAGTCATGCATTTATGGAGAAACATCTCTCATGTTGCATTTTTTATGTATTCTCTCAACCTGAACCACATGCTCCTCAGAGACCCTCCCAGCATGATATTTCCCTCTCCCAGATCAGCCAAGGCTTATTTAAACATGGAGAGGAAACAGTAATGTGAATTAAAATGCTACAGAGGAAAAAAAATAATTAACAGTCATAGTAGTTAGAATCTGTGATGTTCATCTGGAGAAATATGCTGAAGCCTTTACAGTAGAAATGCAAATAACAAAAAGAGACATACTTAATCATATATTCCATCATCCTGGACTACAGTGACTTTCATCTAGTCTCTCACCTCTCAGATCAAGAACTTCTAATTAAGAATGCAAAAAAAAAAGTGCTTCCACGGCTGAAATAGAGCAAGAGGAAATTAAAATATCTGTTACTGAGACGGCATTGCTATCAAATAGCTTTTTAAGTTCCTCCGAGGGCTGCGGAAGCTGGCTAATTGAATTCGCACCTTACAAATATGGTAGTAATACATTTGAATAATTTTCCCATGCTACTCATGTAGTGAATTCGACTTACAGACTCAAGCCCCATATTCATCCTCAATGAACAATCAGCCCTTTGGTCAATGGGAAAGAGGTAAAATTACGCTTTTTGTAACAAACCTAACCTGTTTTATTGCTTTATTTTTTATTTTTTTAAAGAGATTTTTGGCCCTCTGCCTCTGAGCATAATACGTAGTTGGTGTTTAGCTCTGTAGAACGATCTTTGTAGGAGTGAAGTTTTTATCATCACTCTCACGCCAAATCTCTTATCACCAAAATTATGAAAAAAATATTTCCTTTCTTACTCGCAGTGGCACTTAGCGGTGCAGATCAATTTGGTTTTATTTGTCCAGGTTTTGAGAAATCTCCCCCTATATCTCTCTCCCCAACCCTATATCATAAAAAAATACTCTTATGTATAACTAATTTGCAGCAAAAAAAACAAAACAATTCCTTTTCATCAACATAATGAAGAAATATTTTAACAAACGTATCTGGAAAATGTTCACTGTCAAGGTATGTCAGTTCTTTGCTTTTTAAAGTATGGTTAATGTTTCTATAGTTAAGACAACTCAAAGCACTTGGTTAAGGTTAGAGAAAGATCGTCATCTTGGTGAAATACTGAAAAAGTCAACAGTAACTTCAGGCGTAGGACTTTTTTGTTTAATATTTAACCAAAACTGTCCTCTTACTTTAACCTTAACCACACACGGATGCAGGACACAAACCCTGGTCACTGGTATCGAAGTCCTAACCCTTTGCCAAACTATTCACCTCGACATCTGTTGGGTACAAGAACGTAACACTTCTACAGTATGACAAGAAAAACAACATTGCCAGTGGAAATAATCCAGACAAAACTTACTTTTCCTCCAAAACCTATTTAACAAAACAATTTATATTTTTAAAAGGATTTGTCTGAGATGTTTGCCTCTAACACAGCACAGTGGTGATTAATGGACTTTTGCTTGGGGTGCACAGCATTCAAAGATTCGACAGCAGCATCTGTTTTCAGAATCATTGTCTCAGAAACAAAGCGAATAAAACCAAAACTACCTGCATGAACTGATACCACCATGGATAAGTGAGAAGATATGTTTTTATGTAATTTGGGTAGAGCAATCCTTTAATAATAAGCCCATTCCACGAGTTGGCTAACTGAAATTTACTTAAAAAGGTCCAGTATGTAGGATTTAGTGGCATCTAGCGGTGAATATTTCAGAGTGCAACAATTTGAATACCACTCGTCTCACCCTCCCGTTCCAAGCGTGTAGAAACTATGGTGGCCGCAAAACTCACAAACGACACCCTGCGAAAGGCCCCATCTAGGACCAGTGATTGGTTTGTCCGTTCTGGGCTACTGTAGAAACATGCCGGTGCAACATGGCGGCCTCCATGGAAGGGGACCAGCTCCCTCTAGATAAAAACAGCTTATTCTAAGGTATTCTTGTTTTAAGGCGATTATACACTAATGACAACATACTTATAAATATATTACATTTCTGCCAATAGCTCCTCCTAAATGTTACACACGGGTCCTTTTTAAGAAATCAAAAAAACATGACAAAGCTACCAGCACTATCCAAATGGCTGTAACATGTAAAACATTGTATCATCAGCAAAGAATCTCTTTCTTAGCAAATTGAATGGGAGCCGTAGAGGTCTGTGCGAAAGGACTTCAGGATTGCAGTTCATGTGATTAAGAGCTGTAGGTAAACATGGTGCAGGTAGATAACACTGTGTAGGCAGGCTCGATACACACAGACACACACACACACATGCAGATTCCTGGCTTACGCCTTCAGTTGGAGCATTTTTTCATGGATATCACCATCTGTCTGCTCGATGGGGGAGAGGACTCTAATACCACAACAAATCAGGCTTATTGGGAGCAAAGACTCATGAATGGCACAATTTGTTGTTTGATATATGAAGTCTGTATGTTGATGCTTAAACTGCCAAGACTACTTGGCAGTATATCCTGCTCATTAGGAAGAGCCAGAAAAAAGTGCTGTATGTTTCAAATTCTGCCTCTAAATTCAAAATTGCTGCATTCACTGTAGAGAAAAATAAAACCTAAAAACCAAAGACCCGTTTTCCAACCTTGTCTTGTTGAGCTTAGTGTCCTTGTTTTTAGCTTAATATAACTATTTCTGTGCATGTACATTGAGAGCAACAAAAGAGTCAAATTCCTTGTATGTGTACAAATACCTGGCCAATTAAGCAGATTCTGATAAACTATTCATTTACTGTCCCTAAAAAAGCAACAATCTTAGTTTTATGATTAGAAAGCATGCAAGAATGCGTATACCTCTGCCGAAACACAATCCTCATAATTTTACACTAGAAAATGTGTACAATCCACTCTTGAATCTGAAGCTGCATCCAAACACTCACAGTGAGAGACAACCGTGGGATATAAGTGCCAAATCGCTTTCATTTATTCAACTATTTGCAGCAGCTGATGAGAAAATATCCAATAATGCCCAATCTCACAATGTTAAATCCTTTTAAAAATTCCTGGATTCATGCCAAAATGTAATCCGTTGTTTCTCTTTATGAAATTTGGTATAAAGTTCAAAATCAAGTTAACTTTTTTTCTCCATTAGGGTTTTCAGTTTAATTTTGCCGTTACTTAAATGACAGTTATTCTAAATTGTACTTTAGTCTTAACCCATTTAACTTATGCAATTTGTAAAGCACTTGCCTTGTCGATAATCTTTGAGACGTTCTGCTGACTAAGAAGCAAACAGGAACAAAAAAATAAATAAAAAAAAAAAAAACTTCTTTGCATTCTCATTTTCTCAAATGGTAAACGGTGCATTTTGGGAAGAAATTGTTACATTTACTTATTTACCAATGTTCTTTCGTTGCATTGTCATTCTCCACGGGTCCTACTTCCACCCACATAAAGAGTTATAAATGAATGATCAATAAAAATAACTTGAATACGTCTGGTCCCCAGTCTCAGGGTAAACAAGCACACCATAATTTTACTAGTTGGCAGGGGATTTTGTATTGTGTACATTTCAAAGGGCAAATGTGATAAAATGGCCAATATTAATTCTCTTGGCCACTTAAAAAAAAATAAATAAATAAAACTGTTTTAACAAAAGCTATTGCAAAGGGCTAAAACAGCATTAAGTGAATAAAAATGGTGTAAAATGTAAAAACATATGGAAGTCATGTTTTTCCAATTCTGGTGATTTTTATGGATTACCTTCACAACACCGTGACATTATTCTTGGGTCGACACCAAAAGCATGTATTTGTTCTGCCAACTGTAAATGTGAAATCTGTCTCTGAAAGCAGACGTGACCTTTTCCTCTCAACAAACCAGACCACTGAGAGATTCTGCTGAATGGTACAGAGCCGGCGGTGAATCCACTCAAAATGCTAATCACCTCGTCGCCACTGACTGAATTACTCCTCTATTCATGCAAAACTCCCCTGAACGTCCAACAGTCGGTATCTGCCAGGGCCGCCGTTCCTGCCTCAGCTTTATACGAGCCACAATGGAGGTCTCTCTGCTACATCACATCATTTGACTCCCAGCTTGTGCTGCCAGCACAATGACTCACAATCATCTTGGCAGACAATGGCTTCTTTTCAACCAAAGGCACGCTTTCTCGCTGCTGGGCGTGTGGTTTTAGTGTTTGAAGAGCTGGGGCAGGGCCGAGACAACGTGGGGAAAATGGTCTGGGTCGCACAAAAGACTTAATTTAACCTGCGAACTAGAGTCAGGGAAGCACAACAGGAAGTCTGATCTGCCAGCTGTGAACTTCCAGCATCACTTCATGTGGACGGCGGTATCAGTACTGAGGGAAAAAAGTTTAGGTAGACATTTATATGACAAACCTGCCCAAAGTGTCTTAAATGGAGCTGAGAACAGCCTTTAAAATGTCTTTAAATGAGTCCAACAAGTGACAAACAGAAAAAAAGTGAAACCTACAGAGCCCTGAGAAAAAAAAATAAATAAATACTACAAGGCAATGAGCAAATGTCCAACGTCTAAACAAATTCTCCAACTTGCCGTTACACCAATAGACATAATTCCTGTCACTTAATCTTTAAACTACTTAATTTGTCTGGTAACGTCTGGCCCTGCACATAAATCTCTGCCCCTCTTTTCAGGGTTAAATTGAATACTTTAAAACACTTCTAGGAAAAGAAATGTCTCCTAATAATTATTATTAAAGAGATAAACAAATTTACGACAGGCTTTTGGGCCAATGCTGCAGGAGGGTTAAGGGGCGGATATTGTACAAAGACGGATACGGAAGCACATGCGCACGCGGTTCTGTTCCTACACCAATGCGTGTCTGCATACATGGACGCGTTTACATATGTTTGTCCGTGCATACCGAAGTAAATCACACGGACCCTCGCAGTATGGGCCCCATACAGTATCATTTGAGGTTTATACACCTCAAACGTTGGTGAACTGTGCAAACACCACAGAAAGTCAGTCAAGAACTTAGTCATTGTGGTTCTGGTGGTGGTGGAATTCAATTTAAGAGACCATGCCCACCAGAAGAATGACAAAAGGAATTTTTTCAGACACTTTAAGCGTACACTCAACACCCCTGAAAACCTTCTTTTTTGCTGCCCTGCAGTGGTTTCACTTGCTGCAGAAGTGTACTCCAGGGTGCGTCAGTACACCGTGACATCACGGTTGGAGCTACACCTGCCACAGAGCCCTCTTCTGACCATGTGCCTGATTTTGACACTGAGGACCGTTTTTCACGTACTACCGCCAACCATGAACAAATTAACCAAGTAGTGTTAGTTTCCTAAACTTAACGATAGAAGTGGCACATGAGAAAATACTGATGAGAATCGTTTTGGAAGGCACTGACAGACCACCTATTTTGTGATTTAGGGATGAGGACTTTTACACATATTGTAGATGTACTGAGACTCCCTGAAGGATCTGCGCTCTGTTTTCCAATACAATCTTTACAGACCTTAGCGAAAACTGAGGTCCATTTAATTCTCCTGTTTCCCCCCGCCCCCAATGTGTTCAGCAGTTGCCTCTCTTAACCAACAACTCCCCAATCGCTCAACCCTGCAAGCTGCTGAGTTAACAAAACACATGATTGATCACAGCGGCGTTCACTGAAAAAGTATTTATACATTATTAATCAACGATCAAATTTGTGTCTGGCGAGTCAAAAAGGTGGCGGAGCGGTTTAAGATGAGCGAAACTCCCTGAATGAACAGATGGCCGAGTCCTCCTCAGATTTTTCGCCAACTCTCACCATCTCTGGCGAGTCATCTATCACGCCCACACAGCGACGCCACTGCTCGGCTCGCCCCCCCCCCCCAACACACTGCCCCACTCGCCTCCAACTTTCTTCTCTCTGCACTAATCCCTCCATCATCACTCCAGCCTCTCCGTGTCTTCGCTCGCCACCTGCAGTGTTTTCTGTCCTGAGTGTGTAATTCTAGTCCTCAGAATTGCTTCTCCTCCCTACTCTGCAGCCAGTCTCTCTCTCTCTTTATATTTTCTTTGGCACATCTAAATTAGGACTCTCCCTCCTGGGATTATTGTTCTCTCGCTGTTTCAGTCTGTGGATTCGCCTTCACTACCTTCTTGCTCAGCAGGACCCTCTTCTTTCTTAAAGGCTAGAGTAGGTAATGGGTTTCAGAAGCATTTTTTTTGTTCTATTTGTTGAGAGTCTCTTTACATCCCGACAGCAATCAAAGAAGCAAATAAGATGCTCTGAAAGAACATTTCTAAAAAGAGAAATAATTCCAGTATGTGTGGGTGTCGCAGGCCTGTAATAAGCCAGGCCAAATCACTCCATTTGGCCCGATTGAAATGATTGGCTGCCCTACCTGCGCCCAATGCCCGTGCACATGAAAATGTGTTTTAGGGAAGTGGATACTGGTTTCTCTGACATTACCTACCCTAGCTTTAATAATTACACAAAGTTAAAGCCCCTATGTGCATAGAGCTTTTTTCTGATTAAAGCTGCACTAATAAACACTTTCATAACAATGGGTCATTTGTGCAATAGGTGCCGTTTGTAGTGACGGCCCTACAGGGAATAATCACAAAGTCGGTCCATCTACATTAAGCATTTTTTTGTTTAAAAAAAAAAACTTCACTGTTTTGGTTCAGTCCCAGCACTCTCGTGTCAAGCCGGGAAACGGGGAGAGGACCCAAACGCAGACAAAGCAGGTTCAGTAAGACAATTTATTAACAAAAAGGGGGCTTACTCAGGTTACAGGCGGGCAGAGAACGCACACCAGGAAAGCAGTCCAAACAAAGGCAACACAAGTCC
>CM022487.1:25945300-25982485 GCA_011952105.1 Coreoperca whiteheadi | reverse complement strand
TTAGGGAGCAGGGAAATCCAAGACAAAGAAACTAGATCCACAAGAAATACAGAATAAATCCAAGACAAAGAAACCAGGGCAGAGACGTTGACACAGATACAAGGACATCTGACAAGAAACTCAGACACACTCAAGACAACTAGACACAGGTGAGAGCAATCAACACAGGTGAAAACAAAGACAGGAAGTAAAACTCAAAACACATGAGGGAAGGAGACTATCAAAATAAAACAGGAAGGATGACTATCATAATAAAACAGGAAATGACTAAACATAAGCCCAAAACCATGAAAGCAGGCAGCCGTTTTCAGCAAAAAAGACCTTGATAAACCCATTGTACACTACCCGCTCAACGCCAGAACAGCAGACGAACAAAAGATAGCGAATAGCTGGTGACTATATTGGAGCATTTAGCAGCAAAAGAGCCAGAAATTGTCCTTCATCATTCATTTGCTTTCACGAGGTGGACGCAAACGCAACTCCTGCAGCGTGTGTATGAATGGGCAGTTGTTTGCCACAACAGGTTTATATGGCGACAATGCCAATATTGTTCCGCTGCCCACCAACGCACCAGAAACAAACATGTAAATAAATGCAGCTTTTAAGGTTTTTCTCAAGATCAGTTGTTTTTTTTCTCTCACACAGAAACACAGGGGTCTCCTGGATAATTTCAACCTCATAGCATTTAAAGGTTACAGTAAGTTATCCATATTTGTGAACGATGTTTTAACTTAACTCGAAATATAAAAGTGAATTGATTGAAATTGCTGAATTTTTGTTAAACAAAGAGTTCAACCCCCAACTCCACTTGACACTGCCATTCGCCGCCACGGCAACAGAATTTTAAGATCACTGATTGGATGTTTCTTAAAGTACTGCTTTTTTCAAAGTAGCTGTTAATCGTTTATCCTGATGATTCAACTACAAGAGTTTTGTCTCCATCAAAATGTTGGAAATGGTCCATTTGACAACCATCTTTGGGGGAAATGCATGGACCTTGACCTCTGGAACCCTGGCTACCTGGTGCTGTATTTGATATGAATTAGTTTTTTAGCTCAGACTGTGAATTGATGGTTTTGGTTTTCACTTTCTCCCCACACGCGTGACTTTTGTCAAGATTGAGGAGGTATGTGTAAATAGTGCCCAGATATTGTATTCCTCTCTGTCAATATATGATCGCCGCTTTCTCTTGGGACATTTTTTTTTTTTTTTTTTTTTTTGCGGGTCAGTTTGTAATCCCTTTCCTCCTGTCCCTCTGGTCGGGCAGATGGCGGTCTCCAGGAGGCCCTGGGGTCTCAGTGAATCCCCGGTCCTCTTGAGCAGTGGCGAGCCCGGCCTGGCAGGTTCTGGGTTCCTGCCGTCCAAGATGACACGTTAAAGGTTAAAGCTGTCGCCGCCCGACTCCCCGTCCTGTGACTCCCATGTCCGTTGGAAAATCAACTTGACAGCAGGAAGCAGGAGGAGCTGCAGGTTGCGCTAACGACAGTTTGGTTTTGGGACCCAGGGAACCAGATGAAGCTTCTTTTTCTTCAATCAAGTTTCGTTTATTCAATTTCTTTTCTAAGTTTTTTCCCAGTGTTGCCTTTTGGAGTATTTCTACACTGCTTTTGTTAGTTTGTTAGATAGGACCTTCTTCAGGACCTCCTTCCGGTGTTTCCTTTCTCGCTTGTGCCCCAGACATCTAACCAACGCGCATGATAAACGTTCTCTCCTGGCTTTTAGTGCCTGACTGAACCAAGGGGAAAGTGCTTCGGGTTTACCAAGTCATCCACTGAGTCGGACCAGAGTAAGTTAACTAGAACTAGAGCTTGGGCTCCATCAGGAACCGTCGCTGTTGTCCACCATGTGATACTGGCGTATTAAAAAACAACTTGGCTGAAATGACAAAAAAATAAAAATAAATCAAAAATGCATGACTTGGCACTAGCAGCACTGTTCCTTTGTTCAAAGACACATTTTGGAGACACATGGTTTTCAGGGGCAACTGACAAGAGATAGCGTTCCATTTTGAATCCAGCCCGGGGCTAGAAACAACACAGTTTCACCTCCTGTGTCACACTGACCTCCATTTTAAAACAGTTCTGCCTTATCAGAGTGTTACTGGAGCGATCTCCAGCCACAACACAACACGCTACTTGAGCTGCTGCAGCGCTCTGTCTCAGCCTGGTCGGTGTAGATTTAGTCTCTATCACTGCGCCGTCAGTCCGTTCTTCACCCGACCTCCATGACACAGCAGCTGTCAGACTAGTGACACAACTCCAAAGCTTCACATACATGTGTTTTTCATGATTTTAAGCATGCAGTACAACCGTACACATTTGCATGTCATTTTTGTATATGCATGTTTTAATATACATGATACCTGATCAAAGAGCTACCTGAACAAATTACTGTTGAATACTAAAAATTACAAATCAGGTAAGTATACCAGCTGTAAACAGAGAATATTGAGGATTTGGCCTGTATTGTAATCACACGTCAGTGAAATCTGTGAAAACCTATTTTGGCTAACTTGTTCTACAGCTGACCCTTACCCATCGCACTCTGATTATTACTGTGCACGTCCATGTCACACCAAAACGAACTTATATCTTATAAGTGCTAATGTCCAGTCATGCCTACCTGTTGGTTGTCTAATTAATTAGGTTATGGACTAACACACAAAGGTGACACAGCTATAGCTGTTCAGGCTTCTGGTCTTTTGAAATGACTTGATCAGGGCAACAAACTGCATTTAAAAAGACTTCTGAAAATACGTTGGAAATTAGCTACTTAGTAATTTCATTATGCCTTACCAAAAAAAGCACTTGTGAAATTCATGTTTTAACAAATGTCCAATGACAGTATGAAAAAGACATAATCGGAATGGTTGAAAACATTTTGGGAAACATGCTTCTTTGCTTTCTTTCTGAGAGCTAGACGCAACTATTGATATCCATCAAGTTTCTGTGGATCAAATACTGTATTGAGCTGGGTTCAGGATGATGTGGTTAACTTAGCTTAGCATAAATATTGGAAGCAGGGAGGAACTGCTAGCCTGGCTCTAATCCTATAAGTAAAAAAAAACAAAACACCAGCACCTCTAAAGCTCGCTAATTAACACGTATCTCGTTTGTTTAATCTGTACACAAACATAAATGTGAAAACGCCAATTTGTGCTTTTAGGGGGAGTTACGCGATGGAACAATTTCTTGAGGGACAACAGTTTGTCCATCTGCCCCAGTAATTCTTTGCAGTGTCTCGAATATATAGCCCAGTTTGCCAGATATGTTTCCCAAGGTTTTATTTTTAAGTTTGATCTCTGGACTTGCTTAAACCTGTGACAACAAGCAGCACACACTCAGCTTGCCGACTGTTGTCCGCAAAGAAACAGTTACATCATACTTTATGCTCCCCATAAAAGCACAAATTGTTGTTTAGATCTGTCATTTTGTAAAGTATTTTGTAAAACTGCTGCAGACAATCTAAAACCACTGGTATGTGAAGGAATATGATGAAGTAGTTCGGTGAAGTATCTGCCCTGTGTGCTCCCAACATGAATGTAACGCTATAATTCATGACACAGGCCTGAACGCTTCCTGCCGCTGCCATGCAGCTGGCCGATTCGAGGCGAGTCTGTCTCACCAAACTGTAGCAGGCGAGTGCAGGGAGCTGAGCGGACAGGCTGGAAAACTGGAGCAGAAAATTTGGCCCAATCACACACACAGACACACAAATACAAATACTTCTGCACCGGCTCTCTGCACTGAGTTGGAAACAAAAAGAGGATGCTGGGAGTTGGGAGCTCACAGTCAGCGAAGGCCGATTTGAGATATTCAAGGAGCTGAAATGACAGATTGGGGTCCACGACGAAGGTTTTAGGAGGGGAGATTCTCGCATTGTGCTGGTATGATTTTCCCACAGAACTGTGCTATTTTCAAACACAGCGCCGCGAACCTTGGCAAGCCTTACGCCATCAGAGCCAAAGATGATGCAAAAGTATTTCACCCCACCGTTCCCAGCGCATATTCTACACTTTCATTCCAGCCTGAAAATGTATAGATGCTACTGAATTTCAGGATACAGTGGTAGGCACAAAGTGTACCATCGCTGGAAGCCAGTACCGGTCCCCTGTGTCAAAGCTAGCAGCAGCGCCGGCAGCTACAGCTATTTCTGTCCAACAGTAAACACTCCCAGTCTACAGTGGCTACCAGCTGTGCGAAACTAATTTCATCCATGTGTAACTCAGGATTAAGAGGAGAATCTAAGTGTTTGAAGATGCTACGTATAGAGTTTTGTCACAAATGTAAGACTATGCTTCCCCTGAAACCTTACCTTTCTGTTGCAAAGACTACGGTGCTACCTTTCCACTTTGTTGGTTTTAAGGATCAAATTAAGGATTTGAGTCCAATTCAACCAATTTAAACCAAGTAAAGTCAAATAAATTTAAAAACTTTAAAAAGCTCCTGTTTTAGGTTTGATTTTGGCTGGTAATCTTGCTAATATTAATGGATGAATCCGTGATCAGAGTGCCCAATATTCATCAAATAGGTCCATTGTCAGCATCTTCCAAAGCCCCACATCTATGTTTGGCTAAGTTTGGGCAACTAAAATGACTTAGTTAAGGTTAGGGAAAGTTCGAAATGCTAAATTCAGCATGCCAACACGCATGGTGACATGTAGACGGTCATGTTTATGGTGTTTACCATCTTAGTTTGGCATGTTAGCATGCTACCATTTTCTAAATAGCACTAAACACAGCTGAGGCTGATGGGAATGTCATTGGTGCAATTTTGACCCAATGACGGCGCTAGATGAAAGGGGATCACCACCATTGTTAGATTTCATCCTGTGTCACGAAATCAATTTCATGCAATCCATCAACAATAGTTGTTGAGATATTTTTCTCAGAACCAAAATGGCGGCTCGACCGATTACCACAGCTGCTAGTGTGGCTAAAACTGGTGAAACTGAAAGAAGGCCTGCAAATCATATCAGAAGAATTTGTTTCACGTTTGAAAATCTAAGTTTGGAATCATTATCTGACTTTTTTGTATTTATGTCGCTTGGTTTTTAATGTGAACATTGGCACAAAGGAAATAATGCAGTTTGGCTAACTACAGTAGCGTGTCAAAAAGTGTTTTACCTCAAAGTTTGATTTTTGAGACAGCATTTGTTTTGCAAAGCAACACTTTGTTTTTGAACAGCGGACCTGGTCGCTTGTTTTGGATTTCATACTGAAGCGGGAAGCGATCTAAACAAAGTCGCCACTTTGTTCTGGCGAGCAGTCTAATTACCCAGAGTGCACGCTGACTGCCCACTGCTTGGTGTGGCCGCAGGCTGGACACACACAAAAGCCTCAGCATTCAAACAAAATGCTAAACACACGTACGCGGGCATGGATAAACACACGCACGCACACACATTCAATGGTGTTTAGAGGATCAATCCTCAAATTGACAGAGCTTGAGGAAACTCCTGGACTGGAAACGGTTATTGATCGGCGCCGTGCGACCACAGAGAGCCGCTGTGTGTTCAGCTGCTGCTTACGAGTCAGAGGACGCACTCAGCATAGATGAAAGCCAGCGAGACGCTTTCAGACGCTTTATTACGGAATACAAAATCGCTCCGAACGCTTTGTTGGCTGCAGAGGAAACCAAACGGCAGACAACACAAAACAGAGAAGTGAAACGGCTTGCGTCCCCTCTCTGCGGATCCAGTGGCATTTCACTCTGCAAAATCCTCTCCTCCTCCAGCGCTCACATGACCTCCATGTCTGGCAGAGCCGGCAGAGGTTTGTCCGGACGGGAAGTCGTTCACCACAAATACTCTTCTTCTGTGGATCTCTGCACCAAAGCTACATTTCAAATGAGAGAGAAAGAAATCTGTGAGCTCGGAAACGGCAGCTTGAGTAGTTGTCGTTTTCGTCAAACTACATTTTAAATTATTCCTTAAGAAAGAAGAGGCCTAAAGTATGCCCATGATTAGACGTGTTGGGGGTGAGAACTTTTTTCTCAGATATCTAGATATACATACATTATACAATATATTTATTTTTGTCGTGACGAGAAACTAAATAAAAAAGATACGAAATTAAAAAGTTTGATTTGGAAACTTACAAAGTCCTCATTATCTGATATTTTCTTAGAATTTCGACTTGAGTAGTCTACATTTTGGCTTTTTTGTTGTTGTTGTTAGTGTCCTCTTGACTTGACTTTTAGTCTGTTTTCAATCCTAATTTTTCATGCTTGCGGGGGCGGATCTAGAAACACATTCATGGGGTGGCGAGAGGGGGGGCAGGAATTTTTGAGGGGTGGCAACATATGGCAGACGTGTATGTACTGAATTTAATCGGAGCGATCACAGTTTGATGAGAAATAGTATGTAGACACCACAAAAGGGCCCAGGCTGCCACTCGTGCTGCGTTCACTGCAGTCGGAGATTCGCGCTCGTAAACTGTCAAATTGGCCATAACTTTTAATTCGTTGCTGCCAACTGGCGGGGGCAGCAGGGGTGGCAAGGCTTTCTTTTAGGGTGGCATTTCGCCCCTGCATGCTTGGCAAACTGCTGCGCTCGTAGCTGTCAGCCACAATGTCGTTTCTTTTTAATCTACCACTGGAAGGCGCCGTTTTATATAAAATCTAATGGTAAGAATTTGCAATGTATATATCACTAGGTGACAAAAAAAAGAGAGAAAAAGAAATTAGAAGTAGTATGAAAAGGTGTGTGTAATATGCCAATTTTAACATCATAAATCAAACATATAAGTAGCATTTATAATAATTCTACAACAATTCTCAGATTTTTTTTCTCAGAAAATAAACAAAATCTGACAACAGCCAATAAACCAAACGGACACAGTGACAAAGCTCAAGGTTCATGTTTAGCAGTCAACTGTAAAGGTCTGGAATGTCACTACAATACAATACCACCACACCTGGCCACTTCCCGTTGTTTACTTGCAAAGACGGTAGATCCCACCAACGCTGTGGTTAATGTGACTGATTGGACTTGTCAGATGCGTTCGCTGCCTCGGCTGTTTTCCCAGACAGATAAGAGACTCCGGGAGGCCAGGGACGAAGGCAGCGTCTCACCAGTGAACCCCAAGGCCTGTTCAGTATATACATGGACATTTATGTCTGTCCAGCCAACCTTTAGAGAAGCTCTAATTTGTTTTCTCAACTAGAGACATGACTTTGATGATTTCTGAATTAACGCTTATACATGTTCTTCCTGTTTGGAGTGGATTATGAAGTGAATTATTGAGCTAGTTATGAATTAATTAACTGACATTATGGATGAGTGCCAGCGCGACCGGACCTGGAGACTCATCACCTGTTCATTTGAAGAGCCTCGGGTGGATCCACAGGGACTGGGCCTCAGCCTGCATCCCGCTGAGGAGCTGCGTGAAGAGGCGTGATCCCACTTGCCAATCAAAATGCTACACTTAAATTTTAATGGCTCTCATGAGTGTAGTGATTAGTTTACTCACATTAGTTTACTCACATCAGTACTTAAAGGAAAATTACGTTATTATTTCTGTACTTTGATGAAATCATCTAAAATGGTATCACAACTGATAGGTAGGATGGCCAAAACTATGAAGACACAAGTTGCAAAATAAGTCATTTTCTTACAAGAAATGATGTGAAGTTTTGCAGCATCGAATGTGGCTTTTTAATCCCCTAATGTCAAACATTAAACTACGTGGACACTACAGAAGCATCGGGTCTGACGATTGCTTTAAATTCAGTAAGGTTCACCTCAGTTTCTTCAGTTTTCTAATCGTCCTGCAGTATATTGCACATCAAAAGCTTTCTTCTCAAACTCTCGGAGTTTAACTTCTTGTTTGTATTCTGCTGACGCTTACTTTGTCTGTTCCCAAATACAGCTGTAACGCTTTGACATATTAAATACCCTGCTCGTGGGGAGAGAAAACTGCGAGCTGAACCCCCCTGAATTCATCGCAGCGAAAAAGCAGTTGAGTGCATAGAACCTGGATGGAGCAAGCACATGATGTAAACGGCCTCCATTTTGAGTGAGCAGCAGTGTGACACTTCGAAATGATTTATAGTACGAGTCTGTAAATACAGTTCGCACCACCAGGCTACTTTAAAGTGTCCTGTACGTCTGTAGAATACCCGACAAATCCACAGTGTAAACTATGGAGCAGAATTGTTACTGAGTTGCGTGAAACACCCCCAAAATCGACCCGCGATTGAACTTTAAACGCTCAACACATTCCTGATGGAAAGGATCCATATTCAGTCTGAAAAAAACATGTACCGGGGCTCCACCTTTGGTCTCTGAAGCTTTGTGATTTCAAGTCCAGGTGTGTGTTTTGTTCCAGCGCCTCACACCTGATCCAGATGAGGTTGATTGCAAAGAGCAGAAATAGATCTTCTTGAGCAGCGCTAGGTTTGCAAAGTATATCCCGATTGTATCCTTACTGCACGTAATATGTAGAAAGCCTTTTTTGGTTCATGTTACACTACCTAGTCCACACTAGGATGTGAGGGACAAACATCCACAATCCGCAAAACTACAATCCTCATTTAGCCCAAGAAAAAGCACAGTTCAACGTTGAACTTAAGCTAAAACATGCTTCAGCGCTCACAGAGCCCACTGAACTGTGTACTTTCCAAAGGTGTTTAACATAGTTGTTTGGTCTGTACAAGAAAAGAGAAGAGAAGACTGACAACATGAGAAAATAATCCCATTTGAGAAGCTGGGAACGGTGGCATTTGGGGCATTTTTGCTTGAAAAATGAATCAAAAGATTAGTCGATTGCCAAAATTGTTGCTGAATGTGATTTTCCTTTCCTCCCCATGACCTTCTGATGGCAGAGTAACCGGAGTAGCCTACCTAGTTTTCCATTTCGAAAAAGGGTTTTGGCCCTCAATTTACACAACATTCATTTGCATTTCATCCAAAGTCTCTTAGAAAAGGTTTATTTAACATCTGGAAGATCAAGAGCCAAAGAGAAAGCTGTTCGGGGCTACGGTGCAGGACTCTAATGAATGCAGTGTACCTTTATATTTCTTTTCCACTGTTACGTTCATATTCATACCACTCCAAGCTGCCTGACAAGGAGTTTGCAGTTGCGTGCACATTTAATAAAATAAAAAAATCAAAAAACCGAGAGACCAAGCTCATGATCTTTGGTTTACAAGACCAAGTGGACTAGTGATATTAACTAACGCTGCAGAATCAGAAACCCACAGCAACCAAGATTACTGCAACTAAGACACCTTGAGTATAAAATCACGACGGACACTGGGAGTAACTTGACTTCAGATCCAATCGAATTCCGTAAAAATCTGTTCAAATCAGTGGGACGGCAGGAAATAACAGAAGAAAACCCTTCTCGTGGGCTCTAAACATCATATACACGTGTGACTGCATCTTTGCTTGCTCCTAAAACCTGTTCTGCCTCAAGAATCTTTCCCTTCGAGCTTGAAAACTCTTGCCTCACTCAAATTTGTGTCACGCTTGATGGTTTTGACAGTGATTAACCTGGTTTCAGACCCGTAGACTTGTCAAGCAGTTCACTTGACAAGGTCCAGCTCTATACGTTAAGGCGAACACCATTACGTTGAGGAGCACTTACGATGGCACCTGTCTTGACCCATACAGCATAACGAGGAGATAAGATGGGGCAACACAGGACTTTGGACAAACATGAACTTCACAGGTAAATATGTAACTTATCCATATGGGGCAAACAGGTCGGAGTTAACAGAGAGAGCATGAGGCTTCCTCTTTATCTTAGACAAATATGGAGGTGAGGAATGCCCCATGTTCATGTGTCAGTCTTTATATTAGCTCACTCAATGTTTCTACATTGTACGGTTTGAAGAAACAATTAATTTATTTTTACTTCTAATTCCACATATAATGTACCCAAATATACTAAAAGCCGATTCAACAAATAAAAATGTAGCATTTAACTTAACACAAGGAGGCCCGTCGAGCCAATAGATGACACAGATATCTGATAATTAATGGAAGGCCAATGCTCCCAGTATGCACTGATTTGCCGTTTGCAAGTCGAAATGCATATGGGTTAATGCACGCCACAAATTTTTTCAAATCACGGGCCGTAACTATGTGATTTACAATGGTGGACTTGAGCTCAATGTGAGTGGTTATTCAGCGTTTCCTCCACATGGAAAAAAACAGCTGAAATGTGCCACCCCACAGTGAAACCTGGCTTCAGCCTGGATTGTTTTGCTTCATTACTGGATGGCTGATGAGCAGCGGTTATAAGGCGAAAAGGTTACTGAAGCGATGAAGCAGCACTGAGTGTGAACGATAAACGTCCTCGTTAAACAGACAGGATGATGAGATGACGAGAAACACCTTGATGTTTTCCACTTCAACGCGTGTGTCTGCATGATTTCCAAGCATCTCATCTCAGCAGTCTCTGCATACAACCTGGTACGTTTAATTATGAATTAGGTTGATGAGACACATTATTACGAGAAAAGCTGTGGAAGGAGCTTGTCAGTACTTCGGTAAACTTAAGTATTTTTTGTGTGTTTTTCTGTGTGTGCAGGTTGAGCTCTGCCATACACAGCACACAGTAGTTAACCTGGAGAAGCTATATACTAGCCATAGTATCCTGGTTTCTATCGGGGTACTTCAGCTAGCATATCCAGCTTTCCTATAACTGGGATATGGGCTCATCCAGGTTTCTGAAAGAGGGTGATGTTTGAATGTGCAACGTATAACCCGGGACACTAGTGTGCATGAAAACACACCAAATAATGACACATTTGATGAAAAGGTCTGTCTGAAAATAATGCTAACAATGTATGCGTTTATAAAATTAATTCATAAACTCTCAAATCAACCTAGCCTGCTCAAGTAAATCTAAGTTCTAAAGCTTTGACTACATTTCTATTATCCATATTACATGTTAAATTATGTTTGCAACCTGATTTCTGTTATTAAATTAAAGTATGCGAAGCAAACGCAGCAGAAAAGAAGGCAATTCTTGTATTAAAAGCAGTGGTGGAAAGTAATCCATCACTGAAATTCGGTGTTGAACGCTTTGATTTAGCAGGTTTTGTGGTGCATTTCAGCTGCAATGTCCACAGCTCAGTATCCCCAAGACTAATGTTCGCATGTACATACGCAGCCTCACAGTTCAACTGCAGCTGACGTTATGGCCATCCACTCTGTTGATGCAGTCTGATTTAATTTAATGACATAATGGGCCGCTGTTTGGCTGGCATCCATTTGCTTCATCCTAAACATAAATACATAATATGCAAAGGAACAGGAAACTTAAGGGTTTCTAAGGTTTCTGGGAGCTGATCTTTATCGGTGCATCCATGATGGACTGAAGCGTCATGTTTTTAGGGACACCCCAAAGAGGACTGATGGCAAAACCATCTGCAACCTTTGATGTTTGGTACATTTTTGGGATAGGTGTATTTATGATTATCCTACACTGGTTTTGGCTTCTTATTCTATGAATTCAAAATGTCATGAGAGAAGTCATCAACAGGCTGAAGTTCCACTAGTGCTCGCTAAAACCCCAACTTCTTGATAAAAATACAAAGTCAGAGTTTCAGAGGTCTCAGTGTCTAATTTCACTTCTGCTAATTGTGTCTGCCAGCGTCGGTTTGGGAAAATGGTTGTTTGAGTGAAAGGATATTAAGGCCTGAACATGGCGATGTTTGGGGGGTTTGTCTCGTCTGTCGAGTCTACGACTTGCTCGTGCCACCTCAACTCTACCTTTATCTCAAACTTGGCTTAACTGGCTCAGAAATACCGATCAGATGGCGGTGTAGCCGTCTGCAGCTATACATTTTGAGATAATTTGAGTGCCAAATCAGATTTGAAGCAGCATTTGTTGATTTATTGGCCACCAGGGGGCAGAAGAACTCCACTACAAGCTGACAGACACACAGCTCTGACGTATTACCATCTTATCGATTGCCTATGGCTAATGTGTTAGCAAACATTTTCCTGCTGCTACACCCAGCAGACACAGAGCAACATGATCATCGTATCGGAGGGGGGGTTTGTTTCCACCCGATGACTGTAAGTCCAATACTCCCTCTCTTTTAGCTCTGGATTGGTCTCCACCAGCTGCTGGAAAAAGTTAGCTAACTTTGCCTGCTGTTTTGCACTGGACAGTTAGTGTACAGTGGATAACAGGGTTCAAGAGAGCACTGAATCTGAACCACAAGAAGTGTGCCAAAACAGGGAGCTCTAAAATATCTGTGGGGAAAAAGCGTCAGTGTCTGATGGCTGGAGTAATACATTTGTACTGTAACTGTAGGTGGGAGTTTTAGCGGTTACATGCGGAGGAAGAGGGAATACAGTGACCTCACCTTCCTAAGTATTTTAACAGTGAGTCTTCAGATTTTCCATCATGCTGTCAGACTGTCTGATCAATGCACTCGACAGAAATGATCTTACTAGATGTTAAGAGATAATATGGAAACTAGCACTCTAACCACCGCCCGATAGCCATATCGCTAATCTAGTTACCTCTTACTTGCTGACCAACTGATTTTCCGCGATCATCAAAAACTAAGCTTTGTGCTTCAGATTTAATATTACATGTTGTTTTTACTGTTTCTTATCAAATAAATGCAAAAATACTAAAAAGTGATAATAATTGGTCAGTCTTGTAATTATACTCAAACTACCAGAAACCAACTGACAATGACCCAAAGTGTTCATTGCTAAGGTGGTTTATAGATGTCCTGCTGCAACTTTGACCTAATGTACTTTAGCTGATGTGTGACTAAGTTAGTTAACTGTTTCTGATCTGGTTTGGAGCCACAGGGTTAGGGGCTAGAGAATGCATTATGCCAATGAGGGCCCTCACATAGTACAAATGTGTGTATATGTGTGTGTGTGTGTGTGTGTGTGTGCCCTTGTACAGCCATCCTTGTGGGGACCTATTTGCGTTTTAGACCTTGGGAGTGAGGACATTTTTGGAAAGCGAGGACATGTTGGCCGGTCCTCACTTTTCAACAGACCTTCAAAGGGCTGTTTGAAGGTTAAGACTTGGTTTTAAGGTCAGGTTTAGAATTAGGTTTAGGTTAGGGTTAGGGTTAGGCACTTAGTTGTGATGGTAAAGGTTAGGTTTAGGGGCTGGGGAATGCATTATGTCAATAAGAGTTCTCACAAGTATAGAAGTACCAGGTTGTGTGTGCGTGTGTTGTTGCGTTTAGGAAGTGATTAAGGCCAAACAGTGTGTTTCCAGTCCTCAGTGTCACAATCTGTGTTTCTGCAGAAGGCCACAGAGGCACCACTGACACATGTGCTCTCTCTCTCTCTCTCTCTCTCTCTCTCTCTCTCTCTCTTTGTCTCTCTCTCTCTCTCTCTCACACACACACGTACTCGCATACACAACTACTTTGGCTCATGTGTGCACAGATAAATACACAATATTTATTAATGAGTGATGTGGACAGTGTGTCTGAGAAATATGTGACCTCTGATCGGCCCACAGCTCCGCTCACACACACACACACACACACAAAGTCATCCGTCAGCCTGAAGGTTGCCATTAAGAAAACAAGAAGGGGCCCTGCGTTGCAAAATGTAAACTCAACCAAACATTGACATTTAAAGAGACAGCACGGCTGAAATGTCCGCAGAGCAACAGGCATGAACCGAGTTTAGACTGACTTCAGTGAGTCAGAGATGAAGCCAGGGGTGGCTGTAAGGTGTAGATGGACCTGGAAGAACTGCATTGCATTACCACAACATAATGTAACTTTGGCTCGAAACAATTCACGCTTGATATTCACTGTAATCGATTACACAATCCAAGCACTTTAAGTGAGATAGTCAATTTACACAGTGAATACAATTTATGTAAAACACATATATACGTGAAATGGTGAGATGTTAATAATAATTTCAAATTTCTGAAACACGACCGCGTTGTTCGCAAAGTAGTTAACTGAGATGTAAAGTACATTTGGCTTGTCGTAAGTGGGTTAATAGATGCAAAACAACTGGCATGGGTCTTTAAAGGTAAATACTTGAATTGCACGACGAACAAAATAAGTAAGAGCATGAATTCTGCACGGCCTGAAGAAGGTAAAATAACAAAATACGACTTGTAGCGTCGCGAGTGTTAACCTTTAGACTGATACATCGCTCTCAGTAATACATTGAGAACCTGAGGAAATACAGACTGACCTGATTCACTGGGTTCTAACTTTCCGTGCGTGTGTGTGTGGGGGGGGGGGGGGGGGTGAATTTAGGGCCTGATGCTGAACCTGCTGACAACCCACAGCTTCAGGCTGCTCCATGAGTCATCACTTGTTTACGAGAAACCAAGCGATGTAGAATATGCTCTACTAGACGCCGCGGGGTGGGAGCCCTCGCCGGATGCGTGAATGAGCTGAGCAAGCTAAAGAGCATCGTTCCTCTCTTTGTGGGGCTTTTTATGGAGCAGTGGGTGAGCTGTGGCCTTGGTTTAATCCAGTGAATATACACCTTCATAGACCGGATAATCTGGGTCCAGCCCAAGACCAGGAGTCAAAGACTCTTCCTGCGAAGGACTGAAGTCACTTTTCCACTTTGTCCACCTCTCTCCTTCATCGGCACAAGCCTCGGAGTCAGCCCGTACTTAGTGTTTGTTTTCAACTGCCGGCAGTACCAGATGGGCGGTGTTTACTACGTCGGCGAAGTTCAGACGGTGTCAGGTAAGTTGTCAATCCCAAAATAAGGCCAACAAGGTGCCAGTCAGATCGTTTCCTGTCATCTAAACTTCTGCGGCTCCCGTAGAACAAACTCCACCACCTGTGACCCGTGCAGGCAACAACAAATCATAAAGCTGCAGTTTATCAGCAAGAATACATCAAATCAGACTCAGGATTTACTCAGATGATGATGTTGGTCACAGATCACTCCCAAGCAAATCAACGTCCTCAGTCAGCAGCATGTCAACATTTTAAAACCTCATTAGGTAGTCACACAAATAATTAGCATGACCAAACAACGGTGACCAGAAATGATTGCTTCCTGCTCATCTGGCTGCACATTTGCTGTGGTGGCGGGATGAAAATGAATCTCCCTACTGTGTATTAATCCGCGGCTGAAAATAGTCCCTAACAAATGCACAATTCCCCCCTGTTTGAGTAACGTTTGATTAAAAAAAAAACTAAAGTGACCAGCTGGATTACTGAGCCTTTTTTTTTTAAAATAAATAAATAAATAATGAAACTATATATTTGTGAGGTGCTTCTGAAGATTAACATTTTCAGGAGGAACCAATGGGCTCGGAGCTGAGAGCCACAGACAGGGTAGGGAAGACTGTTCACGGGATTTGTTGTCAATAATAAAAATATTAATCATAGTTCTAATATAGACCTAGACACAAACTTGTACCTGCTCCACCTCCCGCATAACGGTTACAGGACTGAACTTGTGATCCTTGTTAACCACTTCTGGTTCTTTATTGCACTTCTCATCTGCCGTCACCTCATGAATGACATGGGGCAATCGCTAGGTTCTGCTTACATTTCTATTTCATTCTTCAGCTCTGCAGCCTTCATCGGTATCTGTGGATAACCGAGCCTCTGCAGCCTTCTGACGAACTTAATCGCCGTATCTATTCTTCTCATCCTCTCTTTGTCTCTGAAGTGGTTTTAAGAGGTCAGCCCCATCAGCCGATCCGGCTTCCATGTCACCTGGTAAATGTCACGCATGGCCCCGGCAAATCTGCCCCACCTGCTACATTTAAGACTTTCAGCTGATGCCCTTCGAAATACGGCCCCCACAATAAGGATAGTTATGTCTATCAGCAGCGTCACAGAAACCATTTGTAGAGGTCAAAGTAGTAGCGCTTTGGCAATGAAAACGCTTCTGTATTCTTAACGTGACTATGTAAGAAAAAAAGACCTTGAGTTTACCTTTTTTGCCCGAACCAAAAGTACTTTACTTTTATATGAAAGACTTTTGCTAGTCATCTCACTTTCTTTTTTCTTTTTCTTTCCCACACAATGTTTCCACCATTAAAGCACTTTTCGGTGGCCAAGCCCTGCTCAAACTGACAGAAGTTCAATTTAAATTCGCATCAGGAGTTTTCCAAAGATAAGACACGAGTCATAGTGAACTCCAGGGAAATCTATATAAGGCCCGTAGCTTTTCATGTGATGGTGAAACCTCTTGGGTTTGAAACTTTCTCTCAAGGTAAGTGTGATATCGCTGAACAATGAACAGGAAGCAGGAAAATGATATGAACATTTCGTCACGCTGTTAATTTATCCTATTATAATACTCCTCCTGTGTGACTCTGAAGTTTAAAGGCCGCCTTATGGGAGACTCAAGGGACTGCTATGCCCTGCGAGGGGATGCTGATGTGAACGACAGAGGCAGCTGAAAGTATCCGTTGGCCTTCTGGTAGACTTCTTGCTAGCTGGGGCATCTGAACTGTTAAGGTTGTACGGCAATAAGTATCAGTGGATAAGCGCACGATACAACTGTCTCAGGAAGTTCGAAGTCTACAGGAAAGGGAGAAAACCTGTAGGCTTTGTTAATTAACTGGACGCAATTTTTTCTTTTTTCCTAGGATGGCGAAGGCGTGACCCGCACTACTCTGCCTCTGATCGGCCTAGCCTCACATACAAACCTGAAGCTTCAAACGAACCGAGTTTAATTTGAAGAAGAAGCCGCTTCGCTTCAGTTTGCTTTCGCGCCTCGTTGTTTGGCTTATGTGATTTCCACTGTTTACTCTGGACTTGAGCCAGTGGATTTCGATAGCTCGTGTGCTTCTTTCCTGTTCTGGCTGTCGTGAACTTGATGAACCTTGATATGGCAGCAGAAAGTCTAGAAACCTTCACATCCTTCAAATATGAAGCTGAAACAACTCTCAAAACCAACTCACTGAAATGAAGACTGCTCGAGTCTGGATGAGTTTTAAGATAAGAAAGCAGCAAATTAAACTCATGTCCTTCTGATCTAGTTCTACTTGGTACAAAACATGGGAAGAGGAATATTTGAGTTACTTGCCTCCAGACTGTCAAAGCAGAAGAGCAGCTCATAAAAAAAACAAACACTTAAGCGTTTATTTACCTCTTTATGAAAATTAAAATGATGTGCATGTTCCCAAATATTTTCTCCAAAAATAGCAGCAGAGTCCTCAGAGGACTCAGATCCTCTGGGAAATCACGGGTTTCTGGGAATAGAAATTGGAGCATGTCCACATGAAACAGAACATTTCCTCCTAAAAACACAATCATTAGATGTACTTATTTAAAGTGAGACTTCCCCATGAGGAAAAAGAAATCCCTGAAATGCGTTTTATTCTATTCTTTTATAGTGGATAAAACTACGAATCGTAACATAAATAATTCCTATTGTTTGGGTAGTTATGCAGAAGCGATCAGTCTTGGCTCACGGGATGTATTGTTACAGAATCCTTTATTGCTGTATTTTAATTGTTTGCAGTAAACCTTACCATGTTACCTATCTCCGCAAAGCAAAATTAGAGCATGGTAATAACCTACCAACAGCCCAGAACACCCTAGCAACCACCTGGCAACCACGTAGTTCTGCCTTCGGTGGAAACCACTTAGCAAGTGCTTGGCAAAATGGTTGTGGCGCACTACAAAGACACTGAACGCGACGCAGTTGTATTGTTGCTTTTTCTTCTAAAGACTCTGGATGAGCGCAGAGTTTTCAGTCATGGTTGGAGAGGGATGCTAGCAGGTGGAAGCCCTGAGCAAAGAAGACCGATAGCGTTTTGCGATACAAGTTACTGGAGCAAATTTCATTGCACAGTTTTAGATAGAACAGTTGTGTTCAGCAAACAAAAACGTAAACGGAGTTGACGGCAAGTTTCCAAATAGCCATGTGTTCCAAATTTGTCCCAATTTTTCAACTAAAACTTGCCATGAACTGGCGAAATGTCTTTGCCGTCTTTCCACTTCGGACGCGTTGGTCCTTTTGACCTTTTGACCTGTCATAGTAGGAAAAGCAGGGATGTTAGTAATAAAATTGATGATGGCTCTGTTCTATCCAGTTGTCTTAGTAAGCCAGCTTGTACAATACCAGGACCCTGGACCTTATTGGTCTTCCTTGAAAAAGCCCATTTACCTTCTTCGAAAGGGAAAGTGGAGCTCCAACTCTAAACTACATGAGCTTTTGCCTGACATTATGCAACAGGAAGACACCAGTCTATTTTTGTACTTGTTTGTTGAATGCCTGATACTTTATAACATCACACTGCAGATGGATAAGCCAACTATCTCAAAATACTGAGAAAGAGATCAGTTACTGAATATCATTGCGACAGTACTTCTTAGAGAATATGAATTGCATAATGAACCTCAAACACCACCCACACATCTGCAGACTGCAATATTAAATTATTTATTTTTTTTATCAGCTGTTCCATAAAATCACTAAGCGTGAAGAGTAGAAAATGTGGCGTTTGTGTGCTGATCCCTGTGTGGATTCATGTCAGCCACAAATACTGGTTATCCCAGGTTCCTCCTGTATGAAGGGACCCTCGGATGTTTCCGATTTTCTATTATGCTTTGTAGGCTGTTGGGATTAGTAATGGTGCCTCTGTGCAAGCCCTGATAATCATGAAAAAAGAGGTCTGAACTAAAGGAACATACAGTACATCCCTGCATGTGCAGGGCGGGCCAACAGAGTTTGAGGGTTCAGTGTGGATACCTGGTTTGAACAAGGCAGAATCACACCAACGGTTTGGGGTTTTATTCCAAGTGTGGGCAGAGCTCATTGGCATGGAAATGGTCAAATGTCTACATAAGTCATCACTTCCTGATTTGACAAAGCAGAACCGGATGTTTGTGCCGTAGAAGCACCCATTCCAAATAAAAACAATACAGTACAACCTCGTGTTTTAAGAGAAGAAGAAGAAGCTGCTTAAATTACTTGTTTGAGTTTGATTCGTATGAAGGACTGCGTATTGAATCTTAATATGTTTTTGTTTTGCACAGACTGAAACGTATCAAAGCAACACGTATTGAAAACTGTCAAGATTCGAAAGCTTTGACCAGATAAATAAATGATCATGTTGCCAATTCTAGACTGTATTTCATAGGTAGGGTTCGTATACAGATGCTTGTGTTTAAACAATATTGAATATTGAGATGTTTGGTTTAATATTGTGCAAGGCATGCAAAGCAGGCAACTGCTTGAAAACAGGTCCTTAGTTGTGGGTTTGACGCTGCCCAGAACACACACACACACACACACACACAGACCATGCAGACAAATAGATGTGACAGCCTCACAGTGAGACAACATTTGGTTTGGTTGGTTGCTCGGCCCGTCAGAGTGACAAAGAGTCTGATGAGATTCTTCGGCTTCACAGTTTTCCGGAGGTGCATCGAAGGCAGGGGGACTGGTTGTGTGTGCAGATAACAGCTCCCTAATCACACTGTGACTCATATTTATTGCGGAAGCCAGATAGATATGTGAATAGAGGAATTTAACAGCAGATGAACAAGCAAACAACTACAGAATGAGCAACCATTTCATAAATCAGACTGTAGCTTTAGCATGCCGATCAGGTGCTCTACAGGTCAGGATTACCGCGCCTAATGTTTAGCATGAAGCGTAAATGGAAAGGGAGCTTCAGGTTCTCTGTTGATTTTGGAGATGTCATCCTGCTCCTGGACTCGCTACATTAAAGGCTGGAACTAAAAGATGCACTTATTTCACATGTTAAAGACACATCAGTTTAGTTTTAATACAGAATAAAATTCAACCAGAGACTGTACATGTTTGATTTGGTTGATTCCCAGTTTTCAAGCAACGTTAATTGTTCCTTTGGTCACTTGGGGTCAGCAGAAAACAAGTTGAAACAGTAGCCTATTCACACATCCGGTAACAACGCGGAGCAACATTCACATTCATTCGAATGAGTCGTGCTGGTGTCCACCTGATGAATGTACTGTAAGTCCAATATTCACTGTCCTTTTAGCTCCGGTTTGGTCTCCACCAACTCCCGAGAAAGTCATCTGGCTCTTTAGCTGCTACACTTCGCGTCGCAAATGTGTTTCGTCGGCCGTTTGGTGCCGGGCAGATAGTGGGCAGCGGGTCCGTTGGAGCCGCCGGACATGAGACTGAACGATACAATAAAGGTGTGGGTCGTACAACCCGAAACAATGAGCTGGAAGACGCTAAAAAGCTCCGTGGTGCTGACGGGAACTGCCGAGTCAGGTGAGGATTCTCTGTTGGTTTATCACTACGAGCAACCCCATAGCCATTGGATCCATTGTTAATATAAAAATATTGCTTAGTGCAGCTTTAAAAAAGTCCTTTTTAAGAGAAACCAAACAAATAAATCTGCAGAAAGCCGATATGTTAACAATGTAAAACTCCCAACTGACCTCAACATGAACCATATCAGCCCCAAGAAATCAGCAATTTAACACCTACACTGTAACTCAGCTGCGTATCAGTGACTATTGAACCAAATATGTAGACAGCCATAATTGAAGCACTGAGCTGCCCGCTGCCTTCTCCTTTGAGTGCAGCTCTGGATGCTGCCAACCCTCTGAATGTTTTCAGTCTGGCAACTTGCCCCTCTGCGCTGAATCCTCTCAATTAGGAGAGCTGCAAAGCGTAGCCAAAACACCCCGGTGTTTTCATACCAGCGAATCTGCCAGAACAATTTATTTATAATACCAATTTATTAATATTGTCTCTTGGTTTCAAAGGGGAACCAAACACAAGCTGAAGTGCTAATCCCAAGAGCTATTAAGTGATGCTGCTTCAGAGAGCTGCAAACATTATGCATCAGTTTTGAAGAAATAAGTCATTATTTAACGCCATTTAGTTAAGGGTCCACTTTGTATGGTAAGTGTATGGGCAGCGCTGGACTTGATTTGCCATAATTCACGCAAAAACTTGAGCAATTAGTCATTTTGTACTAAAAGGACACAAAAAGCCATCCCTTCCATCCCGACTATAATGTGTCGAGTATGAAAATAGAAAATGCCACAGAGTAGTGAATAGCAGTCTGCACATGGGGATGCAAATGACTGGCTAGCGCGGCTGCAGCATATCAATGACTATTTGTTCTTTTCCGTAAAATATTCATTTATACAGTCCTTTTCAGCTGAGTGAAGGACTACACTTGAAAAAGCAACGGAGATGCACTTGTGGAAGAACGAATACGTGAGTCTGCGCTGCCTTTTGTACAGTCATTTCATATTTTTCCTCCATAATAGTGAAATGGTACGGAGTCGATTTGGAAGCCGCTTGTTTATTCAACGTATTTTAATGATGTCAATAATGTATAATGGTTTATGCTACAAAAAAGCAATACCTGTAACCCTATGTGCTACAAAACATTGTGTGTTTTGTAGCCTGCGTTATGAACTCTGGCGCCATTTGAAAACTGCGCCGAAGTCTGGATTTGAATGTACAACAATTTGCCCTGAAATACAATGATTCTGGAGTCTGTGTACGATTATTTGTTTCTTTTAGCACCCGTAACACTACTTGAAGGTATATTTCTACGTAACCTCACCATGTCGGAATGACACCAAGGTTTGAATAAAGATTTTCATGTGTTTCTGGTAACCTCTGGATATTTCTAAACACATTCTGTCCGTCCTGACCAGTCACAGCTTTTACACGGTCTGATCGACCGTCTTAGTCATACTTGCAACCATTCTCACTTCCTGCCGGAGCACACGCTGTCTGCTCACTCCCTGTTTTGCAGAGAGCACTCTACGCCCACACAATGACCAGCAGTGTGTCAGTCTTACAGGAACACAGCGTGTGTCACGGATCAGCTGTTCTATATTATCTTTGTTCATTTTCAGCTGACATAATGCGCAGCCTCTGGCAGCCATATTGGAGGCCCGCAATCTTGGGTAATGGCGTGTAAGAATGGCTGATTGTTTGAACTGTTGCATTTGACTGTTGTTCAACAGATCAGACTGTTTCCTACTAAAATATATATTCACTTCTAATTGGCAGAAACAACTCTGTCATAGGGCCCTCATCACTGCACAAGCTACTTGTGACTGCTACGCTGCGGCTTCTTCTACTTTATAAAGGAACATTTATTCGAACGTTTCATTTTAAAGAGCATCAGACATGATGCCACATTCACGTCACGGGGGAGTTACTATTAGTTTACCATTCACATCAGCATCAAGGTCATAAATACAGCCACGGGCGGACTGGCAATCTGGCGTACCGGGCACTTTCCCGGTGGGCCAACGTGCTTTATTTTTTTATTTTTTCGGCCTATGAACAGGCCCAAAAGAGTGACAGGCCTAGATTGGGGGCCCAATGTTTTTTCAATTGACACCGGGCTGCTGGCCCCAAAACACTTCAGTCAAAAATATCACATAGGCTACGTTTTTTTCCTTCTGACAGACACGTAGCTCGGCTGCCCATTGGTTGTTTTCTTGATTGACACTGGACTGAGCCAAACATATCTTTGAACAGCACCATCTATGGGACTTCCGCCTGCATGCAGTTTCAGTGTGATCGTGGAGAAGAAACGTGGTGGTGGTGGGCCGGTCTGGTCCGAAATGCCAAGGCCGATTGTTCGGTTTCAGTCGAAACTCCTGGTTAAAGCTAGATTTAATGGATACAGAGCCATGTTGACTGTAGCGTAACATAATTGTGACGGGCCAAGGTCGGATTCAATGGTACTGTCGGGAAGCTTGTTGGGTCGGTTGCATTCAGACCATAATGAATCAGGTGTGCAAAAAGAAAACATCTTCCAGACCAACTGCAGTGTCTTGGTATTATATCACAGTGTAATAGACCAGCTACAAGGGCACGAGGATGTAAATTAGTGTCTGCAGCGTGTCGGTGGAATACCACAGACTAAACTCATTCATCTCCATAAGAGCTTCAGTTTAATGTGAAGTCAATTTGCTCCTCAGTTTGTCCGGACAAAATGTGCTTTCTAATTATCGAGTCAGGCTTGGTTTTCAGGATGCCTCGCGGTGCATCCACGTACTTCGTTCATTTTAATCTCAAGCGTGTTTTTCACTCCTTGCTGCGCTGGATGATACATGTCCATGAGAAATCTCAGAATCGGGCTTTCATTTCCTGTTGTTTATGCTTTGACGCGTTCATGCTGTCACACGTTTGTTTTATTTTAACATCTGGAAAGCTGTTGCGTGATGGTCCTCTGCTGAGGGCCTTACAGCAGCGTCTGCCATCCTCTCTGATCAGGCCGCACGGCAGCCATTTTAAGCAGGAGTGCACGCGGTACATGTAAGATAAGCTGCAATAAAGTGCACATCATAAACCACAAATCAAAATGGACCCTGAGCGGAGTCGGAGACGGCGCGGGGTGGACGTATTAGTCCTCTCTGTCATTTCAAAGGGGCTCTTCCCAAACTGTTGTGACAGCCGGCTCTATCTTCCACTCCATCACTGGCTCCTGCCAATAATCCTTCCTCCCAACACACACCACCGCCGCCACCCAGCCTCAGATACACGCCGTTAAGACAGGAGACTTCAAGTGCTGTCAAGTACTCAGTTTGTGTACTTTCAAAGGAATCGCGATCTCGTCTCTGCATCTTTCCTCGCAGGCGCCGCTGAATTTAAATGAGAAGGCCCACCCGCCTGGCAAGCTGGGTGCTTTTGGACGTTTTTTGACTCAAGACTGAGGGGGGGGGGGGGGACTGTGAATCACCAGCCACATACTTGGATTACTTCTTTGACCTGGCAACCTGTGGAAAGAAACGTGACGTACCTGTGGTGTGGTCGTTAGGCAAACTGGGTATCACAAACACACAAAACAACACACGAATACAATAAATCGATTTGAACACCCTACACCCTCCGTATGTCATGCAGGTTTTCACAACGCCTGCTAATTCAAACAATAGACAGTATTAAAAACTGAGTGAAATTAGCCCATAAACACGGCGCACCTCGTCGTAACCGCTGTTTGTATCATGTAATACTGTGGACTGTGTCGTGAAGAGGACTGAGGAGTTTGTGCTCCCAGCTGTGTTTGCATGTCATCGATTATGTACAGCAGCGTTGTTCTTTGCATTATTACTTGTTTTAAGCACACAGGGAACAATAGAACAGCGCAAAAATCCTAAACAGGTGTCAGTAAAGAGACAAGGAACCCTTGCAGGCAACAGACAAAGATGTGAAGCAACAGTACAAACACGACAGAATTACAGAATTACAGTAATCGGATCATAAAAATGGGCTTATCGATAACTAGATATCTGTCAGAGATTCCAAGCTGACACAGGATTTTGAGTTACTATCACACAATGCAAAAATAGTGTTAGTGTAGCTATTTAGCATTTTGGAAGATTCATGTACATGTTCATTCCCGTTCTGACTGTGTTGTGATGTATCGCCATTTCCCTCAGGTCCGTCCACAAAATGTTTCCATCACATGTTCTTTGTCACTATTTCTAACCACAGTGCATCAGGACAACGAGCAGCTAGCCAATGTCGTCTCACAAAATGTGTTTTCTACAAGAGGGATTACTAAGAAATTGGTTGTTTGTTTTCACCTTTCTGAAACGGTAGTTTCCGTCAACGTAGCCGCATTTTTATGCAGAATTGAACAATAGAAAATTAGAAACTCCGATCCAGTTCCGATGTGGATCTGACTTTTTCCAGCCATTGTAACGCCTGAATGTTTGAGATGAGCCTTCATAGACGCAATGAACAAAAATGGAAACACTTCATCAGGGTGCATGAAACTCCAACCCTGAAAAGACACTGAGCACAGCTCTGGGCTCTGTAGGTTAGCGTTAACTGATGTCAGAGTGGCTCCTGATTGGTTTGAGATTTGTGGTGTTTATGTTCAGCCTGCGTTCCCAAAAGGGGCAATCACATTTACATCTTACATTTATCTGAAACTGTTACCCAGAACAGCTTACAGCGAGTGCGACAGTATAATGTTTCCTTCCCTTTTTTTTACTTCTGCTCCTGCATTCTGCATTCTTTTGAGTTCCTGATTGCCGCTGAGTTATCCTCTCTTTGTGATACATACCAGAGTAACTACAGTACAATTGTGAACCACATTTCCCATGTGTACTTGCATGACAAAGCACAGGTGTGCTTTATTTGATGCCATTATAAGCTCTGGGACAAACATTTGCCCTGATGAAGATTTAGAGCCCGAAAGCTCAACTTTTTCAGTAAATACTTGCACTGGGTTCAAGCGCCCAGAGCGGTTTTCTTCTGAAGGCAACAATACAGTACGCTTCAGTTCCTGTTCCACTTACTAACAGTACAAAGTACAACAGTGGGGGGTAACCAATATTACTGTAACCTTGAAATGACGAAAGCTTTATAAGAAATGAGAAAATCAGGAGCCAGACTGAGAGGTAGATTATTTTTCTGCGATCGGGTAAGATATGGGAGTAGGGATATGTCTAATTACTGCTTATCTGCTGTTTCCCGAAGCATTGTCCAACTCCAGTGAGAGTCCTAAAAATATTACAGAGGTAGATATAATCTGCACATATCACATGGTGGTAGAGGCTCCATTTGGCCTCAACTAAAACCACCCGGGGATCATTTCAAGGCGGCGTATTTCTTTTCTCTTTGTCTTGCTATCAGCGTCGGAGCGCTCTATCTCTTGTGTCAATCAATAGCGCTGCAGCTTTAAGCCCACCACTAGCAGCTCTGCCATCCCCGTGTCCCATACCATCCTCCTTTCCATCTGTCTGCACGGATCCCCGAGGCCCCCGGCTTCCAGACGCGGTCCAACATCAATCAATATCTCTGCAGGGCTGCACTGGTGAGCAGAGCGGGTGTCTCGCAACGGATTTCTGGGAAGGTTCTGGGAATGGAGCGAGAAATTCTAACGGGAAATGGGTTTTATGTCACACATGTTGTTATGCACAAATACTTTACATGACTATCGGCAGTTTTTACATTAGCTTCTTACTTTTCAGAAAGCAATTGTTTTTTCACTTGTTCCAGTACAGAATGGGATTCATGTCGCAGAGACTGGAAACGTGCCTAAAATCGATAATCCACTACAGTGGACAACACCTCGTCTACTTTATTTCTGTTTTTAGCCATGTTAGTGGCTCTATGGGAATGTCAGTCAGATGGTCGGTCTGAAACGCTATCTCACATATTTGATGGATTGCCCTAAAATCTTGCGCAGATCTTCATGGTTTCCCCGATGGTCAAAGGTAAGTGCTTTGGTGACCCTCTGACTTTTCATCTGGCGCCATCACCAGGTCAAAATTTCCGTTTGTCTAATACATTGGTTTACAAATACCTTGCAACGCATTCCCATCAGCCTCAGCTGTACTTTGTGTTTTAGTGCTTAGTCGCGAATGTTAGCATGCTAGCACACTAAACTAAAGTAGTGAACATTGTAAACATTACACATGCTATGCGGCATGTCAACAATTATCACTGTGAGTATGTTAGCATGCTGACTTTACCATTTAGCTAAAAGCACCATTGGGCCTCACAGAGCTGCTAGCATGGCTGGGGACTCCTAAACTGTGTCCGAAATCACCTCAAAATGTTTGCGGTTAAACATGCACCAAGTGGCAAATAGGGAGTGACTTCAGACAGCCTTATTCTTGCTATTCCAGGGTTCGATTTCCTGAGTTTCAACTTGAGACTACGTTTAACGCTCTCTGCTTCTACCTGCATCATCCTACGCTGATAAAGTGGCTTGGACAAAAAGAAATGTTAATGTTAATCATAGTGAAATAGTAAGGACACTATGCAGTTTGAATGGTGGAACTGGAATGGAGAACTATGAAAGGTTCCTGTTTCGTGCCATAAAGCAACCTAACGGACTCTAACCACATCCAACGTTGCTGCCGCTCACGTTATTATGTGCAGCACAAAGGCTGACAGTCTTCGCAGCGATGGTCTGGTGCGTTCATAATTTTACTTGTTGTCAACCAAACTGGCTTCGATATTTACGTGTTGGTCGACATTTTGTGTTTGTTTGGGCCTTTTACAAGACTTAAAGTGTGACTCAGTCAGTCAGAACTGAGGACACAAGCTGCCTCTTTTAAAAAATCCTCCCGACGCGCTACCCCTCCTGCCTCTGAGCCCAGAGACGGAGGTAATATGACTGCTTTCTGGGGACTTTTCTGTGATGTTTATGATCCGCTTTACCAGCCGCTGTAGATCCGAGTGCACAGGAAAAACATAAAGCACCTGCACTGGAATCATCTTTAATATCTTTTCATAAATCTGACGCATGAAGGGAAGAGAAAGATTCCCTCAGACGTTTAGAGGAGTTCACAAGCATAAGATTATTGTTAAAAAAAAAACCCACAACCCCCAGCTCTTATCAAGTGCCGCTGCTGCCCACGCAGACCAAACATGTCACACTCACTCTGCATTTTTCACTTCCCTCTTTCAGAATATCAGTCCTTTAGTTCCTACTAGCATATCTAATACTCTTAAAGCTGTAATCCATACATTTTCAGCTAAAATGCCCGTGCGGGGTTTCTCATTTGGTTCAGTTCATTGTGCCCGGGGAGAATAAAACTCTCGTGGCACAAAATGCCAGAAAATATGTGTGTACAGAGAAGTGCAGCGCATTTCATTAGCAGTGAAGAGCAATCTAACCCAATGGTTCCCAACCTAGGGGGCCGAGACCCCTACAAGGTTGCATGATGATTACCACGATAGGAAATGAGAGAAAAATAAATGTGTAAATACTGTGTGGTTTTGCTTCATTAGACCTTTAAAATGATTCAAAGGGCACCCCTGCTCACATACTTTAGAGTCTTTTTTTTCCTGGTTTGCGTCTTTTACTTCCAGCGGGGGCAAATCTTAATGCTAAAGCGTACAACGATATTTTCGACAATAGTGTTCTTCCAACTCAAACTTTGTGTTTTTCTCGACCTCAGCCCCTCCCCAACACCTTTGGGTTGAGCCGGTCCGCTGACTGTGAGCCAGACCTTATCGCCCAACATCAGTGTTCATCACCTCACTAATGCTCTTGTGTCTGGATCCCTGCAGCCAGGTCCAACATCTGATGGAAGAGTGGAGGCTTTTATAGCAGCTCATGGTTTTGGAATCACATATTCAGGTTTTGTCCATTTAGTGCATTCCTTCTATCGGTGAGATTACAGAATCAAAATAGCAACTGTAGCTCCTCTATAAATCCGGTATATTGTGGTATTTCATTGTTGTTTCCCTCATTATTTGACATTTATGATACTTTCATGAATTCTTTCCTCTGTCCACTAATGTGCTCTGCCTTCCTCCAAGTCCACACTTCCAGACTAAATTTGTCAAGGCCTGTCCCATGTCAAAGCAGCCTTACTTAGTCCAAATTTGGAGGATGTCTCTTTGTTCCCAAAATTTTGAATAATTGCCTTTTAGCGGTTCTGGTCACAAGTAAATAGTGGACAACGACAAAAAGTGCATCCACATCTTTAAACTGCCAGCAAATTTCACCCTTTTGTTCTCGCAAGAGAGGAACTTCCTTTGCTGCCAAAATGTCTCTCCTGCAGGGCCGACAGGTCACCAGTAGTGTCTAACAAATGAGCTGCATGTGAACCTCGAGCCTGGTTTCCACCAGCGCTCAAACCGAAGAAGGGAAACTGTGGTTGTGACCTCAAAATGGCACCAGAAACAGGACTCAAATACACAGACGCAGCAGTAGAAATTGCCTTCGGGCTGTGCTCTAACAACACAACTGCATCTGTTTCTTACAAACATATCAGCTGCAGACTCAGACATCCAGGCCAGCCTTGTTTCCCTACATTTGTCTGACTGTGTGTCTGTCTGACTGGCTGGCTTGGCTAAACTGGCCCTCTCAGCGTCGCATCTAAATGACCCCTGTCACCAGCGCATCGGCAGCTCGCGGGCCAGACGCCGGTGGAGCGAAATTGGACGTGGCGGGCGTCCGCTGTCTCCAGCCACAACAGTGAGACAGTGAGAGAGAGAGAGAGAGAGAGGGGCCAGCCCTGCAGTCAGCGACGCTGGGTGGCAGGCCAGACGAGGAGACGGGACAAAGTCGACTCTAAACTCCAGCTAACCCCGGAAAAGAGCCACAGGGGGGTGGGAGCCAAGACGCACATCATCCAGCACCACAAAGGCAGACTGGGCTCAGTGAGGACACAGGCCGCACAGCGTCTAGACGGCCTCTAATTGGGCTTTCTGGTTTCAACTGTGTTATAGCTGAGCAAGTAGAAAAATAAGGTATCCGGCCTTTTTAACAATGCCACCCCTGTTGTGAATGCGATCATTCAGATTGGATTTATTCAGAATTATGAGAACTTCAAATGAAATGTTGTCATCATATATGTTGTTAAATGCATTTTAAATGAGGGATCAATTTTAAAATAAATTCTATTGAATTATTGACAAATACACCAGAAATATTTTACATCATTTCATTTATTAAGTCAATTTTAAATGAAGTCTTGTAAAATTGATAGAATTTTTTTTAAATGTCGTCTTTAAATAATTCAGGTAAATGATTTGCAAATGAATACAAAATAAAATAAAAATTTAACATAATGATTATTTTTTTAAATATTATTCAAAAAAATATCAGTCAGTGCATTGATTTTATTCTTAACGAATATTTAGAGAAATAATACAATTTTTTTTTTTTTTTTATTAATTAATAGGTATAGTCAACTATTGAATAATACAGCACCAAGATTTCTCCAAACTGACGCACAGCGTTGTAAAATCAGAGCCTTACTGTTACCATGCATGTAGAAAACACACATATCCACCTCCTCGCAGACTAATGTCGCCCACACAGTTTCGCTGAGTGTTTGAGACAGGCCCTTGATCACGTCTCGCACTTGAGGAAAAAAGAAAATCGCCGGCGAGAGATAGTCTTGTAATTTTCTTCTCGCTGTCAGCTTCTCCCTGGTTGATGGGAGCTGACAGAACTGGGACTACGAGACAAACGGGAGGAGGCCGAGCACCTACGAGTCGAAACTCTGTTGTACCGCCTCGTTATTTTCAGACTCGGTCTCTGGACCGTTTAAGAATCACGTAAAGGGCAGCGCCCGTAACGTTTTCCAGACTCGGTGGTCCAGATTTGCAGAGACAAGTTCAGACAGAGAGGAAGATGGAAGATGCTGCTGGTGTACCATTTTAATAGTGCCCACCACCAGCTATAACGCTGCTTTTAAAGTCACTAAGATCACGTGTTTTTGCTCAAGTCAGTTCAGTTTTATTCTTAATGCCCAAAACCGCAACGCTGTCTCAGAGGGCTTTACAGGCTTTACAACGTACGACACCCTCTATAACAACACAGAAAACCTCCTCAACAGCAAACACAACTAAAAGCCTTCAGCCGTGACAGCAGCCACAGCGCTGCTTGGAGCTAAATGCTAATGTCAGCGTGCTAACAGGCTCACAGCGACGATGCTAACTTGCCGATGTTTAGATCGTAATGTTTACCATGCTCAGCGTTTTGGGTTAGTGTGTTAGCAGGCTAACATTTGCTAAGTAGCGCTAAACACAGAGTACAGCTGAGGCTGGCGGGACTGTCATTAGTTTTGCAGGCGTTTAATAATAAACTTAACAAAGTGAACAACAAACGAGGGGAGATTTTGACCTGACGGTGGCGCTAGATAGAAAGTCGGCCAATCACCTAAGCCGGTACGCTTCTTCCCCTCGGGACCGCGAAACGTCTGTACAAACCTTCATGGTAATCCATTCAATAGTTATCGAGCTGTTTTAACCTGAAGAAAAGGAATGATGATATTATTACGGTACGTACATAACATGATTACATGAAAGTGACGCTAGAAGCAACGGTCTGCCGGATTTATTCCACACGACCGGCAGCTTAGTGCTGAACGTAGGCTAAGTGTCAAAGGTCATCAGATGCAGAAAGGAAAGGAGAGGAAACACTGATGATTTCATTTGACAGATGATTCAATTAAACCATGTGAGGCTGCAATATTGTTACGAGTGCTGTTATGGAAATACAGCACCGTCATGCACCCCATCTTCTGGTGTTACAGGCTGGTGCTCAGTTGCGCTGGTGGGCTGAAACAAGATGGCTGCAGCCCACCTCATTGATTAAAAGAATATGTCCAGAAGCCAGCAAATATGGCTGGGAACCTTTATTGAGGTTCCCACTGATCCATGATTCCCACTGCATATTTGCGACAGGAAATTCCAGCAGTTAATAATTGACTCTTACATACAGTATCAGAAATGCCTCCACTGAAGCCAAACCTGTGAAATCACGAGAGAGGAATGCCACGTATTCTGTCGGGTTTGCATTGGATTTACTGCCCTGTGCCTGCTGGGTACATTCAGGTCAACAAGTCTGAAGCCACTGAGGAAACAAAACCTCACTTTCATTCCAAAAGCCAGGAGTTATTATTTAACCAAACCACAGGAGGTATCTCTGTAAAAAAATGTTCCTGTGTTGCCAGCACAGGTGTTGAAATAGCTGAAAAACCCTAACAATACTCCACAACCTGTTCCTCTTTCGTGCTTTGCAGTAACGGGTGCCAGTTTTCTATCTCAGTCTGAAATTAAATTGTTTGGTTATTAAAATCTCACAACTGTCAAAATGTTTCACTCTCTGCTCTGCTTTGTAGGATGAACTCTGTCTCCTCCACAGATAAGAGGCCAGGTCGCTGGAAGAAATATGGCCCGATTGTCCCTTTATCTGCCCTCGCCGAATGATTTTTAAATCCACAAGGGCGGCCGAGTGAGTGAGTGGATTTTGGGATTTAGCAGCGAGCGAGCCGAGATTGCTGAGTTCATTCCCACCCCGCCGGGGTACATATCAGATAACATTGTCGCTTTCGGTTTGAGCTGTAATTTCCTGGAAGACGAGGCGCGATGTGACAGATGGCGCTCATGGTGAAAGAGCTGCCGAAGACGAGGACATGTTGCACCGCCGTCAAACCTCCGGCGGGACTGGAGCAGGCGGGGACACAAGGAGGGGCCCGGCCGCCACTTCCACTTTCATTTTCTTTTGCACTTTTGCTGCGGAACCACTGACTGGAAGACACATCAAAACCCGGGTCAAAGACATGAGCTTAGCATTTGTAAAATCGTGTTAGTGTTTATGTTGAGCTGTCGTCACCTCTTGCTCTTGGTCTGTCTGCGCTTCGCTTCGCTCTTTAATTAATTAAAGGTGCACTCTCAGATTTTGCTAGAGCGCCCCCAAAATCTGCCAACATGTTCCCAACTTCCTGTTGATGCCTGAAAACATTGAACTGTGATGACATTTGTGGATGTGAGGGTGATTAATGAAAACAGCGAGCGCCTTTAAAGCTGCACGCGACACTTTCTGGCCATTAGGGGGCGGAAAAACATCAAAACCAGTTGACAGATGCAGCCACCACAAACAACCAGGTTTTATAGTTGTTACGGCTCACATGTTGGCAAAACGTCGCCTATTTACACATCTAGCAGACACAGAGCAACGTGATCATCCCATTCGTCGCATGTTTGCGCCCACCTGACGAATGTTTCTTTAATATTCGCCCCACTTTGAGCTCTGGTTTGGTCTCCACCATCTCCTGAGAAAAATATCTGGCTCTTTAGCTGCTAGATGTTCCCCTTCCCTCAGTCTCTAGCTGTCTGTCTGTCTGCTGTTTGGTGCTGAGCAGGTAATTTACAGTGGGCTTATCAGAAAACAGCTGCCTGCTGCCGCTGGGAAATGGGGGTCGACGAGAATGCGGAAACTGAAGCATGCAGAGCGCCTCAAAATGAAAACTAATAGCTTAAAGAGGCCAAAATGTCGGGAGAGTTTCTTGATTTGTCAGGGATATAATTCACACGATTACACACAAACAGACATGCCAGTTTTATCCCAAAACACTCATTTGACTTTACAGAAAACAGACTATATCACAATATATATCGATATCACGATATAAAAGCTCGCATACTGTGATCTATATCGCCCACTGCTAATTCCTACTGGTTCTGGTATTACTTGCAGAGCTTTGGAGATCTCGACTGCAAAGGTTTCTGTCACTACCCCAATACAATGGAGGTGAACAGAATCTCGTTTTATTTTTGCAGTGCCTTTTCAGAGTCCTGGTTATTCAGGATAACATATACAGTATGCAAGACATATGGGACGGGAAAACTCTCTATAAACAGTTTTCACTGGGAACTATTTTCTCCGAAATACATACAAATTGTGGAAAAGGTGGTCATATTTAAAGCTATTGAATCGAAAAATAGATTTAGCCTTTAATAAATCCTGCTATGTGTAATTTTCAGCTGTAATCATCTCCTCCAGGTCACTAAAACCACCAGCTTCCCAGAGAAAACAGCGAGGACACGACCTCAGTGTGCTCAGTGGGACATACTTTGACTCTGTGCTACGCATTATAACATCTATAAAAAGACAGTTAGATATAAACTGTGAGGCAGCAGGCGACCATGTTGTTGGGAAATGAAAATTCCTGACGATCGTCGCAGCGCCTCCATCTTCCCTGTAAACCCTCTGTTGCCTCCACTACAGCATAAACAGCGCCAAAATGAACTTTAAGAAAAGGCATTTAATACGCAGCGTCAGGCCTCCTTCGAAACGAAATGGAAACTTCCTCGTTCCTGTCAGACCAGCGGGCGGACACTGAACGGTTATCAAACGGAGGCAGTTTGGCCACATTGCAGAGTCTGAAAGTCTTATCGAGTTCCAGAAGCTACAACTGTGAAACAGCAACTTCTCCCGGTTTCCCTGCAGCTCGTGGACTCTTTACAGCGAGCAAACACTCGGCCACCACTTAACATTTGTGTGGCTACTTTCCAAGAAACTCACTTCCCCATTTCTCACCCAAGCTCGTTCAATACGAGCAGGAGCTGTCGCCTGCAACAGCTGTTCCAGTGAAGCGACTATAAAAGTATTAACCATTCATTTCATGGTGCTCATTAGAATTAAACTGGGTGGCCAGAAAAATAGAAACAGACGCGCACAATAAAACACTTCCAATGGTAAATCCTAACTCTGTGGAACCTAAAACAATTGTATTGCCTGTCGACTCTGACTCTTTGCAGATGACCAAATGTTGGACGTTGGGCAACCATGAACACATTCTTAACATGTGGGAAATGCAGTAGTTGTTGCACTACTTACTGGCTGTGAGAATAGTTCAATCAGCCGCTCACCTCGTCACTCCCCATAAGGAAGCACCAAGTGGGGAGTGTAAACTCAGAGGCCGCAGGTGAAGATGCGGCTCTACCTGGTGCAGCTAGACGCGTACCTGCTGTACACTGGGACACTGGGACACATCTCCCTGCAAGATTGAGGTGAGAGGATTTCACCTACTGTTTCGTATCCATGTTGTGTCGGTCAACCTGATGCAAGACCTTTCTCGAATAAAGGGCCATTTTTCCTTCAGCCTAAAGCCGCAATCACCCTTATTCTGTCTTGTCGCGAGTTGTGGCCTGGTGGCAGAGCGGTCGCATGCCAATCGGAAGGTCGGCGGTTCGACCCCCCCCAGCCGTGCGTCGAGCTACCCTTGAGCGTGATGCCGGACCCCAAAATGCTCCGGGAAGCTGCGCCTTCGGTTTGTGAATGTTCTCGTGAGTCGCTTTGGATAAAGGCGTGTGCTGAATGTAGATGAGTTACTGAATCGCACGAGAACTTTAGGCCCAAGAACATTGTTTTTGTGTCAAAATGTACTTTTTTTCCCCAGCAGTACAGGGACAGTAACAGCAGCAGTGGTGACTCAACCTGCAGCTGCACCCATTCCCCACCTTCCTCCACACACACACACACACACACACACACACACACACACACACACGCACGCGTGCACTGTCGGCACTGTCTACCTCTCTTTTTTAGTCCGACAAAAGTATGTGGACATCTGTTATGACCCCTATAACGTCCCGTCATCATAGACAGTATCGGCGTCAGACAGTGTATGTGATCCAGAGGGGGAGAGAGAGGACGAACGATCGTATATCATCGCGATGTCTCTGCTCTCCTCTCTGACACACACACACACACACACACACACACACACCTCGAGCAGCCGACAGCGGCGGTAATGGATGAGTCACCGTCATAACTTCTCATCAGCTTGCTGTTTGTCTCCGTCCAGCAGGATGAATGAGCGGACTCGGGGCGGGATTTATGAGAGCCAATCAGCAGCCAGACAGACAGGACGCGTTACTACGGCTGCCCCGTTGCCATGGTGATCTTATAACACTCTTCGCCACTTCAACAAGTACCTATAGAGCTTTGCCGGACTACTGTAGTTAGAGCTGAGTTGTATACTGACATCACATCATGAGACTGGATATTGACTGGGTTTTTGTAGTCATTACATAGATTACATGTGAGTGAATGGTTGTGTTCATTTTTATTATCACTATTATCATTTTCCTGCGAAGGCATGTTTGGCTTCAGTAGACAGCTGTCAGTATCGTGCCCGGAAACATATGTTACAGAGGGTAAAGACACGTGACGTCCCAGTCGCGTGGCAGTGTACGAGCCAATCAGAATGCTCCATCCAATCGCATTTATTAATGTCTTTTTTTTTTATTTTTTATTTTATTTAAAAGCCTTCGGAAAGAACCAATGCTTATAATAACTAACTAACCCATAACTGGGAGCACGATCTCACAACAGACATGCTACAAGGCCCTTTTGGAGTATTATTGGTGTACCACAAACTAATACATAGGAAATTAAAGTATACTATTGAGTATACCAGACACACTATAACCATATTAGGGCATTAGGGTTATTGCATAGGACAGCATCAGATTACAGAAGATATATTCAGATTCCTTTCTAAAGAAAAGAATAATACAATGTACAGGTACACCTCAGCAATCACAAACCTGAGTAATTATCAGCTAAATGTACTTGAGTATGTGCGCAATATGCAGAAAGGTGTTAAATTATTAGCAGTATATAATAGCCTTCCATTGGATTTGGATTTGTGATGCGTTACCATGTAGACAGCATTTGAATGGATTAGTTGTCTTAGCTGTATTAGTTGTAGCTCATTTTAAACCCCACCACAGGATAGAAAATGGTCAATCCACTGAAAGAAATGCATGAGTTTATCGTGTGGTTTCTATGTGAAATGTCGATCTGGCACGTACAGCAACTGGTGACGAAAGCTGCGGCGGAGTAAAGAATATATTCGCCAAAATGTTGTGTAGGAGAAGTCTAATGCAGCATTAGGTGGAAATACGCACATAAAGCACAGGCACCTCAAAACTGTACTTACGCAGAGTAGTTGAGCTCTCAGTTTTCATCAGTGCAGATCATTAAACAACTAAAGACCCTAATAAGAGTATTACATAGATATTGCTTGGGTATTATGGCGACATGACACACACAATCACATTACATGCAACACTTTCACTAAAATATCAGTGTGTTGAATTCAGCAGATAAACAATACCCTATAGGACTGTAATAGGAAACTCATAGAGGTCAACAGTAGAAAGTATCTGACATCCACCCGGGTATTAAGAAGCATGGTGGAGTTAGGGCTTCAAACGGATGCAAAATTGTATTTCTTTGAATAATCAATGAATCGTTTATTCCATAAAAAGACAGAAAATAGCGAAAAATTCTCCATCCAAACGCAGATACATTCAGTTTACGGTGATATGATGCAGGGCAAAGCAGCAAATCTTCCCATTTGAAAAGCTGGAATATTTGGCGTTTTTGGCTTTGAACGATTAATTGAAATCAGCATTGCTGTTTGTTCATTTCCTTTACCTGCAGCAGATCAATTAATCGACCAGCTGCCGAGCTGTTTCTCGCCACCGCAGTACAGCCGATGTCACAGTGAAACAACGGAGTCCAGTCCTGACACAGCATCACCATCACTGTGGCTCCATTCACCCACAAACCCTCCCAACACACACACACACACACACACACACACAGATCTCACCACAACAAAAATCTGCTCATTTCATTTCTATCACCTTTTTTCCCCTCCGGACTAAACAAACAGACTTATTGAAACCCCTCCATCCTCCTCCGCCTCCTCCTCTCCATCCTATTGAGAGGCAAGGTGGCGTCTCTCCCATCCACACCCTACTCCCAGTGCGCATGCGTGCCGCGGCAAACAAAGGAGCGGGCAATTAACCGGCGGAGAATGGCTAATAAAGTTTGACTCGCTGCCGAAACAACCTCCTACATACAGAGGCAGAGTGAACGGATGAACTTAACGTCTGGGTACGCGGAAGGGGAGGGGAAGGCAGACTCCAATCACGCTTCCATTGTTTGAGTCGAATATTTCTCTACAAAAAGGAAATATGTTCATGAAATCCTATATGGCCTTTTGTAATTCTTCTGTATTCTAG
>CM022487.1:25850339-25928400 GCA_011952105.1 Coreoperca whiteheadi | reverse complement strand
TGGGCGGGGGGGGGTTTGGGTTTTTTTTTTTTCGTTAGAGTGAAGAGGGGGGGGGGAGGGGGGGGGGGGGGGGGGGGGGGGGGGGGGGGGGGGGGCACAGTGCCTGAGGCTGCACACAGAAACTGTGTTGATAAAGGGCTTTCGAGTCTTCCACCGTCGTCGGATATATTGTGAGAAACCGCCTCAGGATTCCTGGTTCACGCCCTTAGTAAATGCGCTTAGTGGAAACACTTCTCATCGTCCGCGCAAATTCCGACCCTCAAAGCATCATGGGTACATTTTGGTGTCAGTAAATGCTTTGTGTTAAACTAATTCTGCACTGGCGTTTGCAGGAAGCTCCGTTCCGATGTCCTGTAAGCGCTGGACTTAGGTCTTCTGTGCATTTTGGAACGAGCAGTTTATTTAGGTTTTAGACTATTCGACTGTGTTCTATTTGGGGTTTTTAAGAATTTCTGTGTAGTCTTGAAATGTGCAAATCCTCGCATTTGGCTTCAATCCAGAATGTTTTACTTGAATCGCACGTTTTTGGGGTTTTCCAAAACTTACTTTGGAGTTACTTTTTGAGTTTTCAGATGTTTGTGTTTTTTCCGTAGACGTCTTAGGTCCATTTAAACATTGAAGCGGGCAGTAATTAACGCTACTATCAGGATCATTCAGTTACCTCCCAGTTATAGAGAACAACGGGAACAACTGCAGTTAACTGACTGTTAACTTAACTTACTGGCTCTTGTGTGGAAATAAGGAGACTCCAGTTGCTGAGTGTTCATGCAAACTGTTTAACTGCTAAACTGAATCGAAGGAAATATGTAAACAGTGACTGTTTGTCTTAAAGAATGTGCTATTTTCAGCACTTGTTGTCTGCAGTCGTTGAACTCGCTGGGCTTCTCAGTGTCTTGGGAGGAGCCTGGCGGAGAACCCTTGTTATTAATACCCCATCACTCAGTCCAGATACATCCGTGTCATTTTGTTCCTACTTCTCAAAGTGTCACTAGTGGAAGTATTTTTTTTTTTTTTTTTCCCCGTCCAACAAGCTCACTTAAATTGGGGGGCGGCTGTGGCTCGGTGGCAGAGCGGGTTTTCTACCAATCGGAAGGTCGGCGGCTCGATCCCGGCTTCCCCCGGCCATGTGTCGAAGTATCTTTGAGCAAGATACTGAACCCCAAAATGCTCCCGAAGCTGCACCTTCGGTGCGTGAATGTGTGTGAATGTTAGTTTAATTTGTACTGATGGGCAGTGAGCTCCTGCCATCAGTGTGTGAATGGGTAAATGTGATATGTAGTGTGAAAGCGCTTTGAGTAGTCGGACGACTAGAAAGGCGCTATACAAGTACAGTCCATTTACATTTAAATTGAACGTTTCTCGCTGAAGAGCTACAGCAGAGCACATGGCCCCGAACCACGGAGACACGAATGTGTTGACACTGACACATCCTTCAGCAGAGGGTTTCTCGTCTCTAATTACTGAGCTGAGCCAGGGTCAGTGCGGGGCCCCTGGGTGCACTCTGACCACGCATTCAGACTGCAGATCTCCTTGAGCCATCAATCGGCCTTCCTGTCCAAACGACTGTCAGAATCACTTTACGTTCCTGTACAGGTTTGAGTCTGACGCAGAGAAAAGCTGCCAAACATGGAAAAGCAACAGGGCCTAATTTAAAGTGTTACGGACCAGCAAGCAGAGCAATGGGGATCGAAGATGCTGACAGCTGGGTCACCCTACATTAAGAGGATGATAACGCTAAACATCCATCTGGTTCAGTCCATTCGTGGTCTAAATGTAGTTTCGGAACCACTTTCACCCTGATAAGATAGTTATATGTATATTGCCACATGATATCACCGTTTTTGTATCAAAACTGACCTTTTTCAAAACCCCAAACCTCTTTTGGTATTACCACGTTTATGTGGAAAAACAAATCTTAAAAACCTCTTAAATGGCATTTTGAAACTCTACAATTCTCCACTGAAACCGAGAGCAGCAGCTTCTGCAGGCAGGATGAGGCAGGTTTCATTCAGGTGTAACAGACTGTCCCCCTCGAGGCTGCACATGAGAATAATCCTGGTCGGTGGGTGCCACTGGTTGGCCAATATCCAGTTTTATTATATCCAATGATCAGGCAGCAGGGGATCAGTTTGTTCTCTGAGGCAGCACAACCTGCAGTGTGTTTGAAGGTGTGTGTGTGTGTGTGTGTGTGTGTGTGTGTGTTGACACAGTGGAGTCAGTTGAGCCTGTCGGATGGTTACAGGGCCTGTTTTTATTTGAGCTGGTGGGCGTGGTGCGATGCAGGCCTCACCTGTCCACCAATCAGAGAGCAGGCCTGCCTCAGCTGCGGGTTTGCAGTGAGCACGGTGTTAGGCGAGACGAACGTGTTCGGCGGCAGCGCTTACCAGAGGGCTTCACAGCACCAGGTGTCACTGACACCGGGGACGCTGGGGGACGTGTCCCCACCGCTTTTTTAAAAAATGGCTGATTTTTGTCCCCATCACTTCTTAAAAGCCTCATTTGTTTAAAAGAATGAAATAAAAAAAAAAAAGAGTTTGTTTTCTATAAATAAATAGAAATGATCTAATCCCTGCTCTAGTTTAAGATGTTCTCACATATCGATATTTAAACCTTTTTATGAGTCATGACCTTATACACAGTCTATGGTCATGACTGGTCGAACTTGACTCATGGACTCTTGACCGACGTGCACAGGGGCTTTCTACAGTAGATGCTGCAAAGCAGGGGGTTTTTAAGAATTGATGCCTTTTTAAAATGCTTCACGTTTTTAAAAAGCTAATTACCACAACTCGTGAAATCCTACTTTTCCCACCCTGAGCACGTTCCAGTTTCTCAAATGTGAGGATTTGCTTATTGGATCTGTCTTTTTGTTTTTTATATCATTGCAAGTTGAATGTCTTTCGGCTTCTAAACTGTTGGTCGGACAAAACAACACATTTAAAGACACCCTGTGGTCTGATCAGAAAGCACTCAACACTTGAATTAATAATATAAAATAATTGTTGAAAGAGCAAAAGACCTGAATGGCTTGCACAAGTTAACGTCAACAGCTTTTTTTTTTTTTTTTTACACTTTCTGCCCTGAACCTCTGAAATTTACTGACATTTGTATAAAAAAAAAAGGAGCCGACCAGAGACGAGTACCTGGACTCTGAGTACCCTGAATTTGGGTGAATTGATCCTTTTGAAGGCGCTGGTTCCCAACCTTTTTGGTTCTCTAGAAGCAGGCCGGCAATTCCTCCGCTCATATGCTGGTGGCAATATGCTCGTGTAGCGACGTGCAAGTTGGCAGAGCTGTGTTGCACTCTGGAAGACCCATGATCAGCAAACATGAACCGTCTGCAGCTTTGGCAAGTCTGTATGCTCAGTGTTTTGGCGACGGGCTGTACAGAGGTTTGAAATCCGCTGAGAGCTTACGACTTCATGTTTGTCATAAGGTCACCCGGACGTGTAGAACCTCCAGAGGAAGCCCTGTAAGAATCTGATCGCCGCGCCCGTTAACCTGGCTTTCAAACGCAATTCCTGAAACGCCCGAGCCCTTCTTACTCTTCCCAGCCATCAGCCGTCTGCCTTTCTCATTAAAACCATAAAAAGCAAAAGCCCGATCATCGGCGTTAATGGGCTCACCACAACAAACAAAGGCCCGACCCGTTTTATATTGCTTCATTTTAACGATGATTTCAACTGTACGAGTCGCACTGCTGTGTCGGAGCGTTGCTCGTCCCTCCCTCTGTCTCTCCCTGGCTTGTTTAAAGCTGAAACCTGAAACCTGTGGAGCAGCCAGAAGGAACTGAAAGGAATTTAAACAGATTGCAGATTTGGCGTTGTGTGTGCTGCAGACGCCGCACCCCCCCCCCCCCGCACCCCCCGCTCCTCGTAGGACAACTGTGTTGATCGTACAGCTGAATTCTTGCTCAGTCTGCACCTTCTGGACGTTCAGGAGGGTCTTCCGGTCACCGTGTCAGGTGATCCAATCCCAGGACTCCTGTCTTTAGAGTGGAAGTCAGCGGCGCTTGTCTTATTTTGTGGGTCCAAAGCTTTCAGCCACAGCTCGTGACTTTCCTTACCAAATGGAGTTGCCCAGTTGTAATGGAGCTCGTTTAGTTGTTGACATGTATGACCTACTGCATGTAGGGTCTGTTATTCATGTGAAAGCAGGTGTGTGGCAGAACGCAGCCCACATGTGATTATTGAAACCATTAAAACCAATTTCTCTAACGAAAATTGAACAAATGCAAACCGTTGACAGGAGGTTGTTAGAAAACTCTGGGCTACAATATCATTGTATGTCGTACCATTAAGATCAATGTGCGTTCAGGGGTTTCTATACACTTTTGGCCATATAGTGTAAACTCTTATATTTGGATTTGAATCCCAACTATAATGGTGGTACAGTCTTGCTTTCTTGCCTTGAAACTTGCAATTAAGTTTGTAGCAAAGATATTCTTCTACGCAGTCACATATAGGGGAGTTGGTATCGTATTACTCTCGTCATTTGAATGTTTAAGTGTGTGTGTGTGTGTGTGTGTGTGTGGGGGGGGTTACAGCGAGCCACCCAAGCTTCACCGCTGGCCTGGTGAGGCCTTTTTATGCCGCCGCTGGAAAAAAAAACCCCTTCTCAAGGAGGCAGACACTCTGGATGTGAGCCAGATCGAGCCGCCTGCACTCGATCTTAAAGCTGGTTTCACAGCTCTCCGACGGCTGTATGTGGGGCAGAGGGGCAACTGTGACTGTGGGAAATCAAACAAAGTCTCAGACCTGTAGTTCCAGACCCAGGCCCAGACAGGAAACCTATTTATTTTTATTTCCTCCTTTTGGCTGCAGTGGTGACTGCGTACAGGGAAAAAAAAAAGACATTGGACTTCAAGTGGAAAACGTTTGTAGACTTAAAGCGTCCACGCTGCTGAAAAGTGCCTTGAACAACTCATTTCTCCCTTTCAGCTGTAGATCCACTGTTATGCTGTTGAACTCTGACCTAATAAGCAGAAGAGGAAGGGGGGGGGGGGGGACCACTTTCTCTCTTAAAAGGTGTTCGCTGACTCAACAAGCCAGAACAAAAACCATTTAATCTACGTGCCAATGTTTTTCTGCAAAACAGCCGCTTACCACTTTTAATTTTGATGCTGCAATGGTCAAATATACAGTTTTGTTCGCCCATTTTGTATCAGTGAGGATGTACACAATATCAGAAAGACCACTCTGTATCGTGCAATACGGCTCAACAGCGCCACAAAGCCTCCAAAATGATCACGCAGTTGAGTCAACACCTCCCTAAAACTGAACATTATCACCTTCACGAAAGGCGAAATTGGTTTGTCTAGGTGTACCTAATAAACTGAGTGCATGCCGAACCACTATCAACTAGAAGTCACAAAACCACAGAAAGAAAGTCGATGAAAGTCAACGGAACTTGTGTCCTCTGCTCACCACATCATAAGATCGTACCTTATTTTGACCAAATCGGACGGGACATGCCCTGAGCAGCTGCTTAGTCGCTAATAGGTTGGCTAAGGAGGGGAACCGGTCGGTTACTTATCGAAGCAGCCAAGAAACCGATAAACCCCAGAAAGCATCAACAGTGTTTGTCCGCTGGTTTCCACCACTGACAGGTCTTCTGGTTTTCAAATTCAGTGATTACTTCCTGCATATGCAGACCTCTCGGGTGTCTTCATGCGATATCTTGGAACGCCAAACATCCCCGAGCCGTTAACAGCCACCCAAAACCTATAAGGCCTTACAAGCTGCAGGAACCAACATGGCTGACTCTGTGTCTTCCTGTCTGACCAGATCCCTGTCATTCGCATACTGAGGGAAGTCAAGACATTTTTGACTTGATCTCCAAAGTGCTCCACAAAGCCCCAGGTTCCCCCCCAGGTTGTTTCACATCTGCTTCTTGTCTCCGTTTGTAGGTTAATCCATGATTTAGATGCCACAATAGCAGCCTTGTGTGTCTGCGCTACTGCGATAAAGAGGCCGTCACGGTCGACGAGGTCAGGCGTCGTGCGGTTCAGACGAGGATGAGGGGAAGGGTGATCGCGGGCATATGTTTTGACTGCAAACACGTCGGTTTGAGGATTTGGATTGCACGATTAGCATTAAAATTGTCATATTTATTTGTTTTTCTTTTTTAATTTCATAAAATGTTCGGTCTCCTATTTAAGCCTACTCACAGCTGTAGTTGCCAGTGTTGTGTTCTTGAACAAAATATGTGGAAATAATGCGCATTGACAGGCGTCTTTCTAGAACGCAAACATCACCAAGGAACACAAACCAAAAAAAAAGAAATGCACTTCTGGAAAACAAATCGATGTTTCTTTTTTTAATCTGGAGTCTGAACACAAACGGAGTCACAGTTGTCGCTCCAGTCAGCCCTGAAAATATGAAAAAGTTGCACGAGTGCATCACAATCCTCGATCATTCAGTCCTGCATGAGTGACTTTGGTTGACCCCTAACGGCCTCTTTGCTCCAGGTCTTCAGGCTGATGACACTGCAATCTGTGAAGCTTCAGCGGGGACAGGAAAACCATTTGTTAGTAAAGTCTCTTTTCCCTCCATTATTTCCTTTCTCTCCCTCCATCCATAACTCTTGGTTTGTTTCTCTTCCCAGTTTCATCACCTTCCTCTCCCTCTGTTCTCTCCTCTTTCTTCCCCCCTCCGGCTTTCTGTAAAGTCTCGACGTCCTGCCGGACGACAGAGCTAAACATTCCTCTGGATCCCGACACTTCCTATCCTCTCACTCTCGCCAACTCCCTCCGCATGTGTGTTCGTACAGAACATGGTCTGAGGAAGGCTGCGTTCAGCCCTCTGCGATTTGTATCTGTCCACTGACATGGTGCCGTGCAAGGATTTGGAGATAAAGTGCGGTCACTGTAACATCGTCAAAAGCAACGGCCTGCTGACCGCTGAGAAGAGACACAGTTGGAAAAAGTAAAGGTTTTAGATTCGGGGGCTTGATCTAGTTACTGGAGGGAGGCTGCAAATTTAAAAAGTCCACAATATGAAATATCAAAGTGTGTCTTAAACAGCAGCTAATAAGCTAAAGGTTTCTTTTTACCACCTCCGCCCCCTCTGTCACAAAATCCACTGAGTGTGGAGAAATCTGTGTTTACGGATCTATGTAACATACCATATCATGTTGTTGCCAAGTCCTGAAATGCACCCAAAACATGCAGGGGTTTGTTCATGATACGTGATCATTTTGTTCAGAACTCAGTTGGTTATACCGAATATTGTCTTCCAAATAAGCTAGAAGTAGTGTTTGTGCTTTTTAAAGCGAAAGGAATTTGTAGTGTTGGTTCCGGTGTCATCGCGCGACTTCGGTCGGGTGCTTCAGTTACGCGAGTCCCCACTCGCCGATGAAGACTGTGAAATGCGGTTTTAAAAAACTATGGAAAAGGCTGGATGAGTGGACCTGGATGAGTGGACCTCGAGATGTCGGACAACGTCGAGGTAAACCCCAAGTCGGTGTGAATGCCCAGGTACAAAGTGTGTGTAGGTTCGGGCGCCGCTCGTGACCTTTGCCGCCCCCTGACCTCTGTGTGACATTCCCATGTCACCTCTGTGTGACATTCCCATGTCACTTTGTAATAAAGCCGAAACCCTGTTGGGATAATGTCAAAAACCGTCAGTCCTCCTGCCGACATGCTTACTGTACAACCCTGCAGTTACACAGGAAGCGTTACCCCGCTGCATGAGAGCTCATTTCTTGGTTCGGTGGCTGCTGAGGAAATATTTCAAAATCCAGTAAAATGGGTTTAAGGCTGAGACGCTCTCCTGACAGTAATCCCTCAGCGTCCTGCTGGGTCGTGGTTCCCCGCTGCTGAAATGGTCAATTAAAACCAGGAATGAGGTTTCTGGGTCTGATTTATCTTCACTGACAAGGTGTCACTCTGATCTGGGTGTATCAGACCTGCTGTAACAAGTGCTGCTACTGAATCCGTGTCGTTTTTACCTTTTTTTTTTTTTTTTTTTTTTTGGCCAAGATTTATGTCAGCAGGTGCAAAGTTAATTTTTACGAGTATTCTTTGTTTGGATCCCCTTTTGCTGCCACAAAGCGGTTGCTAAATAATACTAAAAGTAACCTGATAAAAGTAAAAAATAATGAAATCCACAGTATAAATGAACGAGGGCATCACTTAATCTGTCGACCATTTTCCCAATCAATGGTTTTTATTTAATTTAATTTAATTCCGTAAAATGTCCAAAGATAGTGTAAAATGAAAACTAAATGCCCATCAAATTTGCTTAGAAAGCAAGGTGTCCTATGCAAATTCCTCCTTTTGTCCGACTAAATGTCTAAACCCAAGTGTCACGCAGTTTACAATGATACAAAAAAGAGAAAAGTGTCCTCATATTTGAGACATTGTAACCAGAAAATGTTTGACATTTTTGCTTAATAAATCACTTCATTATATTAATTTAATTAAGTAACTTTATAATAAGTAAATCACTTTATGTTGGTCGACTAGTGGCACAAAAAAACCAAGCATAAACATCAGAAAATAACTGAACTAGTGTCACCAATGAAACAATACAATTTATACAGCAAAACAAGTGAAAAGAAAAGTAATGAAAAATAGAGTTCCACACAACAGAAACATCCGTGTGGGATTCGTCAGTGTGTCCTGCTGCACGGAGGACAGGTTTCACCAGGACGGGAGTTGCGTGTTCCCACCTGTACGCTTTGGGTTTTCTTTTTGTTTTCTGTTCTACCTGTCCGAGCGAGCCAGGCAAACACACACCTGACTAAAGAAGTGTGCAACTGACACTGTGAGGTTGTTTTGTAGCTGAGTTGGTACAGTGGTGTGTTGTAATTTGTGATTCACACACACGTGAAGGCAGTTTACACCTTACACCGTTTTGTATGACACACACATGCGCGCGCACACACCTGGCCCACAAAATAACTTTCCAGAAAAATCACCTGGCCCACAAAACGCTGCAATAATTTAATGGAAACACCTGCAGGGAGGAAGCTATTTCACCTCCCTCCCCTGCCCCCCCAGAATAGATGTATTTATTTAATTCCCTCCTAATTTCTTGGAATGGAAAAAGGATTTTAGAGGTTTGCATGAAAACAGGGATCTGAACCTTTTTTCCCACTTCTTTTTATAAAATGTCGAAATTTGATCCAACTTGTTCCAACGTTATGTTTAAATTATGTTTTAGGTATAACTTTGACTTTTCTGCATTATTGGGCTGGTAAACTTCAAACTTCTTTCCCAGCTGAACTTAACGGTTCAAGCAGGCATAATTCAGAGCAGAACCATGTGTACCATGACATATGATCAGGGGTCATACAAGGGCAGCGTGTTCCCACAATGAGGTTCCAACACCTCTCGGACTTTAACCTTGCCAGGCTAAAGCAACGGTCTCTACTTAACAGACGTTTTCTGTCAGAATCAGAAATACTTTATTAATCCCGAGGGGAAACTCTTTGTAGCAGCAGCTCACTATCACGTGAGTGCACACAAGAATGGAAGTACAAAACGAGACGGAGTTACGGCAACAGGCAGCATGGACGCTGGCTCATACGCACTCAAAGATTTCCAGAGTGTTTTCATGTTGATGTAAGGAAGAACCACGCAGCTGATTTTGGATGAGCAGTACTGATCCCAAGATAACTCCGGTTGGAGAATTCCCCCACTGGAAGTTAATGATCGCGATATTCAAGAGTAGCTGCTGCCTGTGTTTCGGCAGCCTCCCTCCCACCCTGCCGCTGTTGTGCTCTCATTGGATACTCTTCATCCCCCATCTCAGAATCACCTCCGAGGTGCCGCAACTACATTCGCGTCTTGTTTTGAGCTACGATAAAGTCAAACAGTATTACAATGTGGTCACAAAACATCTCTGAACCACTTCAACTAGAGGACGTGCACCACTGTCTGGTTGGGATCTGTTGTGCTTTACTGCTGTACCCCTGATGTTGCAAAATGCAATGTCCCCACTGCGAGACAAATAAAGGCTTAACTTCTTCTAACGACGATCGGCCACCAAACGGGATAGGAACAGACCACAGAGGACAGCCGGGACTGCAGAACAGATCATCGGTGCCAACCTGCCCTCCATTCAGGATTTATATGCGTCCAGACTCAGGAAACGGGCAGGAAACATCACTGCAGATCCTTCACACAACCTGTGGGAACATCTCCCCTCGGGTAGGCTCTACAGTGCGCTGTACGCCAAGACAAACGGACACCAGAACAGTTTCTACCCAGACGCCATCACTCTGATGAATAGTTAACACCAGTCACATAGCTTCAGGAACCTGTGCAATGACCCTGTAACACTAGCATCCACTGTACCTGTACATCTACACTTTTTAATTCTACGCATGCTGTACATACTCTTTATAATCCCATTCCATTACGACCACTGCTGAAGTACTTTTCAGCAAGGCCTTCAACCACCTGCTGTCCCATTGTAGCTGCTCTGGGGCCAACACCTGAAGACTGGCTTTAATGACCAGAATGTTGAACTGGACCCTAGTGAAAGAGTTTCACTGTCCGAACGGACATACAGTACTGTACATCTAATGAAAGGGCATCAGTTATGGTCTTGGCCATCTCCGACACGTTCAGTTCTGTGTCTGATCAGATCTGGGAAAGAGGTAGGAGGAGGGTTATCTGATCCTAGACTCTGTGTTGACAGCGGCTTTCTGGAAACCCCCGTCCACACAAACACACACACACAGACAACACAACACAAGTGCAGGCTAGGCACATCCGGAAAAACCAAACATCCATTTCCAGTAATTAGCCCCTTCTCATGCGATCCGGTTACCTTTTTGAGTGTGCAGGTCTTCTTCTCTAAGGGCTCCTCAAAGTACTGAGTGGTACATAAGACTATTTTTACTCTGGCAATTAGGAAAAGCTGAAAAGTTGGGTCATTATCTGATTTAATGAGCTTATTGATTTAAAATGTTTTTTTTCTATGCAGCATGGAGACAAAAAGGCAACCAGAGCATCTTCTCCCTTGAGACCTCACTGTTTTCACTCCTGATTCCCTCTCTTTGCAAAATGTCAACTTTTGACACAATGATGTTGGAACATTATCCAAAAATGACCTTGGAAACAGTAGTTGCTTAAACAGCCTCATAACACAAGGTTCATTGAGTTTTTATCTACAAAGTTTTTCGGCTTGCACAAGACTTACATTCCATTATTCCTTCCCTCATGTTCTCATCAATTTCTGTCTCAACTGATTGCGAAAGCGGAACCCAACAGTGAAACTAAACTCTTCTTTTTATTATCAGTGCTTTTAGTTTGGACACTTGATACTTGTTTACTTTTAGTAAAATGCAGGACCGTTGAATAGAGGACATGGTGGTGGTTCTACTTTCTACTTCTTTCACCACTGACCGTTGTCAGTCTAGGACACAGTCATTCATTTCCATCCTTGAAATACCCTTACGTGACTAATGTGGACAAGCTCATCCATTAAATGCCACGTTTTTTCCTCTGGTGAGTAAGAAATGACGGTCCTTTGCTTTATCAGTAAGTGAGCAGTTGAATCAACCAATAGACTTGCTTAATTTGCTCTGAACAAAGCCTGCATGGAATGAGCAACAGCTCTTCAGCTCACTGTAGCCTCATGTTCCCTCACAGCTGAGAGGAAAAAGAAAGGGGTGTTCATCTGCCCCAGTCATGCTCTCCCTCCCCACCACTATCAGTCTGTCTAGTCTGTGGATGCTTCATTTTGACAAAAAGTTTTGAAGTTGGAGGGTTTAAAGAGAGCGGGGTGCAGCCCGGCCACTCCAGAACTGTTTTCGCGTGTGCTGAACCTTGGGCGCTGAACACACAAAGTGGTCCAAACAGAGGATGCAGAGTTGGCCTACGAGTTTTGGCATCTCATGTAATGAGACAACTCCTGACCAATGGCTTTTGAGCAAGAGCATAGACTACTTCTACTAGCTTGCTTAGGTTAAGAGGGATACTTACCAGCGGGTACTGAAATGATTGCAGTCAAATGGTCTGGGTTAAAACTGGGATAATTTTGGTTTAAAAGTGAAGGTTTTTGTAGATGTGTAGGCTACCTGTTGTTTCAATAGTATTTCAATGGAAAAATGCTCCTATGTAGCCTACCCACTGGAATCTAGTCATTGTTGTGTCTTTGTAGTATGTAACTATTGATCATTCGACTGCTGTTTTCAAGGTCAAGAATGAACTTTGAACCTCAACATGGTTTGAGAAGAGGTGTTCCTGATCATAGAAAGTTTGATAAGGTACACTGTTGATGAGGAACCTGCGACACGGTCAAAAGCTCCAGAACAGGCACTAAATAGACTTTGATGTGGGATTGTTTCGTTAAATGTAACAAAGATGTGAAAAATATACAATTAAATTTCAACCAAATGCAGCCCACCTAGCTGTCTCCTTTTCAGTCATCAAATCAGTGCTTGCTGGGATACTCGACGGGCCGAAGAAGAACTTCTCTGTTTATTAGTCGTAATTTTTGCGGTCTTCTGACCTCTTGTCATCCCATTCTGATGTGAGGAATGTTGATTTGTTGAGTTGATTAAACTCTGGATGCATTCAGATTGACTTTTTCATATGATTCCTTAACCAAAAATGTGCTGTCTTTCTAACATTTAAAACAGGACCATCGTCCTAATATTGAGCCGTATTTAGAAAATGCTAGTCTTAGTTGCATTAGTTGCGCGCTGGAAAAAAACAAAACTCCGTTGTTTGTACTCAGCTCTGGCTCTGTAAAAGGGGAGACAAAGAAATTGGCTTGGACCGAGCCAAACAAAACTATTCCAGCCATGATGTGTGCGCCAGGTAACGTTAAATGACTTGCCCACGGACGTTCAGCTTACTTTCTAGCTTGCCAAGATGTGCTGTTGTTGTGATGTTAGCTAAAGTAGCAGGAGAGCTGTGAGTATCGCTATCTAGAGCTGGTGTACGGCTCTGGGAAACCGTCTCGACAGTTAGCTATCCCACAACCTAGCTAATGTTAGCAAGTAATGCCGTGTCGTTGTTCGCTACATATCATGGTATTTTTCATGGTGTTGGATTTCGCAAGAATCACATTCCCCCCTTTTGAAGACATAAAAGTCTTACCGGTTTCTTCCATTTCCTCTACATCCTTGATTAATAATAAGTAGATTATTTAATCACATAATAGATCCTACTTTTTTGTTACCAAGATTCACTGTCTCAAGCTTGCAACACCGCTTGTTTTCTTGTTTTCTGTTGTAATGTTCCAGTGCAGTTGTTCCTCCTTAAAATCTTTTTAAAAAGACAATTTCTTGATGAAGGTTGTGTCCCCCGTGTCAACACGTTTTAGTAGCAGTAGTTTCGAAATGTGTACCACTAATTATGTGCGTCCCCGAGGTCAATGTCCTCATTACACTGTGTGAAAAGATGGCGTTTTAAATACACTTTGGGTTGTCCTGTGATTAAATAGACCCTTCCAGTTCATATTCACATGCACTGCAGAGTAATTCTCCTCTAATTCCACCCTCGCCTTGCCACTTAACCCAGGTCTACAACGGCCAAGCCACCAGAATGATTAGATTGTCTTTGCGAGTGCACTCAGTGACTTGACACTTTTCCAAAAAAGCCATAAAGTCATTAGAGTTAAAAGCTCTGAGGGTTGAAGCCTGTCCCAGGATAAGGCCTTTCTCACACTAAACAGCCCGAGACAGAGTAACAAGGTTATCAGTTTAGTGGGTCAAGCAGCTTCAAAGGGACTTTACACCTGAAGATCAAGGCTTGTTTCCTAAACTTCGAGATAGAGGTAATTCAGAAATTAAAGGCAGCGCGTGAAAATGTAGGTCAATAAGGGCTGAATGAGATAAGAGGAAAATCTCATTTTTATTAAATATAGGAAGTGGCGTGCTGGATTTTCTCAAACCAGCGGAAAGACTAGAAATTCCAAATTAAAGAAAAGTTGGTCTAACATTGAACTGAAGAGCATTTAAACTACTGTTATCCGCCTAGCTGATGTTGTTCGCCGCAGTGGCTCAGCCTAGCAGCAGCTCGACGTTGAATTGAACGTGGCGAGCTCGCTCGGGCAAAACGACCACGAGAAAAGTCACATTAGGGGTTTGATTTGAAAACCTTTAGGATTATGACTGTAAGAACCCGATTTGAACCAATAGCCGGCACATGTGTCAGCACTTTCCCAACCTTGTTTAAACGCCTGCAGATATTTTCGGGTCATGGTGAACAACTGCTTTAATTTGTGCAGCCGCACAGTGTGTTTCTCAGGGTAAAACTGCCCCCTTTTCTTTTGTACAACAAGGCGTCTGTTGTTTGTCCCAGAAGAAAGGCGGAAAGGGGAAAACAGTATTTATATTCTGTTCGTTCCCTCCGCTGCGAGTCTGCAAAACCAACGGCAGGCGACCACAGCTGGGCAACACATGGCGGTGCTGGCCTCAGCTGCCAACCCGTAACCTACACACACACACACACACACACCCAGGTACACACAATATCCTCAAAGCTCACTCAATGCATGTAACTGTATGTGCCCACACTGCTTTTTTTCGTGTTACCACTCTTGCTTTCACAAACTTGTACAAACAATGTCTTAAACCTGCACACGCTGACATTCACGCTCGCTCGCACTCTCTCTCTCTCTCACACACACACAAAACGAGCAGAAGAAAGTAGGTCAGGTGGGCCCCCCCACCCTTAAGTGGTCTTTAGTGGTGGAAACCGGTCTAAGCCCAGTTAGTTCAGCGTCAGGGCATCGTTGATCCTGAGCTGCAGATCTGCAGAAAGTTCAAGAGTCTCTGCAAACTTCAGTTTCTTCTTTTTGGATTCAGAATTCCTGCCTTCATGTGAGTTTAATTTGGCTCGTTTGCTTCAAGCAGCGGCGGAGACGAATCGCTTTTCATGCGTGATTGTGGTGACTAATAAGTCACAGGCAGGACATTTGCTTAATCAGGAACTAGTTTTACTGAGATTTGTGATTGTGACTTTTGATCATGTTTAAAGGTTAAAACCTTTATTATTATAAAAAGAAAAAATGTTTTCACATGTTCAAATTCCTTATCACCCCAGTTGTTTTTTTTGCTTTTCTACCCTTTTTTAATAAAACATAATGACTCTACAGGGAATCGTGCAGACAGGCCAGCATTGATCTTCCTAATAGCTCTCGGACAGGGAAATAACTTGGCTTTATTTAATAAAGAGCAGGGTTTCCTGTGGTCTGGCTTCATGAAATCTGGAAAGTATAATCCGTGTGGTTACAAGCAGAAGAAGAGAAGTACATAAATACTGGTGATACTCAGAGTTTGTGATGGGATAAACAGGGTAATGGTGGTGCCGTCGGTCCTTGTGTTGGTGAGGTGCTCAGTGGGAGGGGCAGATTCATTTACACCCCAAAAATCTAACCAATTATTTCTTGATCCAAGTCTGAGCTGTCCACCTTCAGAGGGTGAAATAGAAAAGCAAATGTGGCCGAACTCTCCCCCTTTTTTTTTTTTTAAAACAAAAACCAACCAGTCCCAGCTGTGGCTCTTTTTAGGCCACGGAGGCCCCCCGCAAATGCCTGACTAAAAATGGCAGACAAAACCCCATTGGCTTTTTCTGCGGATGTTGCATGTTTGACTCAGTGTGGTGAAAACAAGGAAGCTGCCCAGCAAGCATAACTGAGATTACAGCCTGGGTTTTGTGGGATTCACTGTCGCTTTGTTCTGTAAACGAAAAGCAGCTTGAAAGCACCTCCTCGTTAAAAGAAAAACCAACCAAATGAAAAAGAGTATTTATTTTGACTCGTAATCATGACGCGTAATCGACTGAGGGGTTAGTCGACTGCATTAGTGCTCTTTACAGCTCTGTTGCCACCTTCTCACCTGCAAGCTGCTCTGTGATGGCCTTTAAACAGCTCCACGGGACGAGCTGAGGATTTTGTGCTTTACAACTCACGCACCACGTCAGATGTTGGTTTTGCGGTGGACAAGATAGTTTTATCAGTGCTTTTGTCTACCTGGATCATCCCACATGATGTCAGGATCCACACCGGCAACCTTCTGGCCTTCTCTAGCCTCGGACACATCTGTGCTAACTGATATGCAAAGTTACCAAAATGGCCATCGCCTGGAGGCAAAGTTTTATTATTTTTTTATCATTTTAATTCCACCTGAAAGGCAGTGGACAAAGACATGAGTCCAGGCAGGACAAAGACAGTGAGAATTTCTTCACTTCAAAGCTGTTTCTTTTCAAAGGTTTCTTCAAATCGCTTTTGAACATGTTCGTCCTTCTTGCTTGCACAGGATAAGTGTGTTGATGTTCTAGTTGGGGGGTTAGAAGCGTCTCAGAGCTCAAGGCTTTTTTTTTTTTTTTTTTTTACCTCTTTTGTTGTTTCATGTGGTCGTCTTGAAGCCAAAAGCATCTTCTCAGTCGACTGTAGCTGGGCCAGCGACCAGGTGCTGGCACTGTGTTGAAATAATGAGCCGATTCAAAGGAAACAAAGAGCTCTTAAGAAAAAGGGATGTGCAAAAGGTCACAGCGTGCAGGTGGCTGGGCTGCACGGAGAGTCTCGGGTCAGCAAAAACACAAACTTGAAACTGTTTTGGCACTCTATTGTGCACAGTTTGGTGGATGCTTTCAGCAAATTTGAATTTTAGTAGAACTATGAACATTTTTCAAAAGGCAGCGCTCCTCTGGAGGCAGAACCAGTAGGAGATTTGAGGGGGGATGTTATCCCCCTTGTTAGCAAAATGACCAAAAATCCGTCCCCCGTGTTAACCTGCTCAAAACATGCTCCGTGCTTTGTCTCGTAGTGGCGCTTCACATTGCCTCTTTAAATAATCGTCACGGTCTCTGAACATATAATAGAGATACTGGTTTTGATTGAACATGTAAAGCTGGGCTCGCAGGATTTTTGGGTTGATTTATGTCTGATTCATCCCTCCCAACAATCTGAGGCAACATGTGGTCTGGGACCGTATGCGGGGCCGATGTTCGGCCCAGATTATTTGGTGATGTGAGAGGATTTAGAGATCCAATCTTACAACACACGGCTGAGTCATAAACATCAGCCTCCTCACCAGTCCACAGTGTCATCGGCGTACAGCGTGATTCAGGAACCCGAGGTTATCCGAGCGAGTTACCAGAACGACATACTGAAGGGCTGTTGAAACGTTAACGAGACACAGTGACTCCTCTTCAGCTCTCGGGAGGGGCAGCGAAACACACGTTCTCTGTCATCGGGAGTTCATAGCGCTGATGAATAAATCTTTGTTTGTTGACTGAAAGCTAAAAGAGGGCAAGTGTTTGCTCACCGGTCGCCATGTCCACATTGTGGAGGACTGGGGTATTCATGGAGGGCTGTGAAGCAAAACGTTGTCATTATCGAATGGAGCCTGGAGTGTCAGTTTTTCATTGTGTCATTTAGTTTTATTGTGAGACATTTTAAAAAGGCTTTGTATTAGTTATGTGTTGGCGGTAGTTGCGTGCGGATTCAGAGGTGGAATATAGGAGGCAGACAGCCAAGTAAATGGATTAATGAAAAAAACATTTCCCAAATGGCAAATAATCCTTTTATTGTTTTTTTTTATTTTTATTTTTTATTAAATTTTGAGTGGTTAAATGCATAATGTAAATGCAATTTATTCATAATATACTTTTTAAACATGAATGTATGAATGAATTATATTCATACATTGTAGTCCATAAACATTCCGGTCAGTGTCATTCCTCTTTTGTTATTTGGTTGTTGGGTTTTATAACGTTGTCTTTTCTAGTGATAAAGGGGTAAATCTGCTTTCACTTCGGTTGCTACTAATAATATTATAAAGAGATGAGTAGTAAAATACAAAACTCCCTGGTCTACATGGCTGGAATGTGCTGGATAACGGTTTCACATTAAGAGACGATCATACTGTCATACATGTTGTGGCGTGTTTTGAACTGATGAGACGGACACTATTAATTGTCAATAGCATTCCAAACAATCCACTTACCCAATAAAAACCATCAGGGAAACGTTAGGGGGGAAAAAAGGCAATATTCTTATAATGTGTCTCATGGAGTTACAAACCACAATAACAACACCTCCTTGTTCAGACTCAAGTGTCCCCGGGGTTTCCCAGGTCTTGGTGACGTCACGGTCCGAGTCAGCTGGTCGAGGCTCTGCCCATCGGCGGCCGCAGGACGGTGAAGCCTCACACGCCCCGATGAGTCAGCCAGGTTTCGCCACCAAATCCCGCAGATCCATCCAGAAAGAGCTCAGTCAGACGTGTTCAGACACATAGAAGGCCATGAGCAAGTTCACGGACGACCTGAGCAATCGGATATATGGACTGGGTGTTCAGTATGAGGCACCTACAAATGTCTGCCTTAATGAAATTAGATTGTGACAGTCTGCCTGGGGGTTTGTTCCTGGAAAGCTCCTGGACAATTCTGGATAACTGCCAGATGTTATTGACAGGACGGATATACAAAAGGCTTATGTTCAGTCACTGTAATATTCCTCACTGCTTCCTTCACCGTGGCTTAAACTGAACGTGTCGGTGTGTCGGCACGAGGTGTGAGGCTTGTCGGTGGTAGAGTCTGCCTGCAGAACTGAGACGAGACGGTAAACGGTCCGGCAGTGCGATAATGACGGCGCTGAGCTGAGAGCAAACTGTTTATTAGAGCGGTTTGCAGGGATCAGCTGTGACACTCCAGAGTAATGTCTTGTAATGTGGAAACTTTTGTCTCGAAGTCATCTCAGTTGAAATACAACCATCTGAACGAACATGTCATTTTTTTTTTTTTAAGTAGCGTTATTGCCTGTGTCCTCCATTTTTTATTCATTAGCTCAGTTTACTGTTAGGCCAATAGGGCATGCAAGAAGGTCAAGTTGATTGTGAACCTTAAGCGTGCCCTCCCCTGGACCACAAGGCAAACTACCTCAAACGGTCTGTTGCGCTTATAGACTGTACCTTTTTGAACTCGAGCAGGTCGTTACAGTTTGAATATTTCATTTTTTCCCACGTTGGAAGGAAAGTTCAAAACATCGAAAGAAAAAGGGATAGTATCGAATGGAAACGACACTTTGTGAACCAAACCTTTATTGGGCTGTCTTACAACACTGAAGTAGTCAGGTTTAATTAAACTGTAGGTTAGACTAGACTAGAGGTCTTCACGGGACCTCTCAGTTCCTAGTAACTTGTTTAAGACAGTTTCCAAACAGTAAAACAGGCCCATTGTACAACAAAAACATAGTAGCAGCAGGTCCATGAGCATGTGCGTTTGCTGACGTCATCTCTCGGTAACAGCTCTCCTCTGCAGCAGCGCTTTCTGTCTGATAGCCAGTTCCGGACCTTTTTCTTGTTCTCTCACAACTCCTGAAACAGTCTGCTTGTGTTTTCCCCTTGGCGGTTTGATCGTCTTCCAGCTAAAAGAGGTTCCAAGTCTCTCCCGAGTCAGCTGCAAACTCGCATTGGATCCACCCTACAGCTGCTCTCCAGATCCACATCTACATGCCTTTTAATTATTCACAAAGCAGCTGAGGAGGACACTGGGAGCTGCATCTCCCAGAACTTGATGTCCTCAGAAGTTTTAAGAATGTAGCGTGGGAAAGTGTTGTCCATTTGTTTAAGGCTTAAAGGGCTTCAGAAAGTATGTCTGTTCGTAAACTGGTTCAATTGGCCGGCTATCGCTTGAAAAGTACCATCCTTTTAAGTCAGTCTCGCTGTTATCTGCTGGTGGAGACCTCTTGATCAGGTCCCTTTTTTGTGCTGGATGTTTCCTGATAACCTGGCCACTGACAGGAGGAACATCAGCCATTGAGCAGCTGCTTCCTGTGGAGCCTCCAGTCAACACCTCTGCTCCCGCCCACCGTCCTCTGACAACAGGGTGTGCTGAGTGACGCGACCTTTGACCCCTCCTAACAATTGCTTTGTTAATAATTCAAGCCTGCCAGGTGTTATGGGTTGCTGGCTGGGTTGTGTGCTCGCGTTTTTGTCTGAAAGCTGTGGTTATACGGAGTTCCGTTTGTGCCACAAATGTGTTGCTGTATTTCGTACCACTTTGGAATAGCTAATTACATTTCTAGGGTTTCTCATCTTTCCTTTCCAATTCCCATCGCTCTTGTACAGTATTGACTTTGTACTTCATGTTGCCGTCAGTTCATAATAAACAGTAGGTGAGGACAACAGGCAGATGCGGTTACTAATATATGTTATGAAATCCAAAAACAGCACAATTTTTGACACAAAAGCAATAGACTAAATCAAACAAACCATGTAGAAAGTCAAGACAATCTAAGCAGCTTTGAAGCAATACGCTAAGATATATATATTTATAGACTACAATAATTAGCTAATATATGCTATTAAATCTGAAAGCACATTTAAGAAAATCCTTAAAAACAAACCTTGACTACCAACTCAAGATGGATAACGAATTACAGGTGCCGCGGACCAGATCATTTTATAATGCTGCTACTGCCTACATACGCAGGAGGCAAGCTATTATTCAAGCGATTTGCGACACCGGCCTGGGTTATCAACCCTACGTGGAGCCCTACAGTGCTTGGTGGGAAAATTTTATCAAAGAAATTGTGGTTCCTGAGGAATGGCAAGAAAACCTTCGAGTGTCCTGATCAACCTCAGTGAAAGACTACGTCCGCATGTGGATGTTCTTCATTCATACTATTTCTGCAACTGAACAACCAACCGCGGAGTAGACAACCTGCTTCCAGTTTACACCGGCACACACGTGACAAAAGTACGGGAATGGTCGTGTGATATGCGTTTTTCAGGCGTGTTTGAATGAACGGAGGTTGTTTCTGACACGGTGCTAAAGTGCTCGTGTGCACGGTTGCATTGTTTTTTAAAACGTATTAGTGTGCACGTAGCCCAAGTCTCATTAATAATTCAGTGGAAATCCTCAACAGTTTAAAAACTTAAATGCACCAATGGATAATTTTTTGCTTTGGTCAGACGAGAGGAAAGTAACAAGAAATTCAGTTAATCTAAAATGCTAAAAAAAGCAGTTAAGTCCCACTCGCACACCACTCAAGAAAAAATAAAACCACACGCTCGCAGTCTAAATGTTGACCATCTCTAAGCTGAGTCTGGGCTCTAAATATATTCCGACCACAGGGCCGCTGATGTTGAAGTCATCATCGGTAAAATAAGGCTCAGGAGCAAACAGTAAGCAGAGGGGGAAGCTTGTTCAAAGTTGATCCTGTGGTCAGAGGAAAGGCTGGGAGTTCTGGGTGAATTATACAAAACAGATTGCCTTTTGTTAATTTCCCATTTTTAAGCTTTGGCGCTTTTGAGCCCCTTTCTTTAAATAAATTTTTTTTATCTGTTTCCGACTTTGTAGAGGAAACATTTTAGGGATTGAGCTGATGCTCATGAGCGACCCGAGACTTCATGAACGAGTGCACACATTTCTGGAATTTCTACATCAAGTTAAAACGGTCCTTCCGGAGCCTCTTGGCAGGTGGCTGTGAACTTAACCTCCACCCGCCATCTTCAGGCACCGATGAAGGCTTTCATATGGATTTCACACGGTGGATCTCTACCAAACTGGCGTGACAACTGTCCCTCATTTCCGGTCTCAGTTTTGGCTTTGGAATGACAGTTTTTTGGAGGGAGTCAGTGGTAAATGCAGTAACTGAAGCTGTTAGCTAAATATTTTCTGTGTTTTGAAAGGGACATTAAGTTTTGCTGCAATGTATTATTTTAATTGCGCGTTTTCCTGCTGCAGTGGGTCAGCTTTCTTGCTGCGGCGACCCACGGCAGCTGAGTAAATGTAGTTCAAACAAATCGGTTTCAGCAGTTTCTCCCTCCTTGGTTCTGGTCTCTGAAGTCCTCCAGTTGCATGTTAACAGACAACCTTACTGTACTTACACGTGGTCCTTCAATGCAGTCTAGTCAGGATGAGCAGTTTAGTCACACTTCAGCAGGAATAGACCCTGTAAGGGATCTCTCAAAGAATCTGAGCAGCATCTTGGATTCTGCCCAGAGCACTAATCCCCCCCCCCCCCAACAAGCAAATATATGAGCCGTAGCTCTCTGTAAAGTTAACTATGTCATACACATGAGGAGGAGGCTGGAGGGAGGGAGGGCGCTGCCGCAGCAGCAAATGGCACGAGCACATCAACAGACAACTGTCAAGTTATAGTAGTCGCGCTGTAAAAATGATTGGACATTGGACTCGTCAGCCGGTAGCCAAGCAGCTGATGAATGAGGCAATAGCGAAGCCCAAATGAAGTAGCTGGTGCCAATCAGATAATGCAAGCCCGGCTTCAGTGAGTCAATCGTATGCTTCATTTAATGGACACCTCTCAGCAGCCCTTCTTCAAATCCCTCCTCTCTTCGCTCTTCTTAGTTCTTGCCTGATGGTTAAAACCGTCTTGCTACCTCTACCTCACAATCGATGATTATATGTGTAACCTTTATATTCATACCAGCCTAGCCTGTCATACTGCATAAGCTAGGTGGCTAGCACCGTTTTTTAATGCTTAGAATGGAAAAAAATGAAGCATACCATCTCATGTCAGAATAGTATGCATTTACATTTAGTCATTTAGCAGACGCTTTTATCAAGAGCGACACACTCACAAACCGAAGGTGCAGCTTCGGGAGCAATTTAGGGTTCAGTATCTTGCTCAAGGATACTTCGACAAATGGCTGGGGGGAAGCTGGGATCGAACCGCCGATCTTCCGATTGGTGGACGACCGCTCATCCACCAAGCCACAGCCGCCCATACATTTCTGTTGTTGTTCTTCTTGGATTTCCTTGCAATACAAATTCTGCTATTAATAAGGCTTGAAGGTGCCCTGCGGCGTTTTCCTGTAAACCAGCAAAATGTTTACATTCGGTGACTCTCATCAAAACGCACTGCGTAGCTTTGAGGTCCAAACCTTTTGAGTGTGTTTCCTTCCTCCATGAAACCACTCGCAGCGCCAGTTGTTTTAGCAAAGCCAATTCTTCGAATAGTCTAAATCGTGCATTGTTTACGTAACGTTTGCTAGCTTGGAGTCTTCTTCCTCTCTACATTTGTTGGCACGTTACCGCCGCCAGCTGCTGATGAGTGTGGTCAGCGTACAAGCCAACGGCTGGGTGTGAACTGCACCGCACCGCAAGCTTTTTCGTGTGCACGTGCCTCCTAGGCGTGCATGCTAGAAGCAAACTAAATGGGGATGATAAATAATACTACAGTAATACTAATAAATAAACATTGCTCCGTAGTGGTCAAAACGTCCAGGGCACCTTTAACTGGCGCCTCAGAACCCTATATCTTTCGCTCAGTTTGCATGTTTCCCGTGATATCTTGGCGTTAACGTCCAAGAAAAGCTCTGGAGATGAAAACGGTATTTATCGCTTTAACCCAAAGCTGGAGGAGGGGGGGAACCCCCGGTTGAAGGAGCGACTTCCGCCATTTATCAGATTTTGTATGTAAACAGGAGCGTGCGTGCAATAGTTCAATAAACATCCCACGACAGCCCAGCTTCATCCGGACGCCGTCAGAGTTAGATTGAAGGCAGTGGTCCGATTATTGCAGCCCATGAAAAAATAATGAACAGCAATACTGAAAGCTCCAGTCAGCACTTCCTCAAAGCGCCTGAGTGGCTGTTGTGAACTAGTCCATGTGTGTTTTATGGCAGCTGCTCTACATGTTCATGTGATAGCAATTAGTCACAGATCATCCACAATAGAGTGTGTGTGTGTGTGCAAACTTACTGTATTTATGTGAGTGCTCACAGCTGCTTGTGTGTCTTTGACTGTAGCCATTTTTTTTTTTCGAGTGTGATAAACACAGTACTTCTCTCTCCATCATCATCATCATCAGTCGGCCCAGAAATCGGCCTCAGCGACCGACCAATCACTGACGTCCTTTCGCCCACAATGCAATGAGTCACTCTGTTCATCCTAATAAACACTTAAATGCTGAAAAGGCTGTAAAGGCTTTTTTCATACGTGTAATGCTTCTTCGGCAGGGGCCGACAGCTGCCTTCACGGATCTAACTAATGTTGTGACACTGAAGAAAGTTTCAGAAATGATCCTAAATAGACATGCAGCATATTTTTAATAAAGAGGGGTGGGGGGGAATCACCTATCTCTGGATTACGAAAAAATGTCTGAATATTCAGAGGGAGTCTTGTGTTGGCCGGATGTGGCTGCAGAACTCCTGCCACACACACATGGTTTCATTTAACCCCGTACAAGCTAACAGCCGTGTTTCACATTCGTTGCTCCACCAGAAAAGCTCGAATTTGGCTTTTCTGGGTCTCACTTACATGCCGAGTGGGTGCGATTCGGCTGGGATTGGGCTCTGTTGTTCTGCTGCCACATCAAGCAGCCGCAGACAGGAGGGATAATGGGCTGCTGGTGTGTGAAATCTTTCTTTTTCGTGTCATTTCAACGGGAGAGTTTGCCCCCCCCCCTCCCCCCTTTTGTGATTTTCATGCTCATGTTGTGGAGCATTTTCTTCACGCTAACATACGGCATTCATTTGGATGTTGAGGATGGTTTTAATGGGAAGTCAGATGAGTGGGTTGTTAGTTGTGCAGGGAAGGGCGCTTTTGAAAACCGTTCTAGTTTTGTGTTCAAGGATGCCATCTGCCATCTTTCAAATCGGCCCATTTAACTTTTTTACAGTCTTTGTTTGTTTAGTGTTTGCTTTCTGGAGTAGAAAATCCCACAAGGCAGCACAGTTTACCAAAGCCAAACGTGTCTGGAGCGAGCTACCTGTGCTGCTGTGTTGCTGGTGGTGGTTGTGCTGTCTTTGAATGCACCACCACGGGACTTGAGAAAGTGTTTTGTGGTTAATAGGCCAACACACACCATCGTCTTTATCAACATAAATTGTGCAGACTGTTCTGTGACTGACAGTAATTAAACTGATCATTTATCATCTTTCAATGGAACCGTAACACGCTGATATGAGCGCATCATGAAGAAGTCGTCTGAAACCAGAAAACTCACTTCACTAGATCAATAATGTTAAACAAATTGTAATTAAGAACTCGCAAAACAAATAGCCAAAGTTTTAAAATGTACAGGTAAGAGTTTTTTTAGTTTTTTTTCCTGACGTAATGACTCGAAATCGCTTCATCGTGAACGCACGTCAGTTTGAAAATTAAAAAAATGTTAACATAAGCCGATGAGCGTATCAGCCGGCCCTTTTGATAGCTTGCCTGAAGTCGTGTGTCACAACCTAAATGTGGTAAACTCGATCCGTCTGGCACTTCAACCACTTAAAATGCATTCTAATACATACTTGAAACGGCTAGTGGACTTTTAAATACTTATAAATAAACATATAGGTGCTCTAATTGTTTTGCGTTAAATCCTAGATTCTTTCCAGACAACATACACACACACACACATTGCATATTTATTATATGACCTAAACCCCCTCTGGTATTTGATGGATGCTGATTGTGCACACGCAGGCTCGACTATAGCCGCACACAGGATGTCTGATAAAAACCATCACCCACCGCTCAGTTCATTCAGATTAAAGTTCTGGGGGGGGGGGGGACTTCTTTACCCTCTGACGAAAATTACCAAGACATGTATCATGAATTCCAGGCTTCAGCAGACGCGCCCTCTTTAGGGAAGAATAATATGTGGCACTGCACACTGAGCTGGATGGTTAGATGGTATGTCACATATAATTAAGTGGTATTAAAGGCTGGAAATTCAATAAGGGGAGCTGAAATGAAGGCAGCAGATATGTTGACAGATGATGTGCATGCATTCTATATAGCCAGCTACCGTCTGGGACGTCATTGCTGTAAGGCGTTCCAAGATTCATTTCACGTCAAGGCTTGCAAAGGAGATAACCGAGAGCAGCTGACAGAGCAGCGCTCCCCCCTACAACGCTAGCAAAACTTAAGCAAAAACCAATGTATGTCAGGCTCGAAAATAGTTTCCTAACTCAGTTTGAGAATGCAGACGTCGGTCCTAAGTGGATTAGAGAAGAATTTGGTTCCCAAAGATAACTCGAGATAAGAGCAGAAAAGAGCTGCTTTTAAAGATAGATTGGTGGAAGAACATGAAAGCAAGTTACACTTCAAAGGAAATTGGCTTCACATGTCCACAATCAACATACTGAGAATAGACTAAACCATTCAAATACTGAATATGGGATCTAAAGGGATATTTTAGCCACACTATAGGCGGTAGGACAGTAACATCAGTCTGTTCATCGTGATCTCATGGGATGGCGTATAACTAGCACGCTTACTTTTAAGAGAGAGCTCGTGCGTCATGTCGACGCATTGTAAGCTTTTCCGTTAGAGATGCCGCGTTACGTGGGTTGCGGACGTGCGGGAAAGGACGAAGTCAGGTGACCAATAGTCAGGTGATCTCCGTCGTCATGGTAACAGTCATAAACACGTGGTTCACGTTGGGAAACGGTCGCAGTCCGGTTAGGTTTAGGCGAGGAAACGACATGGTTTGGCTTACGTCACGTGCTCAACGTAAGTTAAAAGTTTGAATAAATTCAAAGTTTCACACGGGACAACGAACCCGAGTCTCCTGGATGAAAGTCCAGTGTTTGTTGGACCCATCCATCCACCCGGACCACCGTCGGACTTGTCACTCGATTTTGCTACGTCCCCAGATATTGTTTTGTATATGACATTCATGCGTGAAATGACACGCCGTCTCTGCACAACACAAGGCAGTGGTGACTAAATGGCGTGAAATGACACGCGAAAAAGCAAAAACTGCGTTGCGAAAAACACACAAAATGACTCTAAGACATTGCCGTGTTATTCATACGCCGTTTGGTGCGACCAGGCTGGTCTGTTAGTTGCCTCAAAACATCTCAAATACTGATAGCCATGGCACTTTTATAGTCAATCATGATCCCCAGAGGAGGAATTTCAATGTCTTGAGTTGATCCCCTGACTTTTATTTAGCAATATGTTTCATTTATGAAAAGAACTGCGCAAATACTGTAGAGTTCAGGTAGTTTCATTAAAATTTAGCTCGGGTTCGGTGGGAGAAACAGCGAATCATTGTGTTAATAGCGAAGCAGGCATTAAGCTGGCGGACTTGTAGTAGATCAATAAGGGTAATTGCAGAGTAGCACACAGCTGGTGTTTTCTCCTACAAGTTTCTCAGATTCGTTGTGTTCTTAGGAAAGACATTTCCACTGCGAAGCTTCTGCTCGCTGTGATCACCGCTCTCTGTGACAGTAAAATTTGGAGAAAATAAAAACGGTGATGACACTGCAGGTGTCTCCTATTCAGTAATTTAAAAATAAAGCAAAAAAGGAGTTACCTGGATGGAACCTCATTCACGCCACTTTGTACCACAGAATAAATGAAAGTTAGAAAGCGGAGTTACTGTGGGCAATACGGTAGGGCCCGATCACAAACCCTCGTCTAATGCTGTGGTGGCGTTAACCAACGGGAGAATCCGATGCTCAACTATAAAATCCAAACCTGCACCACTCGTATCTATGGCGGGACTGATGTTAACCCCTCGCGTGGAGTAAAAACCCCGCTTTAGCCTCATTCATGTGCTGCTGCTCGCGCTACAGTCACAGCAAGTGCGTTGGCTTACAATTGTGCAAGGTATATTTTTAGTGAGTTTATGCATGCCCTTATGTGCAGTTGTGTGGCCGTGTGTGTGTGTGTGTGTGTGCGCACGCAGCCATACGTGCTTGTTTTACATATATAAAGTCAGTGTGTGTGTGGTTGCTTGTTTGCATATGTAAGTTAATGCATGGCTTTTTTAGTTCTTGTCATGTGCTTATGCATTTCTTTACATGTGTTCATGAATGCACGTGTATTTATTAATTTTTGTATATTGGTGTGTGTGCGCAGTTAGGTATTCATAGTGCGAGTGAGACCTGCTGAAATGTGTGCATCTGTATTTGCAGATGGGTTCACACTGACACGTGTGTGTGTGTGTGTTTCTGTGTTTGTGTACTCGAGTTTAATCATGTATGATTGTATGTTTATTTTGGTGTGTGTGTGTGTGTGTCATTGTGAGGCTTTCCCAGATCTTTCCAAAAGTCAATACGGCAACCTAATCAGTTCCCACAATGCCCTGCTCTCACTCGGTGCACACAGTCATTCAAATCTAAATGACCTAAATGAACTGGTGTCGATTGGTTCTCCACAAAGGCTTTGCGTGTTGATTGGTCCGTGCTGTATGCTGGCAAAGGTTCAAGGTCAATTTTCACTCGTGCACTTCCTCCTGGCTGCGTTTCCCAGACGGCAGTTTAACACTAAACACTGGCGCTCGCATTGTTTCTATTGTGTTGTCAGTCACTGTCATCACAGGGGAGCGCGCTGAATACTTTCACTTGTTTGGGTTATTTTTACCCCGCAGGACCCACATTCTTCTGCTGGTTTTGCTCTTTAACAGTTTGGATGTCAGATTTGTAAATCTCTAACTCTGTGCAATTTTTGGAAGCCACCAATTTTCCTCTGGAGGGTTAAAAAAAAACAAAACACTCTACATCTGTCCTCAGTCACGTCAAAGGGGAAAACATTCAGGCAAACTAACAGCCTGACTAAAAGGTGCCTTTTGTAATGAAAAACCTTTTTAAGTAAAGGTTTGAAAATGATAATTTTCCTGACAAACAGCCCAATCAGATTCCTTCCTCTGCTTTAATTCGTGTCGGTCTTCTTGCTGGCTGGTTGCTATTGGCTGGATGAGAGCCAGACAAATTCAAAAATGCACAAACGGTAAACGTGACGTGAGGCGGTTACTCCCTTTTTTTTAACCTCAGTCATAAAAAGCGGTTCCCTCTAAAAGTTAATAATTCATCCGTCCAATCGGCCGCCCCGTGCTTATCTCCCAAAGGCTAAGCAAAGCAAAGCAAAAGGCCTGATACTGCCGTCTGTGACACACTGTACGATTAGTGTGTGTGAGTCCAACAGTGGAAATGCACCATTACCTGCAGCACCGAGAACATCTCGCACGATAACGTGATAAAGCTGTCTGTGTTGCAGGTCAAGTCTGGGCTGAATGAGCGGCCTCCCTGTTGCCGTTCAGAAAACCATCCGTACCATAAGTGACGGATATATTTAGTTATCAGTGTCAGTAGAAAGACAGACAGAAAATGCCTCTAAAGAGCAGAACAATTTTCACAAATGAAGCCTAAATACTTCCTCTTTGGTAGCAGAATGTTTTTGAAATCACATGACGGTTTTTTGAAGAGGTTTCAAGGACTCGCGGGTCATAAAACAAAGAGAACCACCAAGCGCACCGGCCCTCAAATAGTCAAGATCAAACAACGGGAGCATAAGCCACCCCCCCGACCCCCCTTCAAACATCAGATAAACGGCGCGTGACGCGCCGCTTCTGATCCGTTGTTCACCCTTTTGAAACTGGTGATTTTTGAAAGCGCTGCATGATGCTTTCACAAGGAACTTTTTTTTTTTTTTAACTGCGATTAACCCAACCATCTTCTTCTCTCAGCCTGGTGTTTGGGGCAGACAGCGTGATGAGCCTGTAGGGCTTGTACCAACAAGAAGCAGATGATCAGTTCCACTCGGTTGACGGTGGGAAACCTGCTGTTCTGCGGGGGGGGGGGGAGGACCTTTACCCACAAGGAAGTTAATGGCGGAGACTTAGGACAATTTTATACTATCTATTGAAATGAGTAGATCAGCTAGAGCTGGTATTGTTTGAAATAGTTTGAAACTAGTGTTAATACAATATCGAGCTTCAGTACTGATGCTGAACCTTTTTCTTGATACTTCCCTTTTTTCCGTTTAACAAAAGAAGCAGCTGCACATGTGTTTTGTATGAATAGAACCGCGTCCGAACTTGTCAAAATCAGGATCCGGAATTGAATCCGATTCCTGAATTGAATCTGGAACTAGCTGGTCAAAGAAGAAGTGAATCTGACCAGACATTTGAAGCCAACGCTCGGAACTTGAACGTCATTGATACGGACGAACCTGGACTGCGACATATAAACAGGTCATTATTTTAACAAGGATACAATAAAAACATTGTCAGCATTCTACAACCACAGCTTGCTAAAAAGCCACGTGGGCGCTGTAGTTGTCTTCGTACAACGGCAAAGTAATTGTTCACACTTCTTGACACCCGAGGTCTATTCTGAGCTCTGTCAAGAGCTTCTCAGTCCAGAGCAGAACTGTGGCCGAACAGGTCCCGTGTCGACTCTGATGGCGGACTGCAGCTATTGCTGATGTCCTGCTTTCTCTGCGTGGCTGGTGTCGACGAGGTTAAACTCCAGCAGTGGCAACACGGTGTCCACCCACTCAGTATTAAACAACTGGACTTATGCTAGTTTATTCCAAATATTTCGCGTGGTTTCTCCGTAAACGTTACGCTGCTCTCCTCACCAGCAGCAGCAACACGTCAGAAGAATAAATACGGACCGCGGCAAATAGTGCCAGTTGTTTGCGAGGGCAGCAATGCATCATGTCTCCGAGAACATACCAGCAGTTGTGTTCATACACAGTTTAAGGGCCCACAAGAGAAGGTGGCCCAACAGGCTTTCCCATTGAAGGCTCGGATAGAGGGGAAGGCTGTGGCCGAACACTGGGCTCTGTTATGGGAGAGGAAGCGGAATCTCTCAAACGAGACAGCTGCTCATTCCCGACCCTGACGGCATACGAACACTCCAAGCACCGCAGATCCTCGGCTTACCAGCCCCCACCCACCCGCGTCCCGCAGAGAGAGCATTAGCCACACATGTTGAGGTTACGGAGGGAAAATACACGCGGGAGAGGGGTCACTGCCTCGGTTTCACCCCCAGGAGCTTTCGGGGCGGGAGGTTTGTGTTGGTGTTTTGGTTCCTGGCTGGGAGGAGGTGTCAGGATTGAGATAAAGGCCAGAAAGAAGCGTCTCTCGGGACAACTGACACATGTTGCTGACTGGATGACCAAGGCTGTTATACCGTGGTGGATGGGCAGAACTCTTGTGGATCTGAGTAGACTAAACAACCAAACCACATTTTGTAGACATAGAGGTTGCAGGTTCAACGTTTAACCCACAGAAGCATGGAACTTAAGCAATAATGACAATAGAAAATACCATAAAACTGCTTTTGAAACAGTTTTTTAGGCTGATCTCAATACGCTTTCTAGATCTCAATTTCACCAAATAATGCAGATAGCAGCTTCATTTCAGGACTTTATTTATGAAGGGTTTCCCAGTCGGTGCAGGCTGTCCTATCCACATCTATTCCATGTCAAAATATTTTCTTAGAGCATGACATCTGCCCTCCAGAAAATGACTGCTGACGAAACAGAGAAGCCAAAACATCAGGTTAGTATAAGGCCAAGACATTTCCTCACCAAATCTAAAGCATTTTTGATGATAAAATTGGTTTTGATGTAATGAAGTTGGGTCTAGATTTCTCCCTGAGCTTCTTTCCCACTTTAATAATCCGGCCTGTTGATCCAAGTCGTACTCTGACACCTCTGACTCTGCTCTGTGAGATAGTTTACTCAGGTTGAACTGGAATGAGAGACTCAGAGGCCTTACTGGTGCAACAGCTGGGCCTTGATCCACAGCTCCCAGTCGCGACTCTTTAGCGTTTCCCTGCTCATGTGTTGACATTAGCTCGGCTGAGGCCCAGCTTCCTTTCATGTGTCTGCTTTGGTAGAAAATCCACGTAACGGCGGTTGTTTCCCTACGTTATTTAAAGGCTTTGGGTTCAGGGGGTTTTGTGACATCCCCGGTCCATGGAAGCTGTTCTGTGCGATTCCTGCTGGTTCATGAAATGCCTAGAATATCCCGGCCTTTATTTGTAGAGCCTCTCCGACACAGTGAAAGTCAAGAAAGAGTTAGGAATCTCAAACATTCATGGCATCAGATGGTTGGAAGCGCAACTGGAGGGTATATTAGACTGAATAGCATTAATAAACCAGGAAGTTAGACTGTTAGGACTCCTTTCTGGTGGCAGAATCTGTGGGTGCATCATTAAAAAAAAAAGAAATGTTTGTAACCTAACTCCACCTTTGCAAAACCATTTTCTCACTACTCCGCCAACAGTTCGACTTCAGTCTTCGCCAAACGTGGTGCAGAAAAAACCTGATATAAATTACTGTTAATTCTTGAACACCTTGTGCAATGTGACAAATCCTCATGACCTCTGGCACTGACCGTTGGTGCTTCAGCATCGTGATGACTTTAAATAACTGTGGTCAAGAGTCTGACGCACCTTTGATACAAAGGTCCTAATATTCGCTAATATATCCGAATTTAGTTTTTTTTCTCCTAAACTCATGTCCGCCAGTACCTGACTTATGTAATCGCTATTTGCATTTTGATGCAGATTTAAAGTTCCTAAACATTGTTCTGTTGCTGGTTGTTGAAACAACACTTTTGTAGCATTGTGCAGCCTGGGTAGAGGAATGGGATCCCTGAGTGCTTTCTGGTTGTCTTATCTTTTCTTTACTGTTTTTTTTATTTTTTTTTACAGACGTGCGGTTTTTATCCATTAACATAAATGTTCTCCCTGGCTCTGTATTTTCTTTGGTCCGTCGGGAAGTACAAACAAGATCTTTGATGTTCAGATTTCAGGCAATCAGTGGTGATGAATGAGGGGAGAGGAGGCGAAGCAGAGGCTTTTGGCACAGAGCCCTAATTTAGAAATGGGCTAGTAGCTCTGTGGGTCAGAGTGTGTGTGAAGAAGAGAGGGAGGGAGGGGAGAAGGAGTGGATTAAAGGGGGGGGGGCACAATAAGATGCCTCTTTCTGTCCCCTCAGCAGAGAGAGGGCGGGCGGCACACGCTGCCCACAAAGAACATGGATGTGTGTGTGTGTTGGGTGGTAAAAGACCCTTGAGAAGAAGTGTGCTGGTGGGAGGAGGGAGACCCCTCTCTTTCTTTCTCTACCCAAACGTGAGCAGAGCGTCAGATGCCTCTGGTGGTGCACATCAGGAAGGTCTGTAGGGCTCGGCTGGTAAACAGCACACGCCTTCTCTTTGTGCGCGTTACAATGGAACATCTTCCTTTTGTTTGCCTCCTCTTGGTAGCATCAAAGCGCCAGACGTCAGCCACGGTCGACGGCAGAATCCAGTTTAGTGTGAACAATGAATGATTTTACATGCAACTTTTATTTAATATTGGCGCTCTATGGCGGAGAGGCATAAGACGGTACAGGCTTTGGATACACACAATAGTTGTCAGTGGGGTTGTTATCTCCTATTGTAATTACAATATTATACCGCATATACTTCAATCCCTTCTGTGCTTTTGTGCTTATTGTGTCTTGAGTGCTGTAGCAGAGAATTTCCACGACAGGGTCATTTCCCTGACGGTTTGGGCCTTTTTATAATGGCACTTGTTGAAAATAAGAAAAATATAGAGTAGCCCTAGATTTATCATTTCATCCAGTAACCTCATTGCAAGAGAGACCTGGGTTACAGCAGCGGAACCGAGTTGCGGGGCGAGAACATTCACAAACATAATTTCCTCCACATAAACAGCATCAGACACAATCGCACCTCTCTCTAAAAATGTCCAAAGTTAAATGTTAAATATTTCCCACTAAGATGAGGTGATCAAGCTTTAATATGCTGTGTTATAAGTACTGGAAGACCCGTGGCATATCTGGACTAAGATTTGAGAAGACATGTTGTACACTGAGGCAGCGTTCGTTGAGTTTCCTTTTTCTAATTTGCTCATCAACAGAGGAAAGAAAGACGAGTCGTTTCGCTGTCAGACTGTATGTGACAAAGTCGGGATCAAAAGAGGAGTTTGTTTATGAGTTTCCTCTGAGCATCAGATTCATCTCTCCCGCCGGAGATCCCAGCACCTTTTTTGAATCGGGCTGATCACCCTCCTCAGAGAGGACGACTCCCCTCTGATCCGCTACTGTAACTGCAGACGTGAGCATTACTCTAAACGTATGTGTGTGTTTTACTCTCCGTCCTTTCATCCGCTAACAATTTTCCGAGCCGGGCGCCCCTCTCCCGTGCACCGTGCCGACTCTGTCAGAATGAGGGCCTGTGGGTCGCCCATATGCCTTGTCCAGAAAGAGGAGGGTTATCTAACAAAAGGGCAGCGTTTTAGTTTTTTTCCCATTAGCGTTAGCTTGTCATGCCAATGGATAGCGGCACATGTGGCTATGCGATTAAGAGGGAATCCACTTTCGAGAGGCCCCCTCGGTTCTTTAGCCCAGTCATATTTCAACAAGGGGGGCTTTGCAGCGTTTGGCGCAACTGGTCTGAGTTGTCCTTGTAATTTGTTTCCACTGAATGCCATCAAACAAACGTAATCTTCGATAGTCATAAAAAGAGAACTGGTTCCATGTTCTGTATCACAGTCTGCGCTGTCAGGAAAAAAGCTTTTCTAAATGTGTACCCACTACTTTGGTGCTGTGGTCACATCCAAAGCCAAAATATATGAGAAGACCAAAATAAAAACCTGTTGAGACTCAGACTTTCTCCCTAAATTCCCAGAATTCTCTGCTAATTCACCACAAACACAGCAGAGTGGGGAAACTCTAGCAATTAAATATCCAGCTGTTAGGTTGGGGGAAAACACTGTAGCACCCGGGGGCAGTGAACTCGACAGGTCAACGGGTATAAAAGCGTTTTGTGACTCTGCACTGCTGTCGGTCACTAAAAAGCATCAATAAACATGCAGGTTTACTGGCCTCCTGGGTGTCTGCGGCCTGGCTGCAGGTAGAGACCTCTGAAACCCAACACCGCAGAGGTTTCCATGCGTTCCCGACAGCTGAGACCCTCCTGTTGGTCAGAGAAAGGTCAGCGCCGTTGTAATGCCATGGTAACAACAATGGTGGCTAATGCGGCTTCTTACAAAGTATAGTATTACATTTCCCCGAAATCCCATTTTCTTGAGATCACAAACTAAAATCATGAGCATAAGATCCCAACAAGACGTTTCTTTGTGATTTCTGTCAACTCAACGATGGAAGCAGCTGGTTTTTGCAGTACCGGATGAGTCAAACTAATAATGTTTTGTTGTCTTTTCCTGCAGGGGGACCGGGTGTGGTTATGGGAGGATGAGCAGTACCTTCCCAGCACCGTGTCCTCATGCTCTGGAGGTGTTGTTGTCTTTGCCACAGACTATGGCCAGGTAAGAACCACTAAAATTCCTTTTTATGCCCCCCTCTCTCTGAACCCATACCCCCGCCCCCCCCCGTTTGAGCTTTCCCCTCATTTCACTAAAACTGACTATTTTTCTTTTTTAAAAACCATCGCAGCCTCCTTTTGTCTTCCGGCCCTTCTCAACCTTTTCAAAGAATGTTTATACAATCTCAGGAACATTTTGACTTCAGGATCTCGGTTCGCAGTTTTAGTTCCTGGGCCATACTGTACTTCCCCCGTGCCCCACAAAGTCCCGGCTCCTGATGTAGTACCTTCTGATGGTCTAGGAAGTATTACGGTGGGGGGTTTCGGTGCTGAACGATGGTCAGAAGCAAGACTCCAGACTGTAACAACTTGCGCACATCGTCACTTAGGTTGCAAGCGAACACTTATGTTGCTCGCACATGAATTATTCATTTTATTGTTGTTATTGATGTTTTAACACCAATTATGTGACCTCCTGACTAGTCTAAGAACACAAGTAGGAGACATGAAGTGCGTGAAGCGAGGTAACCAAATCTGCAGCCTAACTTTATGTGCTCATTGTTTCAGTTAAGTCACTTACTGAAGCAGAAAAACAACCCGTCGCACAACAAAGAACAACACAATGGATGTTGTTGCTGTTATTCTTGTCTCATCATGTGTCAAACGTGTCCCAAACTATGTGTGTTGAAGTATCAAAAAGGAATTCATTAAAAGGCACGTTTATTAGTTCTTTGTTTCACTTTCTGGGGCCTATGGTTCCTCTGGCTACCTACCTATCAGGAAAGGCCTAATATATTCGGCCTGTTCCTTAGCTGACCTTACTGTCCCACAGACACGACAAAACGCCAGGCGAAGTTGACCGTTCGCTCTCCTGACAAGGAATCGTCCCGTCTTTCCCATACCTCTTCTGACGCTGACAGATGTTTACGTTTCCAGGAGAGCAAAGGCTCAAAGAGGTCCACTTGAAATTTGGGAGCAGCTCAAGGTGCGGCAAATCCCCTAAACCCCATATGGTCTCTTTGATCCGTGTGTTGTCAAAACAATGGATATAGGCAAGGTGACGGACATACAGGGGGGTTTTTATGTTTTGGGTTGGTTATTAAGAATTAACATGAATCAATTAGTCAGGCAGTTTTAGAGGCTAGATTTGATATGAAACATTTGGCCGTAGTGTTTCCCGCTGTAAGCTGTTGGCTTCCACAGATTTGGATTGATTTGTAAAATGATACCAAGAAGTGTGTGTCTTCACGCGGTGGGAATCTTTTGCTTTTGAAGCTTTGACTTGAAACGCTGAAGCGCTCACGTTGAAGACCGGCAAACCTACCAGCTGATCGGCCTTGTAGAAATCCAACACAGCGCTGCTATCAGCAGGTTTACGACTCCTTTTAAAGGTCCAGTGTGTAGAGTTTAGTGGCATCCAGTGGCGAAAACCGTTTGCAACCACTTCAATACCGCTCGCCTCACCCTCCCCTTCCAAGCGCTTAGGAGAAACTACTCTCTACATTTACATTTACATTTATCCAAAGCGACTTACATATGAGGAAGACAATGGAAGCTCTCTATAGCCAGTGATTGGTTTGTCCGTTCTGGGCTACTATAGGAACATGGTGGTCTCCGTGGTAAGGAGCCCCGCTCCCTCTGTAGATAAAGACGGCTCATTCTGAGGTAATGAAAATACAACAATTGTTATTTTTGGGTGATTACACACAAATGAAAACATACTTATAAATATTATATTCCATTTCTTCCAGTAGCTCCTCCTAAATGTTACACACTGGACCTTTTGAACGCACTGAAAAGACACTTTGGATGTGAGCTTGTCCAGAGTTGTTGAGCGTCGCAGCCCTTCCAGTTACATCTGAGCTACCTTTGAAAGAATAGTATTTAATGGAAAGCAGGTTTGAAGTTTTTCCATAAAATTCTATCCCTCGTGCTCAGGGATCTCTCTGGTGTTTCTCCGTCAGTGGCTAACTGAGAAAATGCCTCAAGAGTACACACAGTCTTAGGATATCACTTGTCCTTAATCCCTGCGGTGACAATCAATAATGTTGAGTTAACTAAAGCTAAACAGGTACCCCACAATGCATTGACTTGACCCGCTAAAAGAGTGCTACTATTGGCGTTTCTCGGTAAGGGCGGGGCTACTCACGCCGAGCCTGGCACGATGCAAAAGGTTTTCCACAGAACAGCAGGGGCGAGATTAAGGGCGTTGACATGGTGGAGGTTCTCACAAGCTGCAATAAGAGCTGGATATCTGCAGCTCTGCGTTTAACAGCTCACCGTGGCCGTTTGTCCCTAGCACCGAACGTGTCCACGTCTGGCTGTGTAGAACTATTTTATGTTATAATGCACCCTTAATCTAGGTGACAAATGTATTGCACTTTTTCTAGCTGCTTCACAATATGAAAATAATAATAATAATAATGAATCATCTTTATTTATATAGCACTTTCCTTAACAATGTTACAAAGTGCTTTACTAAAGAAGGGACTATTAACCATTCAAGGTGGGTAAAGTGATAATATAATATGATCGAATAAAAGTGGGAAAATAAACAATGATAAAATCCAACATTTCCAAAGGCTTTCACGAAAAGGAAAGTTTTAAGAAGAGATTTAAAAGTAATTTAAAGCCTAGCCGCTGGTTTGCTGGATCCTGGCCCCAAAGTGGTTCACAGGCTTTTTATGGATGGGTCCTTTTCCACAAGCCGAACCTGAAGTGAGTGTAGACTATATCAACTGTTCTCCGGTTTAACCGAAGCCTTGAAAGCGCAGGCCGACAAACAATAACCTGCGCTGACAGCTTTAACAAAGACTCCCTCTGTAGCCGGGTGAGCAGCAGAGAGGGTCGCCACCAGAAGACAGCCTGTAAATAAATGTGAGCGCTGAGGGATTTAGAGTCATGTTGAGCCAGCGTATTGTCCTGGAGGTTTACTGGCGGATTAAGGCATTCTTATCTCCTGGCCCGTACCCACTCAGAGACTAGACCGGCTGCTCAATGGAGCTAATGGCCCTCCACGCCACGGTTTACAGTCTCACCGGGCGAGGAGGATGATGCGGGCGTTTGGGGCTGTTGCGTGGCAGTGAGGTGTCTCCGCCGTTATTGGGCGGATTGGCGTGAGATGCGGCGCACACGCTCGCGTTCCCCTCAGGATAAATGTTTCTAACTTTGGATCCCATCGTCGCATTATACCTTGCCCAATACTTTCTTTTATGACCAAAGCTCCTGCAAACACAATGACGTTCCCATCAGCCTCAGCGGTACCTTAAGTGCTAGTTAGCCAATGTGGGAATGCTAACCAACTAAACTAATAGGCTAAACGTTAAAGCTCCTTAACATCAGCATGTTAGCATGTAGCTCCAATAACTGCGGCGCCTCACCGAGCTGCTGGTCGTCCAGCTGTCTCGCGTTTTGAATCATTTTCTAATCTTTCTTCTCTTCTTGTTTTTTCTCCTTTTGTCTCTTCATTTCCCTTCTCTTGGCTCTTATTGTCCCATCCCTTCTTTTCGTCCCTCCTCGATAAATCGTTTTTCCCCTTCTCTCCTTTTCCGTTTCGTCTCTTGTCTCATTTCTTTTTTGTCTTCTCCTCTCTTTTCTCTTCTCTTGTCTCTCGTTGTCGCCCATTCTATAGTTTAATACATGTTTTTGTCTCCTCTTCCGCTTGTCTGCAGTTTTTTTCCCCTTTTATCTTCTCTTCCTCATTCTTTAACTTTTTTTGTCTATTGTTTAACACCTTACCTTCTTATCTTCTTCTTTACTCTCTGCTTGTTTCTTCTCTTTTTGTTTGCTCTTCTTCCTGTTTCTTGTTGACTCCTTTTGACTGTTTGATTTCTTTTTTTTTTTAAATCCTCTGGCCTCCCCTTTTTATTTTGTCTTTTACTGTTTCATCTTTCTGTCTCGTCTTCTTTTCCTTTATCTCTTTGTGTCCCTTCACTTGGCTTTTCGTCCTTTCTTCTGTTTATTTTCCTGATCATCTGTTTGCTCTGCTTTTGTTTTTTCCCATCTTTTTTTTTTTTTTTTTTTTTTTCCTTTCTTTTTTATGTTTTTCCCCTCTTTTCATTTTCTCCTCCCCTGAACTTACATCCTCATTTGGTTCTTATTTTTAAGTCTTCAGTCCTTCGTGTGCTGTGCTCTTAACAGCATTAATCCTGTGCCCAGTGTTCAGAAATGACACGTGGGCGTGCGTAGTCCAGATGGACTAGAAGGTTTTAATTTGCTCAGCCCGGAGTTGGGAAACAAAGGCAGCATGAGACTGTCCCACTCAATCTGTTTAAGAGCTTTATAAGTATTAGCTGCTCGAAATCATTTTTACTCCAAGCAACACATGAGTGTCAGATGGAGGGAGCCGCCTTACAGGGCCGTCCTGTAACAGAAAAGTCACAGGTTCAATCCCCCAAACAGACCATATACAGCATATGCAGCTCAGAGGGTCACGATGCAAACAGGTGTGTCGTTGTCGGTTTGGGTGTGCAGTCAAATGTGTCTCTCTGTCACGTTGTGTGTTTTGTGAGGATTGCGTATGTGTGTTGTCATCCGTCTGTTTCTTTGTGTGTGTGCGTGTGTGTGTGTGTGGGTGTGTGTCTGCCAGCCGTCTGTTGTGTGTAACGGGAGATGGAGCGTCACCTGCTCAGCTTCCGCGCAGATGTTTGCTCTCTGTGAGGAAATGCCAGTGCTGGCCAATCAGAGAAGCACACACACACACACTATAAACCCCACCCACTTCAGTGTGTGTGTGTGTGTGTGTGTTCATGCTTCCATGTGAATCCGTACGTGTGCATGTACTTGATATTTACATCACCAGTAGTTTGTGCTGTGTATGTCTCTGAATGTGTTGCGTTCATTGTGGTGAATAGTATATTTCTGTGCGAGTACATGTTCGGTGTATTTTTCACTCTTGACGATTTGTCCATCTGATCAACGCTGTAGTTCAGAATTAGACTGCTGAACAGCCACTGACCAGGCTGCCATGATATTTAGTAATAATCGCTTCCCAGAGGATGAATACTAATGATACCGCTCGCCCCCCTGACCTTTCCTCTAGCCCCACCATCCAGCCAAATGTCCCTCTGACTAAAGTTTTTGGCCCTTTTTTATAAGATTAAATGAAATTTACTGACCACACTCAGGTTCCTCTTAGGATGGACGTTTGTCCACCTTGGACCAAAATGCCAGGCCAAGTCCTATCCAGATGATATTGAGTGACATCATGGCGTCTCATAACATCAATTCTCAAAGAGTGGGCCTTTATTTACCTCCGCGAGAGAAACAACCAGGCCTTTTTTTTATTTCTATTAGAGACAAGTCTGATTTGATCATATGTTAGTTAGAAGCGTCACTGTTTTCTGATCCGCTCCTCTTTTGAGTTTTGTTTTGATTCTTGATGCAAACTCGGCACTTCTCTCCAACAACTTCCTCCTGGTTCTTTGCCACTATTCACTTTCGTCAAGCCACTGCAAATCAAACTCAGCACTTCCTGCAGATGTTTCACATTAGAAGCCTCTCAGCGGCAGTTTTAAAGGCATAGTCGCTCTCTCCTTTCCTAGTAGGCTTTTAATGTGAAACATCAGCGCAGGAAGCGCTGTGTGGCGCTAACGGTGTCGTAACGCGGCACGAGCATGTGTTGTCGGAGGTCGCAGGGTTTCGCTCGTCTTGCTCAGGTTTCAGTGCTTTTGACGGTGCAGACAGCCTCCTCCTCCTGAGCTGACTGCAGGACAATGCAGCAGGAGATGAATGGTGATTCGAAGAGCAGCTGCTGCTTTTGATGATGATGATGATGTGGGGGGAGCGGTTAAAGCTTGAGGTGGGCGGAGGGTTACCTGTTCAACTCTGAAAGAGCGAGTGAGGGGGCGAGAGGGCTTAGTTTTCCCTCCTAATGACACAAAATGATGAGTTTCATTCCTTCTGCTCTGACAAACTGATTGCTGGCAAGAAAGTCAGAGTCGTTATCAAATGCTTTTGAAGCGATTGGCTGCCTGCCGCCTTTTGGTTCTCTTCTTAAAGAGCTGCCAACGCGCCTGACGGAATTTCAGCCTGAGTTTCATACTGAGTTTTAGGTCAAAGGGCTGTTTTCTGAGGCAACAAGGGTACAATTACGGGGCAGCGCTAAAGTTTAAGTTACGTAATGCTAGTTCACGTTAAAAGTGTCAGAGTTTGTGCGTCAAGTGCATTTCTGTAGTCTAAAATCAAAAGTTTATCCTAGAGGAAATCATATGACACCCTCAAAGTGGAGGTGTTATTTAAGATGTGCAGGCCAAAAGTGAAGTCCTGTTCATTTTCCCAGAGACAACATGAGGCCACTGACAATCGGAGAACTTCAATTCTTGGGTGAAACCGCCCTGTTTGAATCAACCGTACGAACGATGAACAGCTGTGTCAGAATATATGTGGATCTTTTGATAAAAAAAAAGATCTGTGGAACTCTATAGACCCTGACTAAGGAAAACCTCTACAAAGAACTTATGTTTAAAAGTTGGACAAACCTGAAGAGAAGCAACATAGGAGGGCTTCGTCTTTCAGCGTGGATATGCCACATGTGTGTTTCTAATAAAGCCCAACAGGAATGCGGTCTACAGCCAGGAACTACAACGCACGATAAAAAACAGAGTAACAATTTCAATATACAATCAAGAAGCACATATATATGGTTTTGGAAAGATCAACCTACTGTAAATGAGTTGAATTCAAGAACGTGGACCTTCAAATGCACCGTATTGCTCTACCACTAGCTGATGCACTGACATATAGTGGGGGGTTTTTTATTTCGTGAAAACAGTCAAATTCACCTACAAACTAGTGTTTCAGTGTCAAGAAATATGGTGGACCGCTACAGTGCAGAAGTAGCAGTATCAGCCTTCAAAAGTCCACATTGGTTAAACGCGTCCTCGGTCGGTCGTTGTAAGTTTCTCTCCTTAAGAGTCTTCTAATTGCCTGAATTATACATGTGCATTCACTTTCCCGATCCACATAAGTAAGAAGAACAACAAACTTTATCCTGACTGATCCAGGAGCAGAGCCTGCTGATCCGAGGGTACAGCAGGGCCCCAGCAGTGATGCTGTCTAATGGCTTTGTTTCACAGAGATTTACTCCCGTTAGCATCTGTCGCTAGGCTTAGCGCCCCGGGACCCCTTACAGCTTTGTTTTGGAGGCGTGGACCGCCCCCATCTCCGCAAAGACAACTGGAGCAATTAGAAACGTAATTAGGCCAAAGCCAAAGGACAACCTATCCTCTACGGAGGCCTGCTGTGACGGGGACTGTAATGCCACGAATACTGTGGAGCGGGAGGCAGAGAGTGTCCACATTCTGTCTGTCTTTCCTGATTTGGGCCCCTTAGTTTCAATGAAGGGAAATCTTGATGCTACAGCGCACAGTGATATTTTAGACAATGTCCCAGTGCACAAAGCCAGCTCCATAAAGAAATGGTTTGGTCAGCTGGCCTGCGCAGTGCCCTGACCCCAACCCCATCCAACACCCTTCGGATGAACTGGAAAGGGGGCTGCGACGTCCCGGAGGATGGTCGCACTCGCAAAACTTGTTGGGGGTGTTTATGCCCCAGACTGGGGTCCTTCTTGTTGTTAGGTTTCGGCTACTAAAGCACTTAGTTAAGGCAAAATATGTTGGTTTTGGTTAAGTTTTGAAAAAGTCAATATGTCCTGTGTTGTGCTTCAAGTCAGTGTTGACTTTTTTTTTGGTTTGACATTTAGGGAAGTACACTTAAGTCAACTCCTCGCCAATAGTTAACAGGCGACTGCACAGCCAAATAGTTCCAGCAAGTTGCTCCCCTAAAACCACAAACCAGTTTTACATTTCTTTTTGTGTTAAGGTTAGACAATTAGGATCTAACGTGTGAATTCGTGAGCTTTAGAGGTGCTGCTGGGCATATTTTCAAGCTTTGGACAGAGCCAGGGTGGCTGTTCCCCTCTCTTCCAGTCTCAATGCCCAGCGGATTTATATTTACCTAACGGACGTGAGAGTGGTATTAATCTTCTGATCCAGCTCTTGTCAAGAAAACAAGTAGATGTGTTTCCTGAAATGTTGAACTATTCCTTCAGCCTTGACCACGTGCTTAAACCCTCAATCATTCTATAGGTACCAAGAGCAAATATTGTAGGAATATAAATTAAGTTCATGTTGATTTAAAAAAAAAAAGAAAAGTCAGGGAGACATTACTCTTCTGACAAAATGTATTACTGTTGCTAATTAGGTGAACCTAAATGATTGAATAAGGGAATCATTTTAGAATCGACTCGGCTGAAGAATACAGTTGAACCGAGTCTGAGTGCAATAGGAGTCGGTAAAGTGATCAGGCTCCGGCAGCTGACTGAGCCGTGAAGGGCTGTTTACAGTAGCTAGCTGCCCTCTGCAGGACTTCAGGACTGCACACGCCTCGTTGTTGACTGTAAACAGTGTTTAACAGGTCAGTTATCTCCCAGTAACTGTCTACCTGCCAGTGAAGGTAAATAGCTTGCTCTTTAAGACAGTGTATCTCGTCCAGTCCAGGTTACAAAGTAGGCCTACTGAACAAGAAAATGATGGAAATATAGTTGTCAAAACACGAATGTTATGATGACCAGGGGAGCCAGAAACGTTCTTTTCAGTTTAGTTTAGCTCCGTTTTATTACCAGGCGTCACTGGTGTTTCGGTTCCAACGGTGCTCTTTGCACCTGGTCAGACTGCAGGAGGAGTGAATCTGGAATCAGAACATGCGGGCAGTGAATGCAGCGTTTATGATGCGCCGCTGAAAAGACTCGATCCCGTTTTGACCGTCTGAAAAGACGTTTCTGTGACGTTCAGTCGCCCCCCCCCACCCCCACCCCCTGAAGCGTCACTGAGGCTGGAATGTGAGAAATGAGGCCTGGCAGGATGCTGGGTTGGGAGTTTCTGGTGTTGATGTGTGTGTGTGTTGTGTGGGGGGTCAGATATGATTGACTCCTCAGACAGAGACCGCCTTTCTTCGGGAAGGGTCGCCCCGGGCCGCTCGGACACAGTAGGTCAACGACCAGCTACAGACAAACCCAGAGTTCAGTGTGTGTGTGTGTGTGTGTGTGTTTACATTTCAGGCATTCAGCTGACGGTTAGAGTTAGACTTCTCTATGCAGCTTAGTTCATGTGTGACACCAGATTATCAATTATCCACAGAAGACGAAACAGGCACCAAAGGTGGGGCCAGAGAACCAAATTACTAGTGTTAAAGTTTTGCACACAAAACGTCTTTTGCGGGTTATCAAGTCTTCCGAGTCTCTTTTCTGTATCCAAACAGAACAACACCCGGATCAGTCGGCCTTTCATTTATTCTGTAGGTCAGGTTTCATTTGTTCAGAACTTCAAAGTCAGTTAGAGGACGTGAAGTTGTGAAGTTGTCGACAAAGGTTACATTTTGAGATACTGAACTCTGGTAGGACACGTTGGTGTTGCATTGGCCTCCGTAAAGCCATACCTATCAAACCGACATCTTGATGAAAATCCCACTGGAGATGAACCGCGATAAAAAAATTGTTATAATTGGTGATGTAGCGGCCGAGCGGTTTGCAGGATTCCCTTCATTTTTTGGCTTCATTTCCAAAAGATCTCAGTGGGCGGAGATCATTTCAAAACTGTTTTTCTTTTTTTTTCTTTTTTCCCCCCTCCAACTGATGATGCAGGGGCATTTAGCTTTTTGAAGATATTGTTATAATAGCAGATGAATGAAGTGAAGGTAAAGCTGCTTTTTAGACAAACGCCTCACTGGAAAAGAACCCCGCTGACTATCAGGCCAAAATTAGAAGAGGAGATGCATTATTATTTCACTATACAGCCGAGGATCTTTCTGCTACACAACGGACCTCCTCACCAGAAAGTTGACGAGCCGGACGTTTGATCCGTCCGCTGAGAGATTCGATCTGTCGGAACCTCTTTCAAAAGACCCCCGTGCTGCAGGCTGCCGACCTCCTGCAGAGCGGCGATGGCGCTCTTAATTAGCCTCACTGACTCCTCCCTTTTTCCGGAGGAACCTCTGCAGGACGCGCTGAGCTGATGTTACGCAGCCACTGTAGAAGGCAGGTTCGAAGAATAGCCTCTTTGTCTAAGTGCGGTTTTCCTCAATATTCTTTTTGCGTCTCCCCGTGTTTGTTCCTCAACGCTCGTTGCCGTGGCACTTCATCAAAGTCCAAGTGGCACTGCGGCATCTTGTTTTGGACTTTCTTCCCCCCCAGTTCCTCTATTTTCTCCAAATAAAACCGAATACGACAAATATGTTGGACTTGATTTTTTTTTATTTTTCTGGAATCTGAAAACCAAATGATAAATAACAGGAAATTCTTTTCTACATCTTTTTAAGTCGAAACCCTCGGAGGATCTCTCCTGTGTCAAGCTGGTACAGGACGTCTTTGTGTCTTACTGTAACCACTCGGCACATTTCACAAGATGACAAGCCTGTCCTCCCTACTTGAGACTGATGTTGAAGTTGAGACTTGTGTAAAATGTTTTGTCTAGAGTTTGAACTCCTCCTTGTAACTGACCTTCAGCACAAACAAACAAAAGGCGGCTTTTCAAGACGCATTTTGTTTCCTGGCTTGATTAAGTAGTTTGGTGGAGTTTTGTTTTTTTCCCCCCGGCCTGTTAAAATGGCCAAACAGAAAACAAAAAGTCACATCCAGAGAGATATATAGAACGATGGACAGTAGATAATGGTGTCTCTGGCTAGTCACGTTGACATCTGAATGGTACTTTGCATACATAAAATGCAAATTAGGGAGCCACAAATACACGTGTTTGGGCATCTCGTGTGTTTGGCTGCTAAAGTGTAGCATAAGTTGCCGAATTCAGCTTTGGGTGAACCTTGCACGCACGGCCGCCAAGCTGTGCGAAAGTGGCGGGAGCCTCAACATTGGTAGACGACGACGACGACGTAATTGCCAGCACGCGTGCCGGACCTCCACAACCAAATTCGGGGGCCTCGATTTTGAAGCCTCCGTCTGGCACCATCAAGTCCACATTCATGTGAAATTCTTTACGTTTCGACACTCATGGCAGCGGAAAATAGACCAAAATGCATTGCAGCTTGCAAGAGATTTTTAGTATCATTGTTTGCTGTAATTATTTAGCCATAGTGTAATTATTAACACAGACAGTGGAAGCTACTTGAATGTCTCTGATGGTTGATTAGGCTGCTTTTACAGTAAGAAAGGGACGGAAGGGCCATGGAAGCTCTTCACACATAAAATCAGTTCGCCCACACAAAGGCGAACCAGCAAAGACAAAGTCAGCTGTAACATGACATTACAGCCGCCCATTTGGGGTCTTGGTCTTGGTTCCTCCCTCGCTGTACGAGCTGACTGATGTTACAGAGTGATCTCCTCAGCCTCTCCAGTTTCTCCACTGTGCCCTGCGCTGATAAAACTCCGCAACAGTGTTAAAAACTCAGAGATACGCTTTGGTCAAAATACAAAACATCCCTCCGGAAACCGGACAGGACCAGCGGGTTTTCCGAGAAGAGGCGGTTAACTGGGTAAAACTGGAATCATCTAAAACCTTCTGACTAATGTCGAACTAGGAGAAAGTCTGTGCAGAGGCCTTTTGGAGGGAATGTGGGATATCACTACATGACATACATTTACATTTACATTTAGTCATTTAGCAAACGCTTTTATCCAAAGCGAAAGTCAATGGAAGCAATATAACATCACAAGGTATCAAAAAAACGAGTCTGATTGAAGCCCAGCACAGGATACAAAGCTACGGATAGGAAGGTTGTATGTTTGTTTTTGTTGAGCAGAGGTAGAAAGGAATAGAAGTAGATGAAGTGTGCTCAGGAAAAGTTGGCGTAGTAAAAAGATAAATGACACCGACGGATAAGACGGATCAGAGTAAAAGAGGAGGGAGTGATCTTTGAATCAGTTAGCGCGGGCTTTGTCTTGGTCATGGCAGGACAAACGCTACGCAGAGTTTTGTCCTGAAAAGCTGCCCAGCCTTGTCCCGCCGTCCTCCGACACCGACGATAAGCAGCCGCCTGCTGAAACCCTCATCCGGCTCCTGCCTCGCTGTTTCTACCAGCCCAGGGTCACGTTTGCCACGGCCGTCTGCCACGTGTCACCTGTGCGGAGGGTGACGTGAAATGCGAGCTGTGAGGAGGTTTTTTTTTTGTTTCGGTTTCTTTTTTTCAAACCAGAAGAGGGAAAGTTAATGTTCAGAGGATAGGAATAATGGTGCAGGCAGAGGAGGCAAGCTGGCCCGTTTTACTCCAGAACTGTACCGAGGTCCCTGTTCCGCAACTTGTACTTTTCCCCCACGGCACACTTCAGAGAGAAACGTTGTACTTTTTACCCCACTATGTTTGTCTGATGGTTGGAATTTAGTCGATTTTTCGTTTTCGAGTGAGAGCCGACGGCACACAACGTTTACAGCCCACCACAGACCAGCATACACGAGGCAACGTGAAGTGCGTGAAGTTTGGATCCCCATCTTGGATCCAACAGGACATCAGTGCGGTACAGATCTGGAAAAAGACATCTGTTTTAGCTCAATGGCCGCAACGTTTAGACATCATCCACAGAGATTTAATAAACTGTAACTTTCTAACCTTCTGCGTCGTTGCTTGTTTTGCTTTTCCTTTCCTTCCATCCTTTCTGTCGTTCTACTTTTCTACACCCCTGAGTTCCCCACTTCATCCCCGCTGCTCGTGCAGCTTGTTTTATTCCTTTTCTTTCTTTCTTTCTTTCTTTCTTCCTTTCTTCCTTGTTCATTTTCTCATGTTCCTCTTGCCTCCATTTCCTTCTTGTAAAATGACCGGAAAGCATGAAATCTCACAGCGAAGCGTGGTCTCATTTAAATCTTTACTTATTGTTTGCATACTGCGGTGCGTGTTCCCGCTGCTACTCGCTTTCTGGCGTCGAAAGGCGGATGCCGTGTCACTGCGTGTTAGTAAGTAAAGGATTCGAGTTCTTCTTCTTCCGCCACTCAGAGCAGCCTTATTCCAGCTCCACCTGGCTTCACTCGTGCATACATTTCAGCCACTGATTTATTTTGACCACCTTGAATTTTGACCCGTTTTGTTTTTCTTTTTCCCAACCTTTTACCGTCCCCCCTCTGCTTACATCCCTGGTGTTGAATGTGTGCTGCGTCAGCCAGAGGCCTGCCCCTCTAGCCTCCAGGCTTTGCTCCGCACATCACACTCCTCCGGTGACGTGAGCGATAATCTGTCAGTCAGGATGATCCCTGCTGCAAATTCCTACAGTTAAAACAGTTTGACCAGTCAGCCAAACGGAGAGAGAGGCTGTCGGCATCGTCACGTACCTGACTGTAGGACTCCTGTCCAACGTTTCGCCACCTAGCAGTATATCCCATCGTCTTCCTCAGAGGAAGATGCAGAAAAATGATATATTTTAGCTGGTTCTGATCATTTTTAACATCCAAAATCTCTGGTAATGTTTGGAGAAACAGACGTGGTGTGGCTGTCTGTCTTAATGTTTATGTCTTGGTTCAGTTTATTTTCCCAGCTGTTTTCTATTACGCATCTTTATTACTGCCACACAAAAATATGTGTTGCGAATGGCTGAAATGTTTGCCATGTGAACTTGGAATTGAAGGTTTTTACTCATGGCGCCCCCCCCCCCCCCGATAAGAGTGTCATGGAAGTAACCGAGGGACACGCATTCTGGTAGTTTAGCGAGTTGAATTTGAAAGAATGTTGGGGTGTGTCATGTAAGTTTAATTCTCTTTTTTAGCTTTTGTTTGCATTTTCTGAAAAGCTGCTGGGGTCTGGCGGTCGTGCCCTTGACCGGCTCATAAACGAGCCAAACGGAGAGGTGAGAGGGAGAGCGAGCGCTGAATCTTCATTAAAAAAATAAAGACGTAAAGGTTGTGGTAGGGGACGGACAGGTCCGGAGTCCACGGCCGGCCTCCAACAAGTGAGCAGATGAGCCAGAACCGGACCAGACTCAAAGGGGAAGTTGACACGGACCAACTCCACTGTAAACAAGGCTGCAGGAAACTGCTCTGGTGTACGGTCGAATGCTTCCTGTGATTTTTCAAAGGATTACCTCTAAGGGAAATATTTCACTCTGTCACGTTGGGGGTTTTTTTTGTTTGTCTTTTTCCTGAAAAATTAAGTTTGACTTAAGGTTTATTTTAAGCAAGTTCCCTTGAAAAGTACACTAATGTTGAGGTGGGAAGAGCGCAATGCCAGCCGCACCGAACCATTTGCCCCTCTGTTTTCCAGTGTTTTTATTTTACATGGTTCACATCCGCATTTTCCGTTCTCTCGACCCAGGTGTACCCCTACAAGCAGAACGCACTCACCCGACAGAAGGTGCAGCCCATGCACCGCAGCAGCATCAGAGGGGTGGAGGACATGGCGACGCTCGAGGACCTGCACGACGGCGCCATCATGCACAACCTCTTCCTGCGCTACCAGCAGGGCCACATCTATGTAAGTCTCCTGCACGAGCCGACTTTAACGCTGCTTCACAGCACCTTGAACGCTGGGGTCAATCTGAACACACTCACCGGTCAGAGACTGAGCTGCTGACTTTGAATTTTAGTCCTGACATGATCCCCCCCACCCCCCATCCCCACCAAAATGTTTGATTCCACCTACTGGGTCTGGTTGAGCTTGTGAGTCTGTGACTCAAAAAGATGGCAATATATGAGAGTAGCAGTTGCAATTTCGCTGGTTTGGACCCAGTTGCTGTGGCAACATCCTGCGTGGCACTCCAGTTGGAAAGGAAAAAAGCGACCTGATTTTGTGAAAATTATTTTAAGGATTTTATTCACATTTTTCAGAAAAGAGAAAGACAAGTAAATATGTTCCAAATATATAATATAAAAGGGGAAAAGAGAAAATAATAAAAAATTGAAAAAAAACAACAAGGATGGGTAAAACCTTTAAAAAAGAAACATTTATAAAACTCGGCAGGAAATATCGAGTGGGAATGAGGTGCAGCAGTACAGATGGAATTTATTATGCTGTCTGCTAAGATATATGATTTATTTATTTTTTAAATGAACATGGGGAAAATCCCAAATCGGCTAGTATGCTCCATTGGCCTCAAAGTTTAAATAAGCGTCTCCGGTGAATGACATAAAAACGAATTCAATATCAAATTCACGCACATCACCGAATTCCGACACGCGCGTTGTTGCTTCTGAATCAGATTTTGCGTCGCGCGTCCAGCGTCCACGGCGACAGCTCGGCCTGTCGGGGTACACTGCCGTCTGTCAGGAGCGCTGTGCGGGAATCTCCCGCGGGTGGCTGGAGTCGGGCCATCGCTGCAGAACAGCAGAGGGAACCGTCCAGACCACAGGTAAGAGAAGAGAAGGTGATGGCTCGGTCAGGAACAACAACAACAACAACAACAACAACAAAAAAAGTCTTTTGCATTTTAGCCCATGTGAGCTTTCTTTTGCGTAGAATAAGTCAGGATGTCGAGCTACCAGATCGTCTCAAAACAAGACCTAATCACTTAAAATAAGATCAGCGCTGCTCTCTAGATAATTAAGCCAAGGCCAGTGACATTAACTTGAATTAAGTCAAACAGTCTTGCGGTGTCCGCATAATCCGATCCACGCTCAGAACTCAAAGTCAGACTGGGTTTTTAATCTAAACAGATGATCGCCTCGCTTACCTAGAACATCGAGCTTTTGCAGTGCACGGTGAAGTTCCCCGTGGATTTCCCGTCGGGACAACTCTGGCCTTCTGTCTCGGATTTATGACGAGCAGCCGACGGCGAGAGGTTGAGCTCGGGGGTTCGCTGGTACGAGTCACACGCGTGCAGTTGACTGACCGCTGTGTTTTAAGTGTGTAGAGTTTAGTGCACGACGTGCGTACGTGTGCAGACCCAGCCGGTTATTCACGTCTGGCTGCTTTTTATTATTTTTTTTTCCAGTGTCAAAGATTGCAGAATAAATGATACGTAGGGGAAACTGCGATTAAAGAGAAAAGGAAAATAACGGAATAAGTAAAAAGGTGAAAAAAGGCATCTGGGATAGAATTTAATAAAGACACAGACCTCCACGGATTGCAGGTCAATGCCTAAAACGGGCCGTTGTTAATGTTCTTTATTTTTTTCTTCTAACGATGCCTTTGAGCCGTGACAGGACAACGCACAGCGGCAGCGTGCGACACATGCGCCCATTGTTTTCTGTGTAAGCCTTCACACCGGCGGTGTCCTCTTCCCCAGCGTCCACGCACGTCACTGATGACGTTCCCTCCCAGGTTGACACCTCCCTGCCGGCATCTGTGCCGCATGTATAGTTTGTCTTCAAAACAAAATACCGCGCCCCCAACCCCCCCCACAAAAAAAAAAAAAAGATAAAAATAATAATAATAAAGGGACAGGAGGGATTGGCGTCATTACATAAATACTTCGTGATGCAGCTTTTGTACGTTGGCATTATGTCCAGAAAATGTTTTTATATATATATACACACACACATACACATACACACACACACACACACGCACTTGTAAATGGCCATCTGCAAGTTCCAGTTGGAAGTCTGAGCTTTGGCTGGTCCACTCAAGGACTTTCACATTTTTGTAGAGGACACGTTTTCAGGCCCGGCTAAGGTTTGTGGCACTTTGAAATGGGTTTTATTAAGCACCTCTAATGCCCCCCAGTACTTACTAAAACAAACCGATTGTTTCTCTGTGCACCTAAAATGTAAAATAAGATAGTTTCATTCAGTTGCATCAGATCTCTAGCTTGAGCTCTTGTGGTTAAGCCATGAACTATGCCAACAGTCATTTTAGATGCTGCTGTTCTCTGCCACGTGGGGGTTTAACTTTTCTCTCCGAGGGTTCAGAATGAGAAGACGCTGTCGCAATTTAGGGTTTTTTTCTTTCAAAACCCTATTTTATTTTAGCACACGCAAAAGAGGGTTCCCGGTGGTCATTATGCAGTTCTGCACGGACCCTGCTAATTATGTGATCGAACGTTGTGGAGTTAATTGGATCACTTTGTGCAGACGTGACCTTGTTTCCGAATACGGCTTATATCTTAAAGAATCGCCTTTAATTACACAGAATTACCAGCGTATTTATGCAGGTGGTTGAATTCTGTTTCCAGGTGTGTAAAGGCACAGGGCTGTTAAACGCCGCGCATGACAAATGTAAACCGCCTCAGAGAAATTTCGCTCTGTTCTCGTAGAGTAAATCTCTTCTAATCAGAGAAAACAAATCAGGGAATGCGTTTGAAACCTCCACTGTTCCACCGTGTTTCTGGGAGGTTTAAAGTATTTGTTAGAGGACCGCTTGTTTCTGATGTTGCCACGACCACGGCGGTCGCCCCGGGCGATGAAAAAGCACAGGTGATAAAACCCAAACAATTTTCAGCCTTCGAATCCAGGTTGTTAAACTGATCGCTTTTTTTTTTTTTGGGGGGGTTTTTTCAGCCAAGAGCAACAGGTTGCCAAGGGAGACGGGGGACGATTAGAGTTTGGGGTTTGCTTGGCTTGACGCTCGTTTTCAGAGGCCGGTATTCCAGTGGTGGCCTCGCCGGGGGCTTTGGCGGCAGCTCGTGGGTCCTGGCTCGGCTCTGGCGAGACAGGACGGTTAAGAGCGTGTTAGCTTTGGAGCAAAGCCACGGTGAGGCTGAAAATGGAGAACGCGTAAGAAAAAGCCCTGTCGCTGTCTCTGTCTGGGATATATATGTGATCATCGTAATGCTTGTTCACTTAGCTGTGACCTCTGACCCTTTAGACCCCGTCTCTTTGTCAGCCTCGGTTCCACTTTTGAAACTCAGGACATTTGATCTTGGAGTGTCTCTTTTCAGCGAGTGCCTACGTCTGCACGGAACACTGGACCATCCCGTCATTTTAAAACAATCATTTTAACCGCTGCGGCTCCCCTGGGGTTTTGATGGGGCTTTGATAGAGTCCTGACAGACTCGTGGGGTACATCCAGTGGCACGACGAGGGCAGCAGTGACATGACACGGCCCCAAAAGAAAAGCACCACAAAACACATTGTTTGCCCGTGCCCTCCAGAACAACACACACATGCGTGTTTTCTGATCCGACGCCTCGATCGGGCAAGGATGACGTCGTATGATGAGTCGTATGATGTCACAAACGCTGGGGTTAAGGTTAAGCGCAAACAAGGCTTTCTTAGATTTAGGGAAAGATCGCGGTTTGGGCCAAAAAAATGACTCCTCCTTTAAAGTTAGGGTGCCTTTTGTTGTCATGGCTACAGGAATAACCACTTGGTTGAGGTTACAGCGCGATCGAGGTCGCGGCCAGAAGAAACCAACAGTGCGCGGCTGCCGGATAAGGGGGAGGCGGAGGGCGGCGACGCTTTGTTGTCGCGTCCTTCCGACCCGCTCCGTGCGCGGACTCTGTAGGCTCCATAAAAACATCACCTAGCTTCCTCCTTTGCTCCCAAAAGGCCCGAGTCGTGATGTCCACAGCCACTGGAAGGCTTGATGTCGTGTTTCGCGGGAGGGCGGGCCCAAACAGCGAGGTGCTCGGTGATGCCAGAAGTCACCTGAAACTGCATCCGCCCCTTGTTAATGTTCCGCCGTCCGTCGGCTCAAAAAGCCTTGGTCGGTCGGCCTTTAAGAACTACTGGGCTTTCCTCTGCTTTTGTTCTTTCCACTTCAGTTCTGCAGGCTCGTCTTTGCCCTTCCGACTACACACCAGCCCTTTCTGCACTGCAGTTTTTGTTTGGACGACGTTCTCGTGGCGGGGGGTGTTTTGTTGAGGGTATCACAACTAAAATTGAAGGGTTAGTAGCAGTAGTGGTCCGAGCATTAGCAGCAGTAATAGTAGCGCCAGGAGTGGTAATAATGGTGATTTTGGGCAAGTTTCATCCTAGTGTTTATTATCAGAGCCTGTGCTAATAAAGTAATTTCTTCCACACTGTCCTGCTTTACATAGTGAGCTAATTAAATAACCAAGGAGCTTTATTAACGCTGACCCCGGTCTCAGTGAAGCAGCCTATGAAACTCTACTGTATGGCGTAAAACAACAAAGAATATGTAGGACAAATAGCTCTCAGTCATTACTGTCTCGTTTTGTACTTATGGACTAATGAACAAACCTGACTCAGCACTTTCTCCAGCAAAACAAGCCGGCGACAAAGGCAGCCTTGTGCTTTCTGCACGCGTTAGCCGCAGTAACCTTTGGTAAATGCCACCTCGTTACTTTAATCGCAGCTGAATGCTCCCCGTATGGTCGAAATTATCCAATCAATTCATCCCCGCCGCCCCAATCTCCTCTCCGACGGGGCTTGTTCTTTTTCTTTTTAGGGGCCAGACGTTGCGAAGAGGGGGGAAATTAGAGCCGAGGTTTTGGTGAAGTGGGCCGTGGTAAACCCGAAAAGGGATGGGCTCTAGGCACACTGCTGAAGCCAGAGAGCCGAGAACAGTCTGTGATGCATCAGATGCTACACGGCTTAAAAATGCCGAAATGAGGGGTCTTTACACTGAGCAGAAACCTATCTAGCGCACTTAAAAATAATGAAAACACAACTTAAAACAGTGCAAAATGCAAACTTTGAATTAAGCATTCTGCAGCACGAAGCAGCGTTAGAGCTCCATTTGTGCTGCGAAAATATTAACGCCGTTCACTAGGAGACAGACCTCCTTAAAACACTATCTTTTTAAAATTCCTTTTTACTGATCACACTGGGTGTGTTCCTAACTGGGTGCCTTTTTCCAAACTGATTCCAGCGGGTTTGAGGCGCTTTCGCTACTGCGCTGCATATTTTAGCTGGGAAAAAATGAAACCCCCACGGCGATCCACACCGTGAGGCGGTAAAGACGTGTCAACCGGTAGCTGCTTGGCTGCGCTGTTTCATACAGAGGCAGCCTTTGCTTTCACATTTGTGGTTGCTGTACGTCATTGTGGGCAGCGTTGCAAAGGAAGGAGCAGGACTGCCGTTTGGCAATACTGGATTTACAGGAATTTGAATAACTGTGATGTAGCTTGAAAGTATGTTGACCTTTCCACTATTTACTGGTTAGTCCAAAGCAAGCATTCCCAGCTGGTTATGTTACAGTTTACTATATTCTGATATGCAGCACATCACTGTCATACATGAAATGAGGTATACAGTGATAAAAACATTTAATTTACGTCTTCCATCTCTAGTTCCTAGTGCTGCTTCTAACTTATATCCATACTACTTATTACCTACTTATACCATGGCCAGTGGACATTCTTGATTCTGATTGGCTGGAAGGTGTGAATTACCTTTTAGCAACCCGGACAGTATAACCGGACACCAATGCAGGTGTTTGTTTGCAGTTAAAAATGATTGCGCAGGAATTAAACTTTAGGCAAACTGTAGCACAGTCATGTTTAAGAGCTAAAGAGCTTGGTGCTAGGGTTGTTCGCGTAGCCACCACCACCAACACAAATTTAAAACAAGTTAAATACCTTCGCACTGACAGCCTCGCAAACTTCATTTCAAATGTGTTTTCACAGCTGCGTGAACCTGAAGGATTGTAGGCGGAGGAAGGGGTGGCCATCAGAAGCAACGTTGGCGCTAGCCGCGGTGCAGCTGCTAGCCAACACGAAGCCGTAATGTCCATTTCGCTACCGGTTTCTAAACTTGGCAGAATCTTTACACTCCTGGTCCAGCCCTGCAAACCCCTTCCTGTGGAGATGGATTGATGGCAGGAAATACATTGTATGATGTTTAACACGATCAAAATGAGTTCTAAAAGGTTATGAATGACTGATGTGTTTAATTTGATTAGGCTACATGTGGCATTTTGTTGCCAATGGTATAAGCGGGATAATACCCTCCAAGTTTGTCCAGTCCCTGATTGACAACTTGTCAGGAATCTCTTACTTGTTACAACTCTTAAGGCCGCTGAAATTTGATATTATTGCTACTGCAACTACTGCTGTTATTGCTGCTACTACTGCTCAATAACTTAACTGTCACAGATACTATTTATTCTACTAAATGCCAGGGTTATGAGTTCCATGTAGCCATGGTTATTCATGGAGAGACAAGTTAGAGGCCCAAACTACAGGCATCCTTATAAATCGTTCATTTAATTCCACATGCAGCCACTGCTCATGGGCGAGCAGACGCCTCAGGTGTCTTGATGCTGCCACTCAGCTGCTCACATCACATTCTTCTCAACAAATGGCTGCTCATGGACAGGCAGGCCTCTACATTCCTGCCAGAAAGCCCGTTGCTTCGGCGTCACGTCCCATATCGAGAGTCAGTGCCCTCGATGACGTGAGATAGCTGTTTTTATCATGACAGTTATCATATCCAAAAGCGGCAGTCAGTCTGGGCGGTTTGGTTGTGGATTAATAAAAGTTCCCTCGCAGGAAAAACAGACGTGTCTATCAAAAAGTGATTAACACTCAGGCCAAAGTGGGTTCTATCTTCTGCTTGTTATAAGAAGGCGTGTGTGCAGGGGATGGGAGGTAATATGTAGAGTTTATACTTCTCCGATGGCCCTTTTTGGACCAGACGGTCACAGGAACTCTGTGGGCGAAACACAGGTAAAGTTCCTGACCTCCTAAAACCATTCTTGGGTTTCTGGGAGAGTCCCCGCGGTGAGAAAGAGCAGAGAAAGGTGAGGTGACGGGCTAATGCGTGAAGTAAAATGCATCAGGGGTAGGCCTGCACGATAAATCGTTCTAAAATCGCGACCGCGATTCACCCTGTTAACGATTACATATTGAAATGACTTCGATTTTTAAAAAACAAAAAACAAATTCTGCCTTTATTTTGAAAGGACAGCGCTCACAAAGTTCAGGGCTTCACCCTCAGCCAATGACAAAGCGCCTTTTCGTCACGTGTTTCACTCATCGAGCGAGCGCTCTAGTTCGGAAATAAACAACAACAGTAAACATTTTTGAGGAGACAAACTGAAGTATGTCTGAGCTGCTTTTTTTTTGTTTTAGCTTAACTGTGAAGCTCCTTTTCTTTAATGTTAGCATTACATAGCTGAACAGGGAATTTAGCCTGGAGGCGCGCGTGTGCGTGTGCGTGTGTGTGTGTGTGTGTGTGTGTGTGTGTGTGTGTGTGTGTGTGTGTACAGCCTTGTGATTGTAACCAGCTGTGCTGTCGACTGGTGGCCTCACTCGTCTCTGCTGCAGATTCCAGTGGAAGCGCACACAAACACACGCACACACACACACACACTGAACCTTTCCCTCCATTTTTGACTGTCACTCTCAGGAATCTCTGACTCGCTCTGTTCCCCGTTGCTGTCCCTCTTTCATACAGACACACCGACGTACACTTTTTTTCGTCTGCCCCCCCCCCCCCACCATCTGTACACAAACACACACACACACACACACACACACACACACTCTGTGTCTGGGCATTCAAGTGTCACCACCTCTACTCCTCTCTGTCTCTCGTGCCATCGGGGGTCGGTCACATCAATAAGTTTCCATTCCCACCCAGGAACCTTTTTATATCTCTTATATAACATTAACTAATGGCAGGGAATTCCTTTACTGGGTAATGCAGCCTCCTCACTGATTTGATGGGAGGCAGCAGGCGACACAGCGGATGTGCCAACGCAATGTTTATTTGTTGCAACGAACGACTGAATAGTTGCTAACAGAGTTGCAAAATCCTGTCTGGGAGGGTTATGAACCTCTGTGCTCATTTTTTTGGCACATTGAGAAGCCTTCAGGTTTATCTATCTGTTACTCTTACTGGACGTCTGGATTGTGTGTCTGACGGGCCCCTGAAGCGTCGCACCGCCACGACCCCCACCAACTGTGACTGTTAACGCTTCCTGTTGGAGAGTCAACCAGACGAATACAACGAGACAGAAAGCGGGCACAAAGAGGCGCAGAACGATCACAAAAAGAGACAAAACAACGACTAAAAAGAGACACACGGCTGTGTTTGGTCCTTTTACGTTGTTTCTTTGAGTTTTACCTGAATGACTTGGCACCTGGTTGGAGATGCATCTGCAAATTTGTAGTCGGAGACAATAACGATGCTCTCTCGAATCTAACATGATAGTCCTCCGTTTTTAAACTCTCCAGTTCACTCCATCCTTCTTCAAATGTCACCACTGTCAAAGTTTGTAACTGGTCAATGGTGCAAATGTGCACGTCGAGGTTCATGGAGGGTGAACTCCATGCAAACACCCCACACAGAGTGACTGAATCCACCGCTTGCGACACATTGTATCGAAATGAATTGGATTTGGTCCGATTTGGCACGGCAAAACACACCAACGGTGCAAATCCTTCACCCCCACTTTAACCTGAACAAACAGCTGCAAAGCGAAACACTGTCGCCACGGGCCGATTTGGCGCGACCGTGCAGAATCGAGCCGCACATGTGAGAGTCGGCCGTCGGCCAGCATAGTCTGTGTGTTTTCAACCTGCTGCTTGTTTTTCAGCGGACAGGCTGACCCTTTGTGTGACTGATACGTGATTTTTAGGCGAGAGTGAATTTGCCGGAACACACAAACACACACACACACACACACAGGTGGCTGTAACGACCAAGCAGTAGATGAAGAAGGGATAAGATGACAGGTTAGATAAGTTTTCTCTACTGGCTGGGAAACTCAGAGGTATTTAACACGGTTCCCACAGGCCTCAAGAATGTTTGATAATGTAAGTATCTGAGAAAACTAAAATGCATGGCGGACGTGAACGGGTTTGCAATGGTTTAGTCAGGGATTGCGTTGGTCTAAGGTTGTCGTGTGTAAAAACAGCTCTCCCTGTAAACTATAGAGGTACTGAGCTCTATAAGGAAGCTTCGGACAAAAGTTTGAATCGCATTGACCAGCGAACAATGACTTGTCCCTCAGGAGCAAAGGAACACGTAGCGTGACGTTGTTGTAGTGCCACAAACTTTCATTTCCACTGGATGCAGCTGCATCATGTTCTGGTTGCTGCACAGCTCTGCCACGCCTCGCTAACAGTTCCAATGTGCACTGGTCGCGTTTTAAGGAGCGTGGTGTCCTCTGGCCGTCTATTCTTAGAAGAAATATTTCACTGTTGTTTAGGGTTGTTTTGCCAACACCTTTTTCTGTTTTACAAGCGTACTGAATAGCTTTTTGCAGCTCATTTACGATGGATTTTGGAACTTCGGGGATGCATTTTACTGGTTTTAACTGCCAAGCACTGTGCTTGCTTATCTTGATTTTGCACCTGTATTTACTGGACAGTGTATACTAGCAGAAGGAAAACTTTGGATTAGAAGTGACATAAACAAACAAGAAAAAGTAGTCTTGCGGTCTATGTAAAGTCAGTAACTAATAAAATGCAGCACTCAGTATTACATTCATGTCAGTTGCCAATAAATATTGGCATTTATATGCATTCACAAGTGGATTTCAGGCTGCAGAGACGCAAGACAGTCCAGCAAAAATTGTTGGCGCGATATGTAAAAAGAATACCTGTCTGAACAGGTAGGTTTTTAAAAATGTGGCACTGACTCAGCTGACAGGCCGGTGGTGAGGGTGAGTTTTGTTCCAGTTAGGGAGCTAAAAAAGTTGGAGCTTAAATCATTGTTTGATTAATCGATTAGAAAAATCGTCATTTTTCTAATAAAATACACCATTAACTATAAAATCCACGTCAGTAAATGTAGGCCTTTTTTATACATTAACAAGTGAAGTTTACACTCGAAGGACTCAAGCTGATGCAAAAATTAAAGCGACGTATAAAGATTGCAGAGCTGGGAAAAGAACTGCGGGAGAGACGGTAGACTTTGACAGAGTGGCTAGAATTGTAGCGGTTCATCGCCAGCAGCTACAAATGAGGCGAGACGCAGCCACAATCAGGGGACGTTAGGGGTTACGGAGAAGGTGGGGGTGGGTGTTGGACATACAAAGCATCTGACTTTGACATGGGAGACTGCAGTTAATGTGCTGTCTCCTGCCAGCAGTCAACATTGGTAGTCTTAAGCCATGACCATAGCCTTTCCCAAACGTTACCTAACCAAACCGCTAGCATTGAGGTTGCATATCGTAAAACACTCATAGGAGTAACTATGGAGCAGTCATATGCTTTGTGTTTTTTCGTTTAGGCACATATGAGGTCTTGTCGGACAAAGAATACAGATGCCAGAGCCTCAGATGAGCGAGATAATGCTTCACACAGGACAAACGCCTCCATGACACTCCATAAGAATCAAAGTTCGTCCTCCTTCCAGCGTTGGTGAAAGACCGTGCCAGCTCTGTCCGTTTCAGCACAGAGTAGAATCAGTCTCGTGACCCACTCGGCTCATTTTAGCAAGCCGCCGTGTCTGCTGCCGTCCCGCTGACAGACTGCGACCGCCAGCTGCTGCCCCACTTTCACAAACTGCCAACACATAACTGAGCCGTGCAATGTACGCAGGCCGGAGCCTGGAATGTCGAGAGCCCCCTTGTTGACCAGAAGGTTGACTGATCGACACCCGATCGCAATTTGTGGCGCCTGGGCCTGTGGATGAGCAACCCGCGCATCACCTCATTTGAACCTTCGCTGATGTTTATGGCCAAATTGTTGACTTACAGGCAAAAAAATAAATTCATGCCCCGATATTCGAAACAATACAGATGATGCAGTGTTTTCAGTCGGTCAGTTAGATTGCAGGTCAGTTTTCCCCAAAGCAGATATCTGGTTTTGGAATCAAACTCCTCATACATAAACAGCCACACGCACACATTCCTTTTAGACACAATGAAACACAAACCCACCGCTGTCCTTATTAGAAGCAGAACGTGTGCATGTGTGAAAGATGCATTTACATTTCAGAAGTTTCCGGCTCCGAGTCCTGATTACTCTCAGATGTGGAGAAACGGTGTTGCAGCCAGTGGAGCTTCACGCTTCGCCAATTTTGCTCTCCTGATGGCATTTCCTTTAGGTCAGGTATAGGGATCCTTATGCCACTTCCTGTGAGACCAGATTCGGACCACAGGTGGATGCGGTCCCGTCGGTTCAGTTCACATATTATTTTTTTTTTGTTAGATACATGTTTGAAATAAAATGTGAGCGGAAATGACTGCATTAGTGGAATGAGACAAAGAAATCATGTGCGGTTTTGTACAAAATGTTTTGCACCATTTTTTGCATTTTTTTCGGTTTGCTAATTACGGTAGGCTTTGGCAGACGTTATTCACCCATCTGTTCCCATTTGTTGAATTATCTTGCTAACAGAAAAACAGATTTGTCTGGGAGCTGGTGGACATATAGCGTTTGGCTCAGATGATTCAATTTTGGTTGCAAGATCTGGGATTTCTACAGCTGTGGTCATGAGGCTGTGTGTTTTTTATATGCTAGCAATGCATTTGAATGCTGTTTTGTCTAGCCACTGAGCCTTGAAAATAGCTATGAAACAAAGATAAACCCTTACAGAGTCTGAGGCTACTCAAGGCTGTAAACTAATGAAGGTTTCTGAGAGGTGTTTGCCAGTCTGAATGCCTGCTGGCCTGAATTCAAATATGGGCATCAGACTCCAAACGCAGGTGTTGGTTTTTCCTGCGGTAATATCACCGACACCAATAAGTGTATCCGATTTAGTTTTTAGCTCTTAAGTGCAGACAACCTCAGAGTGCTGCATGTAGCATTTGTGGCAAGGGTCGGATATTCTCCAAAAGGGACATGGACCTACGTGCTTCTCTTGGGCGTAGACAGGTGTGTTCACGTGTGCAGCCGACATGGACACCGGTGCAGATTTGTGCCCAGGCTCTCACTTTCAGCTCCCAGTTTTGGCTTTATACGGCGCATCTACTGTACGGTTGAGTCCACGTGCTCTCATAGCGTCGTTTCCGGGCGCGGCAGGCGTCTATTTTCGGAGAAAAAAGCTCTAAAAATCCACTCTAAACTACTTTGCTCAGCAGCAAACAGCAGACAGACACAGGTAGAGACCATCCTGGGGAACATAGCGGAGCATTTAGCAGCTCAAGAGCCAGCTATTTCGCTCAGGAGTCGGTAGAGACCAAACACAGAGCTATAAGAGTGACCAGAACAGCTCCAAGTCTACTGCATATCCCCTCGTGTGCCATGTCTTTCATCATGTCGATTTTACATTACCGGTACCAGCTCGACTCCCTTCGACTCGCTTTTCACTCCGTTTTCCATTGCAGATAGTACCTCCACAGTAGTACAGAGCTTTAACACATTTCTTTTTTACTTTTCACAATTTATTGTGTGTTGAGGAGGTTTCACGTCCCCAGGAAACCTGTCAAAACTGCCATTGCATCATTTCAAAACTAAACGGGCATCGCTGAGAGCAACAAGCGGAGAGAACAACCTGACTTTTGCAGATGTGTCGGGTTTCCGTCCATCACCAGCGATATTAAACGCAAACAGTGGGTCAGGAACGCCTTAATGTGCAGGAATTTGTCTTGGTAACTCAGTGACTGCTTCATATCCCCCCCGCACTCCCCTTTCTTACATTTCCTGCCGTCAGTCAGGCAGGTTTGGCGAGTGCTTGGCTGCTGATTCTCTGTTTTTTTTTAATTGTTTTTTTTTGGTTTTTTTCTCTCCATCTGGTCTTCATTTCCCTCCCAGTGCATTTATCTGGCTCTGTCTCGGAGAGATCTTGTGTTGTGGACCGGCCTGACTGCCCGCATGCCTCCCTCTGTTCTACAGTTACACCATCAGCAGTGACTGACGCCTTTCTGTAAACACAAAGTCACCGTGGCTTCGGTTACTGCTATCGGTCACAGAGCGAAAGATTCACTTCAGGTCACTTTGCCCAGCGCCAGATATCTGCCATTTGTCTGTGGGTGTTATCTGTTGAATATAAGATATGCGATGTCAAAACGTAAAGTGATACTGTACTAATCTGTATTTTTATACCATAAAAAGTCCCCTCTGTACCCCCCTGTAGACAGAAATAACAAAACCATGAACGTTAACTCAATTTCAGACGGCACAATGAAGAGAAAACAAAACGGCTACTCTGAATATCAGGCTGTTTCAGGTGGTCAGACAGAAGTCATAAGCTGAAACGGACCCTTTATGAAATTAAATGATGATGTTTGATTAGGCGTTCATTTTAACACAATATGGGAAACCCTCAACCTGTACATTTAATTTACATTTAGTCATTTAGCAGACGCTTTTATCCAAAGCGACTTACATATGAGAACATTCCCAAACCGAAGGCGCAGCTTCGGGCAGCGACCGTTCTGCCACCAAGCCACGGCCGGTTTTAATAAAACTACATCTTCTTTTGTGTTTTAAAAGTACATGGTCACCTTCTTGACCCCTAAGCCCCCAAAACTACATTTTCAAATGGCATGGATTACCATAATTCTTAGTGTTACTTATTTGGTTCCATTGGAGAGTCCCCCGATTCACATGCCTCCTTACTTCTTTCTACTTTTTAATTCTATAGAAATTAAATAGAAATGCTGCCTCTGGTCTGTTTCCACTTCAGACCAGAATTAAAGTAGTCTGGAACCGCTAATGGTTTGTAATGTTGTACAACCTTTGGCATGGACATAGTCACCTTTAAAAATGTCGTTTGCTGTTGGTGAGCCAAAGGCCAAAATATCGGTACCAGTCATCCTCCTGCTGGACTGGTAAAGCTGCATATCCACTGTCATAAATACCGCAGGTTAAATGCCTCGAGCGAACAATGTAAATGTGGATATCCCGTTTCTTGCGTCACCTCTGTGGTATGCCTCTGAAATGGAGAGCATTCGACACCACACATGGAGGATGAGGGGCCGCGGTTAATCACAGGCGCAGCCAATGGGGGGGCTTCTGATGAGAGTCACAGCCAATTAGCTCTCAGCCAGGGTGCTGCCGTGGAAACTGTTCCCAGAACGGAGCGACAGGGGGATCTAATTGAGTCCAAATGGTTGTATTTCACGGCGTTAAGGGGAGTTATGACTTTCATTTATTTAACTGTAAGCGACCCTCGCCGTCTCACACTGTGTGAGCTCCAGAGCAGATGTCTTGCTTTTCTTCTAAAATGCTTCTTATGGATGGAGCCACGTCCTGTGGACGTCTGGGGTTACTTAATTACAGTGCGTGCGTCAACAGGACTCTTCTATTTTCCGGTCATTTGGCCGTTTTCAACAAAACCCTACTGGTAAACTAATCCAGGTACAACGCATGGCGAATTGTACAACTGAAACCTTTTTAAAAGGGTGGTTTCTCCAGGAGGTGCCTGTTAAAAAAAAAAAAAAAGAAGAAAAAGTTGGACACCAAATGATTCATTCATTGCAGAAGTGCCCCTTACAGCTGGCACAAGGTGCAAAAGTTCGCGTCGCAGGGTTTTTGTCAGTCCACTTCCCCCAGATACCATAAACCAGATCTCCAGTACAAATCCCAAACATTACACTCTGCAAACGACATTTAGACGGCGAGCCGAGTGAGGCACGAGAGCGTCAGAGCCAGAGATCAGTCCGGCTGCAGAGTGTTTACTCTGCCGGGCAGAAGACGGCCGCCTCTGCTCTCACGCCTATAAACCGACTCCTTCACCGGAGCAGGGAGCTGCCACGCTGTGTTTACGTGCGGCCCCCGTCTGAGAGATAGCACACACACACTCACGGTGATTTATGATCCACTGTACGTTACTATAACAGCACTCACTGGTGCAGGGCACGCAGGATCGTATTTGCCATGCAAATACTGTCACCTCACCTGCCAGTCAAATGAGTTTGAATCCAGGCTTGAATGTAGGTCAGTCAGTCAGTAGGCCGTGCGAATGGCGAGGGCAGATTAGTGTGAGGGGTTCAGTGAGCAACACGGGGCAGGTGATATAGACGCTCGTACGGGAGGGGAGTCCAGTGCAAGCAGACCTTGTCGTCCGCAAAACCTTCCGTTTTCTACGATTCACCTCATCTTACCTTTTTTAAAACGCACTGTGAAGCGGCAGTTAAGGAGCGTGCTATGCCTGCGATTCGATGTAGTTTTTTGTTTATACAGGATGTTCAGTCAGGATGTAACACAGGGAGGGATAGGACAAACTTGTAGACTAATGGGATATCACTTGGAAAGAGAACCGCAGGTTTATCTGGTTCATGGCGATTTGATGGGTTTTAGTGGCCTTTTTCTTAACATAATGTGTTATGGTGTGGTGTTCTGTTGCCCACATATTCTAGATCGTGTAGAAATCTGCAGCTAAAATTAGTGCCCAATAGATGCACTATTTCCCCCTGTTTGAGAACCATTTGCTAAAATCTACCGCGCCCAGTTGTTTTGGGAAATTACTGAGCCTTTTTTGGAAAATCAAACTACTTGTGAGGTGGGTTTTTTTTGTAGATGTCAAGTATGTAAATGGACTGTACTTGTATAGCGCCTTTCTAGTCGTCCGACAACTCAAAGCGCTTTCACACTACATATCACATTTACCCAGACACACACATTCATACAGGCAGAAGATGGCGGTAGCTGACTGCCCACCAGTACAAATTAAACTAATCATTCACACACACCGAAGGCGCAGCTTCGGGAGCATTTTGGGGTTCAGTATCTTGCTCAAGGATGCTTCGACACATGGCTGGGGGAAGCCGGGATCTAACCGCCGACCTTCCGATTGGTGGACGACCCGCTCTGCCACCAAGCCACAGCCGCCCCTCCTATGTCTTCAGTAGGATGACCTCGCATTGCAGCGCACGTTGAGCCGGGGGGTTAAACCTTTTTCCCCGGGGGAGGCTGCGTTTTTATCGCGCAGTGCTGTTGTCTGTCTCATAGTACTGTGTCATATTTGGGCAGGCTGAGGGGCATTTGTCGTGTTAAAAGCTGAGTGAGCTTCAGAACTATTGGTCTCTGGAAAATATACAGTCCGTAAGGCAACAGAAGCCTGAGAAATTCGCTTTATTTCCACTCAGCTTCGGTTCTCATACACATTACGCTCTACACCAAACGAGCTGTCAGCTGAAACCTTGCATCGCCAGGGATGATTTTATTCTTGGTATTCTTTCCATGCCCTGTACATCGGCATGCCCATTAACCTAATTAGCGTTATAATGGCTGTAATTTGAGTTCAGAGAACTGAACATGGTTTCACCTCAGGCATGGCGGACTGTGTTAGAAAGAGACATTTCGGGGTTTTTTTCCTCTTCCTAGTCATCCAAACTAAACAGTGTTTGGAAACCTTTCCTGATTGACTTCTAGAATAAGGGGTAGAATAAGGAGTCTTCTGTTTTTGATTATCCTGCTTGTTTGACGCGCCACTTTAATATAATAACCTTGAACAGCGCTTTTACTAACTGCGTACAGGTAATACAACAATCGTAAATGGCTACAGATGCACGGACAGTTTAGTCAAAGAAGCAGAATGAACAGGAAAACGTATGAAAGTATTGAATACACCTCCTCGAGACTAAAACAAGATGCTGAAACTGTGATTATGCTGCGACTGACGGAAGGCTGACGGCTCGGGTTGCTTTCAGACGTCGTCTTGTGTTCTTTGTGGCCGGTGAGGCCCAGGGGAGATGAACAGGATAAGAGCGAGTGGAGGGGGGAGACGGGGGACGCTCTGCAGACCAAAATGTGCCCTTTTTAATGCATTTCATCTCCTCCTCCAGGCGGAGCGCCACTCACAGCCTAATGTGCGGTTATGGGAACACTGCGCGCTAGCTGTAATGCGATTTTCAGTCCTCGCTCCGGGTGACAAAACGCTCCTCCTCGTCTTCACAAAAACTGTGATCAAAAGATGCCATTTCACGTCTGTATTAAAACTGGTGAACGGATGAACAGGAAGGAACAGGGTGTAATTACTTCGCCTTTTGAAAGGTGAAAATTACGGGGAATTCCCCCCCCTTTTTTTTTTTTTTTGCAGCCGCAAACTGCGGTTGCTCTTTTGGAGAAAGATGGCAGTCAGTTCCACAGGACGAGCACGGGGGCCTTTGTGACGAGACAGGAACAGTGTGGGGCCTCTGCCGTTGCGACTCTTTTGCTTTACACTTACGTGACGGGGAATCTAGAGCTTTCATTCAATAGTCAACCTTTAGAAAATCGCCAGTGTGAGGATCGGCCGCTCTTCTTGTTAACCCCGCACTGAGCAGCAGCCTGACTACAGGACAGATGGGGTGGTTTGCTACCTTTTTTGTGTGGGATGGCATCCGGCTGAATCTTGTCTACACAAGATCCCAGTGTCACTGCGGCAGCGTGTGTGCGCCTGTGATTTTCTGACAGGAGCACGTGTAAAACAAAATATAATAAGCTGAGCTCTGAACATGCCTCGGTGTGTTTGCCAGCTGGCTAGCATTGGCACATTTACAGAAATGTTGATTAGTGTGCGTCGTCCTTAATGAAATGAACGCGCCACGCACAAAAACGAGGTGGACGGGGTACAGCGTGCCTAGATACATGCTAGGGGCACAACTGGAATCCACAGGGGCAAAGGGGCCAAGTCACCATTTGTAGTTTGAACCTGTCGTTTTGGGGTTTGCACACAAACAAAAATGGGGGGCCTTGTTAGGGCTACACCAAAAGTGGAAATAATCATTGAGTCAATCATTTCTTTATTTTCAAGGGAACAGCTCATTTAAGGAAGATTTGTTTTCTTGGACCGTGAGCATGTCTGAGAGACGGAAAAGGTCTCTCAGCCTGTTAACGGCACCTCCTCAGCATTTACCGGTTCTGAAGCGTCACTGTTTTTCTGCTCACGTGGATGTTTAAAAAAAAAACCCAGCTTAATGCTTCTCTAACCCTTTCGCAAACCTTCGTTTCTGACGATGACGACCAACACTTCTGACTGCGTCGCCGTTCTTTAAAGTTTTTTGTTTTGTTTTGCTTCCTGCACAACCCGAAGCGACTCTGCGGACCGAGATGATGCTTCCTGTAACCTTTTACGACTCCTCGATCCCACGGCCAGTGGTAGAAATAACCGGTTGTTTTCTCACAGACGCATGCTGACGTGCTGCCTTTTTCCAAGCCTGCCTATTTATCCATTAGTCACCACCGCAGCACTGAAGCTGCTGCCAGCACGTATGCTCTGGCTCCACAAGCTTCCGTTTCAGCCGCCTGGGTTCATTTTTGCTTTGAACTTTGAAATATAAAGCTGGCGTGGAAAATCTGCAGTTTCGGGGGTGGGTGGTGAAAAGAGAAGCAAAAGGTCAGATGTGTTGAATGTTGCGCGGCTGAGTAGGGCTGGTGGAGGAGATTTTACCGAGGTCACGTGTTGGGCTGCTTGTTGTGTTTGCTGTCGTCCAGCGTCCACGGAGCTTAATGGGGTTTTATTACTCGGTGCTTTTGTCCGCGAAATTGGATCACGGGTAGCCTTTGGCCCGTCCGCTCTTCCACCTGAGCAACGACCGGCAGCAGAGATGCCTTGCTCTGATCACCGCTCGTTAAGTGGCACGTAATGACGTGTAGGTTCAGAGATGAGTTATTACACATGTCATCATGACGGGGGGGGGGTGGGTTCAGAAAGTGATGTACTGCAACGGTGAAATGCTGACTTTAACTTTCAATTCAGTCCATTTTATAAAAGCATCTCATTAGGTCTGTTTACCACCTGCAGACATGCGTTGTTTTAAGATTGTGTCAGTGTGTTTTGCGATCCTGTGCGTTACTTCTTCAGAACGGAAATGTTTCCCGTCTCCCTTTAGATGCGTGACGTACCGCGGCATTTAAATGGCGTCTGTAAAATGTACTCTCGGAGCAATTCTCACCTGCCTCTGCAATGTTTTGGGCCACAGGTTGTTGTACGTGTTGGCTGCAGAAAGATGTTGCAGGGTGTGATTTTATTTTTGTGATTACCTTTCAGAGTCATTGAAATGGACATAATTGAATCAATGGTAACTGTATGTATATAGATTGTATTCTGTTCCTTAAGGTTGATAGAGAACTGCATAACGTGGTGCTGGTTGTGTTAAGTACTGGTTAAAGTGGGCGGAGTGCCACTGTCGTAGTGTGAGCGTGTGTGCACTTGTACAGCCATCTTTGTGAGGACCAATTTGCGTTTTAGACCTTGGGAGTGAGGACATTTTTGGAAAGTGAGGACATTTTGGCCGGTCCTCACTTTTCAGCAGACCTTGAAAGGGCTGTTTGAGGGTTGAGACTGGGTTTTAGAGTCAGGGTTAGAATTAGGTTACGGTTGGGGTTAGGCCCTGAGTTGTGCTGGGGTTAGGGTTAGGGGCTGGGGAAAGCAATATGTCGATGAAAATCCTCACAAGTACAGATGTACCAGGTTGCATGTGTGCGCGCGCCGTTGTCCTGAATTTTGGGTTAGAGTTAGAGTTAGGGTTAACCATAGGGTAACCATAGGGTAACCATAGGGTAACCCTAACCCTGAAGAAGTTGTCCCCGTACTCTTTCTCTACCCACGTTTTAATTCAGTAACTACAACTTTATCGCTAACGCGAAGAGTAACTAGTGTTACAATATGCTAACAAGGCTAAAAAGCTTCAAACAACACTAAAAAGCTAGCAGCAAGGTACGAGAACGTATTTCTTGCATGCTTCCATGATGTCTGCTTAAATGTATGACTCACCTTTTTAAGACGCTTGCATTGTAGTCCGTCATTTTTATTCTACCTGAAGGGTAAATATAGGAACATTAATTGCACGCTGAGGAAAGTCCTTGAGAAATAAAACAGCGGGCCAGACTTTTAAATCCCGTTTTATTTAAACACACTATTAAAAAAGTAGGCTTTGTGTGGCTTTAAAGCACCAGGATGATGTCATGAGACAGGAAGCAAAACAGTGTCCTTGACAACACTGAAGCCTTGGTGTCATGGGCTTAGGATAGAGTATTTAATACACCTGTAAGTTGATTGATTGTTAAAACTCAACCTGGTGAGATGCCTCGTTTTTGAATAAGTACATTAGTTGCCTTTCTGTTTGTAGTTTTTTCTTCCAACACGAGCACCAAAGGCAGTCTTTAACCTCATTATCTTTACATCTTGTGCTATCTTTACATCAATCAATATTGCCATAGTGATATATTCACAATTTTGGGTATATAATAATAATAATAAATACACTTTTGGAATAATCCTCTGAAAATAAATTTTACCTGGCCCATCCAGGGTACTTGAACAGATTAATGCAAAACTGTAAGTAGTACCAGTTGTACCATAGAGCAGTGTTTCTCATCGACATGCAGCGTCACCTGCGACAGACTCATTTTAAAGGCATAGCTTTGTCAGTCGGAGCGATGCAGTATATCCGGGAGTATAATGTCATGTTGCCAAACCCAGTCTTCCATTCAGGGAAAAATCAGGCTCACTGACTTTTTTTTTTTTTGGTCTGAGCTTTCATATCACATTGTATAGTGGAAATCTCTATGTTTACTTTCGTACTAGTCTGTATAGCAGTGCAGTTTCACACTGTATTCGTGTTTGTGTTTCTAACGCATTGCGTCGCCTCTCCCGAACCCCAGACGTACATCGGCTCCATCCTGGCAGCGGTGAACCCTTACCAGCCGCTCCCCGGCCTGTACGAGCGGCCGGCCGTCGAGCTGTACAGCCGCCACCACCTTGGTGAAATCCCCCCGCACATCTTCGCCGTCGCCAACGAGTGCTACCGCTCCCTGTGGAAGAGGCTGCAGAACCAGTGTGTCCTGATCAGGTAGGTGAAGCTCGCCTGTGTTTTGGTTCCCTTTCGAATCGCTGGGATCTTTTGTCACTGATTTTTACAGAGGCCAGGCTGAGGTTTTGTGTCAAACTCATGCAAACTTTTTGAAGCTGCAGCAATAGATTTTTGTCCACTAGTGTGCAGAAAATCTCCAAAACGAGCTTGACTGACACAGAAAACTAATTAGATGTCGGCTGAAAACCATGACTATTTTGCCATTGAACAATGTTTCTTCGTCTCCACGTCCTCCTAATAGTTTCCCAGCTTTAGCTTGTTAGCAACAGCCCGGTCAGGATATATGTACCTTTTTTTTGTCAGAGGTTCTATCGAGCCCTCTAATTGTTTGAATAAACTGTTGTGGTCTTAAGCTCGTTTGATCGCTCTCCCCTCAGTGTGCCAAACGCTTTGATCAAGTTTCAAGCCCCCTGGGCAGTTTGGCTGCAGCTCTGAGGATCCGAACACTACATCCCACAACACACACACACACACACACACACACACACTCTTTTACTATCTCCATCTTCTGTCCACTGATTTCCTTCCTCACATCCTTCCTCTTTGATTTCAGCCGGGCGACTTTCACATCCGCCGTCGCTCCATTGTTTTATCGGGAAAGACGGAGACGTTCTTTCCGCCCCGACTTGTAAAAATAGCTTCTTTTGTAATTTTTATTTTTTTATTTAAGAAACGATAATATTTCCCCCCAATTTAGCAACGAGCGGATGCAGGAGACCTCACAGCTTTTGACTCTGTGGGAACTGTTGTCTTCGTGGTCATCGAGGTATCCTGAATACGCGGCCGGTGGACTCGATTCAGTCCTGTGGGGTCATGGGGATGCTCTGGCAGCAAAACAGTCACTGACTAAGGAGAATTATGTAAGAACAAAGTAAATATAGTAAGATAACTCCCTTTCAATTCAAAATCTGCGGCTCTCATTGTGTGCAACTGATTGGGATCAGGGACTAAGACACATTATTGAATGTAAATCAGCCACTGTGGCCGATACCTGGGGAGTATCGCTGCTGCTGATGATCCCAGATCAGTGCAACGATACTCCCCAGGTTATTATTATTTCCAACATTAGGGCATGCTATTGCGACAAGATGAATAACACGAAGCTGCCCTGGATCAAATTGTCTTTGTCCGGCTCATCAGCCTGAGTCCCAAAGTGAGATTGCAAGACTGGAGTCTCCCATCTCTACAGCCTCTGATGCTAAGGATTCGCCTCGTCACCCAAAAGAAACTGTGGTTTAAGGTAAAGTTACTTCTCCTTCTACAAGAAAGAGAAGTAACTTTGTAGTAGGCTTTTGGAGACTTCCAACAATCCAAACTGTCTGAACCACCTGTGTCCATAAAAGAACTGAATTCCCCAACATCATAAGCCTTGTCATCGGTGGTGCATAAGGGTCACGGGTCAGTCAGGATGGTAAACGTGGAGGTGCTATGTGGAGTTGACTGACATTCATGGCTTCAAGCGCACAGTATTTCAGCGAACATGGAGCATTTGTGAAACTGAGATCTAAAGCAAGTAAGGTAAAACAAACCCCCGGCTTGGGAGGTGTAGGGTGGCTGGTGGGGAGTCGCAGCTCGCCGCTTCAGGCACGGGTGTTGCAGTTTACTGACAATTAGCTGGCATTATTTTACAGCCCTGTTTGGCCCTGTTTCATTGGCACAGTGGTGGGTAATGAGACGCACATGTCCCCCTTTTTTTTTTTTTTTAAACGTACGCTGGTTTGAGTTTGTGAAGAAAGTGAACAGTGGCTTTGCTTTGTTAATTGTTAATGACTAAATAACAACATAGAATATGGGAGTTCTTACTTTATCTCCGTCACTGTTGCCAAAAGCGCCGACTGATCAACGTTGAGTGGCTGGCCTCATCGAAAAGACACGCCCTCAGAAAAATGGTGCACGACCCAAAAACATGCCTGTATCACCACGGAATACCCACGCGTTGCCTTGGAAATGTGGAAAACCCAGCAGCTCGGCGTGTGCAGTCTCACCTCACGTGCCCTCTCGGTCGCCTTCGTCCTTCTGTTCAGGGCACAGCAACGCTTTTGTCTGGCAGGATGTTGGTCAGCGGGAAGAGTACGCACCGCGGCGCGCACAGCGAGAGGCGTAAAACACAAACACGCCATGTTTTCATTGGAGACGGCCTTGAGCTTCACAATGCTGCCATTCTGTTCACGGCGACGTATCTCTGCCACAGATCTGCTTTGTGTTTGTCCTTATCCCACCCACGGTACTCTCTCCTTGCGGCAACAAGCAAATTTCCCTCGAGGGGTTCCTGCAGTCTCTTCTCCTCTTACTTTTTCAAAAAAGACAATTTTGCGTTTCCTTCTTGAACTCTGTGTATTTTTCGAACTGTGCTGCGGACTTTTCAACCCGCTCTCAGGTCCTGGAGTTTATGAAAACACTTCATTTAACCACAGTATCTGTGACTTGCGTAGTTTTTCCACGACAGCAGCAGCGGCACATGAAGCCGCGGGGGCCACCGAGGACAAACCACGGACCGCAGTCGTGACCTTTAACTGTTGTCTCAGCTAAAACACAACCTGATGGTTTACTGTCTGTTAGAATAGAGTCAATGACACACTGAGCCTCCCAAGACACACACTGTAAGGGCTAGGTTACCCTCGTCTAAATCGGATGATCTGCATCTTTCAGAATGTCTACAGGTTGACCGTTTCATCTTTTGACCGTATTGTGAAAGTCGAACGGGATGTTTTACTTAGTCTTAGTCAGTTCAGCTGGTTCTAAAGTTGCAAGTAGGCAGTTAAAAGTTACAGTGATAAGCAGGGCATCCAATGGCTTCTTAGCCGCAAGAAAAAATAATAATCAGAAACAAAAATCCCCTTTAAATTTCCCCAGGACTGCAAAACACGTTTTACAAAAAAAAAAAAAACCAAGGTTAATGCAAAATATCTTTAAACAAAAAAAGAAAAAAAACCCCAAAACATAATTCCGACGCTTTTTCGCAAGTAAAAAGACTATTTTGCCCGTAAGTTGACATAAGGTGTCGCACGTTTTAAATATACTGCCATGTTGCATCATGACCTTCATGCAAGATTAGCAGGTGGAGCAGACCCACACAAATTTAAATGAACTAACCTTTATCTATTAATGTCTGAATTTTGTAAAAGCGTGTAGAATAGAAACAATGTTTTTAATGAATGTAAAATGCGTTTGAATATTACTGTCCTGCTTGTGTTTGACTTGTTTTGACCCCGAATCAGTGAGAGTGGCACTTTTAAACCTCGGCTTTGTTCTTTTTTGTTTATCATCCCTTTTTGTGTTTTGCTACCTCTGAGTTTGTTAATCAGCTGTTAATTGTTACCCTCCGGCAAGGCGCTAAACTTGGCTGCGCACCTGAAACAACTGGCTTTCCAAACGACTGCTCTGACGTTCCCTTTTGTGAGCGTTCTCGTTCACGCGACGGCCACCTGGTGGAAACCTCTCCGAAACCAGGGAGAACATATCGTGGCTGCAGTGTTATTTTCTAAGCGTCCTAGTAGCTTAAAACTTTAAAACAAATTGCGTCGGATCTGTGAGGGAGGGAATGCTTGACCCTCAGTGATTATACCTCTGCTTTGGTACGTAGTGTTAAGGCAGAGGCGAGGCGCTGGAGCTCCCTCTGGGCTGCTGCTGTGGGTGATGGATGTGTGAGGCTGTGAATAATTGCAGGGCGGAGCAGTGACGGATTTTTATTTTCTTTTTTCTTCTTCACTGCCAAGTGTTTTTCCTGAGGGCTGCTGCCTGGCTGTGTGGGCTGACTTCTGGGACTGTCAGGGTGGAGGCTGTTCAGGGTTCACAGCGCACTGTTGGGTGGCAACATGGAACCCTGATCAAACAGAAGTCAATTATTAAATTAGATAGAAACATTTTACACACAAAAAAAAAGCAATCTCGCTTTATGGATTATATTTACCCCACCCATCTTCAGCCTGCTGGCAATGGTTCAATCCTGCTCAATACAGACTTGTATTGTTTTTTTTAAATAAGCATATCCCGTAAAAAAAATAAAAAATGTTACCTGGATTTTATGCCTTTTGTGTAGCCAAACTTGTAATGTTGTTTGCTGCCAGACAAACCCGTTAACTACAGTTACAGTAAGCAAAGTCCTCCCGCAACAATAGTAGCTCAGCAAACCCTTTTCGATGGTGGAAAGTGAAGCGAAGAATGGGAGGGAAACCAAACGAGCTGCCGCTTACGTGCCAGGGTCCCTTTAAGAAAGTACAAAAAACAATCACAGGCTAAATTACAGCGTGTTTGGGCTTGAAAATGGTATGGAAACCCTGGATTTGTGTGTTATTTTACGCGTTATCATTTATTTGGGCTAAAATAATCTCAACTCAAAGATCTGCTTACTAGCTTTTTTTCCTAAGCTTTCAACCACATCTGACCAGGGCTGCAACCATTACTTATTTTCAATATCGATTATTCTGCTGCTTTTTTTCTGGATTGGTTGATTCATTTAGTTGTCTATAAAATGGTGAAGAATGCCTGTTATAATTTCCCCCAGCCCACGGCGATGTATTCCAGTAGCTTGTTTTACAGTCTAAAACCCAAAGAGATTCAGTTTCCTGTTTATAAATGGCTAATAAAATCATCGAATCTGCACATTGAGATGCTGGAAACAGGGAATGTTTGGCACATTTTGGTTGAAAAATTACTAAACCAATGAATCGAGCTACCAAAATAGCTCGCACTCTTCATCAGTTAATGGAACTGGATCATGTGGCATCAAGTGACCTACATGTGGAAGCGCTGAAAAAACTAGTTCAGTGTGATCTTTTAAGCTGAAATGAATTCCTTGCACATATTATTATTTTTTCTTATATATTTATATCAAAAGGTGGACAGCAAAGGGCTGGTCAAATGTGCTCTCATCTACTGTAACTGCCTTTAGGAAGTCTGTTTTTGGAAATAAGGCTAGCATCAAGTATTAACGTGTATTTTTACTGTAATTTCAATCTCTATGGTAGATAGTGAATGTGTTCAGGCAATAGTGAATACTGGATGGTTTTTTTTTAAAGCTAACATGCACAAACCAGCGGTTGTGCTTCGGACTTGACAAACGCAACAAACTAGAAACGTTTTACAGCCAGATTTCAAGCTAAGGCGTAAAGTTTGTGCGTCTCATACCTAAAGCTTGATTTTTAGGTGGAGGATCCCTTTAACACTGAGTCAAAGTCATGCCCAGCTGCCACAGTACGTGGTCTGGTTCCCAATGATCTCTGTAACACACACACACACACACACACACACACACACACACACACACACACACACACACATTTCTCCTGTTTGTCCCCCGAAAAACACCAAAGCCATCTCCGAGCGGACCCTCGTAAAACATGTAACATGGCAGCACCCCCATCCATACAGAAAGAGGATCGCTTCATGGTGTGTGTGTGTGTGTGTGTGAGGAAGAAGCGCTATAAATTCGCTAGCTGGCACTTTCAGGCGAGGCAGGAAGCTTTCTCGTCGGATTTAGGGATTGTGGGTAATCAGATCCAGGCAGAGGGCGGCGAATGAAACAGGAGCTGGCGTAAAAGACGAAGGAGGAGGAGGAAGAAAGCGGCTCTAACAAGGCATCTGCTCATTAAAGCTCATGAATGCCACTTTGCGTTTTCACTGACGCGGACACCTGCCTGCGTCGAGCCACATGATTTTAATGGAACCCCCCCCCCCCCCCAGATATCAGCAAGAACTCGTTCTGAACCGCCAACGAAGAACCTCCTGGAAAACCTCCAAACTTTCATTGCGCACAGCAAGTGCCACCGCGGCAGGTTTTTTTCTAGATAATAAAGCAATAAACGGGAGATTCAGACCTCTAGTTTGCATGTTTTTTATGGCCTAATACCCTGCCTTTGGTCTGGGTCTGTTTTTTTTTTGTTTTTTTTACTGGTTTGGGCCTCTCAGCTCCAGCGAAGGGAAATCTTAATGCTGCCGCACAAGATTTTAGAGCAGCGTTCTTCCAACTTTGTGTCAAGAGTTTGTGTTTGTCCCTTTACGTTGGCCCCTCCCGTGCGCAAAGCCAGCTCCTCGAAGAAAGGGTCTTCCCAGTTCGGCGTGGAACACAACTTGATCGGACTGCACAGAGCCCCGACCTCGGCCCCATCCAACAACCGCCAACGCCAGCTGTGAGCCAGCCTTACCGCCCGACATCAGCGTCGGACCTCACTGATGCTCTTTTGTCTGAACGGGAGCAAGTCCCTGCAGCCGGGTTCCACATCTGGTGGGAAGACTGAAAACCAGAAGAGCGGAGGCTGTTCGAGCGGCACGTTAATGCCCGTGGTTTTACAATGAGATGTTTATGTAGGCCATCACAAATGGGTATAAGGTTAAGGTGTCCACATACTGTTGTCATGTATGTCCACGCCATTATTTGCATGCTACATCCAACTTCTTGTATCATTTAAACCCCCTGATTGGCCAAGATAGTCTGATAGCCATGCGGGTAAATCTAGTTTGCGTCTTGCAAACTTGCCTTTTTTCTGGGTTTATTCCTTTTGCGTGTCCAAGATTTTAAAGGAAACCTGTAGGATAACTGTGTCTCAGTTGGCCTAAATACACAGTATACACACCGCAAAAATGTGTATCTGAACAAGTGAGTTTGTGGCTTTTGAGTCTTGAAGCCAAACTTCTCAAACGTTTAAACGTTGTCAAAATTCAAGCAGCTCCACAAGAACTTTACCCGAATAACATCAAATGAATATTGTTTTGACAATATCACCTCAAATGAAATTTAGCGTCTGTTCTGGAGCTTTTGATCATAGTGTATGATCTTCTTCAGCAGAGGAGTTTTTGTCCAGCTGTTGAGGAACTGTAAATGTTAAAATTTCCTTTTTTTGGTCTCAAAAGTTACAAAGTTCTTTCTTGATCAAGAAACAACAAAAGCAGTCTCCCCTGAAGGTCCATTTAGTAATTGTTTTGGATCTTTTGAATTAGATACAATGCTTTTATTGAGATCAGGAAACATCTGATCATTGAAAAGGCTGCATATCAGACAGTCAATGCCAGCTTTCAGTACTTGGCAGTTTTTGATTCTCACCGCAGAAACATTTCGGTCTGTGCCAGAAAGCTTTGTGAGATTTGATACTCAGCCCTAGTTTCTAATAAGAAAGACTTCCAGACAGTCCAGTTTTAAGATGCTGCTATTGAATGCCAGAAAGCTCAAACTGCACTACAAAACACTGAGAGTATCCCAAACCTTGGAAATCAAGAGTTTAAAGTTCGCACTGTTTTGACTGGCTGCCTTTGTGTCCAAAACAGCCCAGATTTGATTGAATTGCGAAGCTCTGAGGGTGTTATCCAGCCCCCGACCCAGCAGTTTGTCCCCGACCCGCCGACCCCAGAGGTGGACGTGGGGTCAAACACAAGACTCCCCAGCCCCGTTAATTACTCAGGCATCTGGGGGTCACAAAAGCCCTGCAGCAAAGCCCTGCAAAAACATGCCTGAGAGGTTTTCTCTCGAGATTTGGCAGGATCCATCTGCGTCGGCAGCACTGTGAGATTAATAATTTGACTGAACTGTGACCAAAGGAAGTAATGCATCACAGCAAAGGAAGAGAGCATGATGGGAAGGAGACATATCTAGCCATGTTTGGTTTTTAGGTGTAACGTGAGAAGAGCAGTTATTTAAACCTGACCCTTTTCTTAGCATTTGTTTTTGTTTGTTTTGTTGCCGGGGGGGCGGAGGGGGGCCTAGTTACGGG